>OZ005677.1:7139199-7739199 GCA_963930725.1 Candelabrum cocksii | reverse complement strand
TGTGTTGAAAGGGAGCATCCGATTTTAAACAGGGGATACTCAGGCCTCCTTTACTAATGGGCAGAGAAAATAATTTTAGCATTTCTGTCGAAAACTTTTCTTGCTGGTCGAAAAGATTTGGCAGGAGACAATCGTTTATTATTTCCTGAATCGGCTATTTCTTCTGAGTTTTGCTTGAAGTTTGATAGTTTTTTTTATTCCTTCAATGTTCGGAATACACAAGAGCACTTGTTGAAAAGAAAGGATTTCTTGAAACCCTACACAGAAGTTGACGATTTGCGATTCGAAAGGCTCGACTCATTTGTTCGTTTTTTGGAAAATTGGAAAACATCAACTATGGAACGTGAAGGAACATTTTCCCAAGCTGATAGGAATAACATGTTCATTTCTCATCAAACATACGAGGGCGTGAAGATGTCTATCTACTCTTTGAAGGAAATTGTACCTTTTCTGCTTCAAAATGGTTTTGATTATGTTCTCAGTGAGAAATTTTGTCAAGATGATGTCGAAAATTACTTTGGTCGCCAAAGGGCAAGAGAAGAAAAGACAACCCAATAGTTAAAGATACGTTGTACGCTGATAACATTATAAAGACACAATTTGATGTGGCTCCTATTTCTGGTAATGTTCGAAATAAAGTGGACAATGATATTGATGTGACACCCTTGAAAAAGAGAAAATCTTCGAACTGATTTTAATTAATTCCTGTTAACTAAATTTTGTTACTTAATTGTAGATAATGTGTAATATTTTCGCCTACTTCTCATTTTCAGTGAAAATAATTTAGTAAATTACTTTTGCAGTATTTAATCTAGTAATAAATTTCCCAGAAGTTGGTTTGAAAGGCTTCAGTCCAGTCTGAGATGTTTCAAAGCGTTCCATTATTTATCCTTTTTGTTTTTTAAACCGTAGATGTTTTTAAATTTGTTTATATGCTCGTAGGTTTTATATATATTTAATTTTCTTTTATATTGAACTTTTATACAGGACACACGTTTATAACAGATATTTATATTTGAAGTGTACATCCTGTCAAAATATTCGGAATAAATAAAAAAATAAAATAAATGAAAAAACGTGTTGCTAATAAAAAAACGTGTAAAAATTACGAATTCATTATTCATTATTATGGTAAGATCGCCATATTTCAAACTTGACTTTGAGCCATTTTTAGCAGGTTTCCAGCAAATTAACTAAGATAATTGAATTCAGCATGGAATTTTGGATAAGAGAGTATTTGGCGTTGCTGAAGATTTCACGTATAAAAAAACGATTTTAAGTCTGGGACTGAAAGGGTTAGGGGAAGAAATTTTGGCTGGTCACTTAATCCGCCAAATTCGTCGCAATTTGGCGGAATTAATTTTACCGGATCGTGAAAAATAATAAATTTGGCGGATCGCAAAAATATTAAATTTCAGTAATATTAAATATTAAAGTTCAGTGACAATACCTCTTCCGATAACATTTGTAATTAGAAATAGTAACTCTTTAAGCAGTAACCGACGTCCGGTTGATCAACCGGTACGCGATAAAACGAAATACATACGTATGCGCAACGTACATACTTGACGTTTGAATTTTTAAACCTGTGATGGCAAAGCCAGAAAGGTGTGACGAGAGCTTTCTTTGCTACCTCGAATCTACGTTTCCTCCCGACGCAAAAAGAAGTAGAAGTGCTGTGATCAGAAAGTCCCTGCCAAAGAGAATTGTCATTTCGTCAAGAAGAGCTGCTTTCAGCTCCTTGATCTTCCTTCGATGGGGATTAGGGACGCGCTAGTGGTGAAGCTGAATCAAGAAAAGCAGATACGTACCTACGCGGTGTAGTTAACTGTATTATATGTACTGGAGTACATGTTTTAACCAGCCCTGTCTAGCCTTATAGTCTGGGAACTAGTGGGCAAAAAAATGAGTTTAAAAACATTTTTTGGGGGGACCAATTTTTAACCATGAAATAACGTTTATTATTTGTTTGTAATCATAAATTCACTTGTTAGCCACTTTAAATTTACTGCCACTGACTAGCCGGTTGTTCAACCGGACCGCCACAATAGTAAGTCAAGCCTCGGGACTGCCGGTTGAACAACCGGACATCCGGTTGATCAACCGGATCGGTTACGCATCCGTACGGAACAACATGAGAAAAAAAAATAATTTGGCGGTTTTGGAAAAACTTTAAATTTGACGGGAAGAAATTTTGGCGGTTTATCAACAAATCCGCCAACATCTCTTCCCTTAAGGGACCATTCCAAAAGTACGGACGCTCTGAAGGGGGAGGGGGTACTCCGAAAGCGTACAAGGGGAGGGGGTCTTCAAAGAGCGGACGTACACCGATCATTTTTTAAAGCGGCGTTACTATTTTTAATAATCAATATGTGTTCACTCAACAATTATGTTTATAAATGAACAAATATTTTTTTTATAAATTGAGTCATCAATTGCTCTCATTCGATAAAAACGATATACCCTGTACTGATAAGACTTCCCTGATAAAAACGATCCGCTCTAACATATAATAAAATAAAACAATGTTATGAAGTTATAGACTTAAATGATTTTTTCAAAAACGAATCGTTTAAGGTAACTATGTATTAAAAGAAGATAAAATTTGACCACTATTTTTTAACATTTCATATTTGGGAGGGTAATTGATTGAAAAGTACGTACGCTTTTGGGGGGGGGGGGGGGGGGGTACTTAAAAGCGTACAAAGGGGAGGTGGTGGGTCAAAATTGTTGAATTTCAAGCCTACGTACTTTTTGAATGGTCCCTAAGGTATATTGAAAAGAAAAGGCATTTGTAACATCAACTTTCTTGTGCCTTCATAAAAAAAAATCATAAAAAAATTCTAGTTTTGATGAATTTCTTCATCCAACTTATTTTCAATTTGTTTCAACTCTGTTCCTAAAGAGCGTTTTTTTCCAGCTGTCTTTCTTTCTATTTTCTGCTTCTCCTTGATATCCTTGGCGTAAGAGTGACATCTTATCCTCAAATAAAGTCCTAAAATCTTTTCCAACAGGTTCTTTGCTTTTGCTTCAGTTTTAACACAGTCATTATCATTTAGAATTTTTCAAAGTTATTTTTCACATCAAAATCTTTCACTAAAATCTCAAGCAATGCAGTAATCAATGGATGTTATAAAATTTTTAGTGGTCTTGCGAAAGAGGAGCTCTGCAGATAAAAACAAAGATATTCCCTCCTTGCAGATGTACCACATTCCACCTCTATCCTTAGAAGAAACAAGCTTATGTGATTGATCAGGGTCAACTTTGAAGCTTCTCAGTATACCGATTGACTGTTTGAAGTCTCTCCAGTTTTTCTTCTTACGTAACTGTGTGTATGTTTTATGGACAACATGACCAGCCAGATATTGAAGCCCCAAAAGCTCATTTTCAGGAATGGACTGCTCTTTCCCTTGACTAGATGATTTATCTCCATTATTTGCCAAGTGTTTCAAAAAAAGGGATGAGAGCTCAAGAAGAATCAGATTTTAACTGACACCATCAAGATGCTGATTCAAAACATTAATCGCATGAGGATCTTGTGAAATGTTGTTGAATGCTGTGAGGAAGTGTTCAGGGTCATTTTTGAATTTCAATATCAATTCCTTATAGGTAACAAAAATGGAATGCGCCTCGTCAGATTAAAATGAGAAGCCGTTGAATTTCTCTCGGACACTTTCAGGATAAAGATCATCGTCCTTGAGTTTAACACATGTCTTGTTGACATATCTCTTTATACATAATGGGTGAAGTCTATCAGCTGCCTCCTGACTCAACTCTTTTTGCCTCTTCAAACCAATTTGAAGAGCTTTTTGAGGATGTTTGGCTTTGATGTGCCTTTCTAATCCTCCATTTGTTTTATAAATTTTTACACATTCGTCACAATGAATTTGGACAGCAGGCATTTGTTCCAGCTGAAAAATGAAGACAAAATAATAGTTTAGTAAAATTGTAATGGATTTCACTTTTCCAACTGTTTTCCTAATTCAGAAAAGTATATACTTTTTAAAATTTATTCGTCATTATTATTATTATTATTATTATATATATATAATTATTTTATATATATAATTATTAATTGGGCACAGCTATTCAAATATATAAATGTATTGTATCTAATCATAATTTTTATACCTCATTTCCAAGAGTGTCTATCTCCTTTCTAATATCATCATCTTGGTAAAAAAAAACCTCCATCGAGAAGAGCATAAACATCATGAAGACTGAACGATTCCATATTTTCTGTACTACACGAGGGTACTTCAGCCATTTTTGTTTACATTTAACCCACCTCCAGCGGGCCGTGGAGTATATATTCAACTTATTTCCGCCAAATCGAAAGTAAACAATAGATAATCAGTGAACGGCCTGAGCGGTTCCTGACTATGTATATTTCTTTTGACTATGCAGCAATACAACATTTTCTTTAACTAAACTGTATATTTGGGTTTGCGTACATTGTAGCCAGAATGTGTTAAGAGTTGTCAGTTGTGGAAATAAGTTAGTATTGGGGTACAATTATAGCTCATAATCGAAATTTTTAAAAATCCTGCAAAAAATCAGTTATTTCAAAGCCAAAGCGGAGCCTGAAGACATTGGAATAATTACCTAATATCTTGGAATATTGCATTTCATACCGATTCAAAACTTTTTTGTGCTATTAGAACTCATAAAAATAATTTTTGCAAAAAAATTACATATTTCACTCCACCCTATTCAGCAGTCATGAAGACATTTTTCCGTCTCAAACATGCTGAAAATCTGGAATAAGACCGCACGCGTACGGCTAATCAAATCGCGCACGATTTCCATATATTTCCACTTACAAGCCATATATTCATATCTGTGGAACACCAACTGCGATAATAATTGACATAAATCAAGCTAACCTAACTATCCCGTTAACCGAGTCTAGTTTTAGAAAAAATATGGAGGATTTATTCCCATGCTTGGCTGATGAAAGCCGGAAATGTTGCAAATTAATTTGTATGCTACTTTATCATTTTAAATGGGTTGTGTAATCCTAAATCTTTATTGTAACATTTTATTTATTTGAGTTAATATAACTATGAACCCATGCTATAAATTGTATCGTTGTTTTGGTTGGTTTTGTGCAAAGATAAGGTGTACTGTATATACTCAAGAAAAAACAAGCTAGCACGACTTTGGATATTTGCTGTTTTATTTTTTTCTGATGACACTGTCAAAACCTTTCTGTGAATCTACGCGAACAAGAAGATCTTTCTCTTTCCTAAATGACTTTGCTATCTTGAACACTTCATTACGCTGGTTTTCATTTCTCAACACACCTGCTTCTGATTTTGCTTAGTACATTGCTTCCATTCTTTCCAATGTCTCCTTTTTTATTTATACACTTGTTAATCTCATCATTGCACCACCAGGTCTGCCTGTCTAGCTGACCCTTTTATCCATCCACAACTATCTCCAATAGCTTCTAGAAGACTTAAGGTAGACTTTGTACTTTCAACATTATCATTATCACAGTGACCATCACGGGGCAACTGCTGAACTTTTGCACTGAATTTTCTTGCAAGATGCTCTTCCTTCAACTTCCAGACCTTCCGTTTCCGACAGGGTCTGAACTTTGTCCTGACTTCCTTAGCACTCTTCACAACAATATCTCAAACCAGCAACCTATGCTGGGAAACGCACTCTTCACCTGATATCTTTCACCTGATATCAACTTTTACATCCTTCAAAATCTTCTTCTCACTTTCTAACGACTGTTTCATAGATGATTTGCAATGTTTACAAATTTCCATAAATCTGACGCATGCCCAATACTTGGCAGACCACCAATTTCAAAACAACAGCAAACAGGGCGACGTTGATTTCAATTTTTCAACACACAAGTCAAAATGCTAGATTTCTGCTGTGCTGTAGGTTGTGCTAACAAAAGAACAAAAGGCTGCAAATTAAGTATACTTTATATATAGTTTCTTTTTTGGGTCAAACCAATGTGTTTGATCTATCAAATAAAATTCAATCAACTAGGGTATTGTAATAACAATAACAATATATAACTAATGATTTGCAATTGATCTTTTATAGGAAAACGTTCACTAGATGAAAACTCTCCAGACTATGTTCCATCTTTGTTTACATTCAATATGGGAAATTATAGAATGTGCCAACAAAAGCTTCAAAGATACAAACGGTTGAGTAAGCGCAGAAGAGTTGAAGAGGACTCTTTGCCTAGTGAAAGTGAGAATTCTTTGCCTATTGAAAATGTTAATGATGCATATTTGGACGTATCTACCCAAACAGACAGCTGCGAAGTTGTTGAAAGAAGTTCTGAAACACGCGATCAACAAAAAATGTCAGTACCACTTCATCCCAGGCTTCATCAAAGGATGTTTGATAGTATATCGTCAAAAGAAACATTGTTAAATTTTTATACTGGCCTTCTAAGATTGGATTTATTCTATTGGTTGATGTCACTTTTGGATAAAAAAATATACTTGTGTCAGAAGATCACCAAAGAAGAACATTTGTTACTGATATTAATGAAAATAAAACTGATTTAAGTTTCAGATTTAATCTCAGTACTTCTGATCATCACATCGCATCAGATTAATCAGATCAGTCGAATTTATAACCGTTGGGTACCAATGTTATGCAGCAAAATGCTATTTTTAATAATATGGCCAGAAAGAGATGCTCTAAGGGCAAACCTACCAAGTTGTTTCAAGAACTATAGGAACTGTGTTGCTATCATTGATTGCACGGAAATCTTCATTGAAAGACCGTTCCATTTAAATGCACGTGCTCAAACGTGGTCCAATTATAATAATACTAATACCATTAAATATTTAATTGGTATCACCACTGCTGGAGCAGTTTCATTCCTTTCAAGTGGTTGGGGAGGACGTCTTTCGGATAAAGAGATAACAATTAAATCAGGCTTTCTAGATTTTCTTGGACATGGTGATTGCGCTCTTGCTGATAGGTGGTTCACAATAACTCAAGAGGTTGCAACACGTGGAGCAACATTAGTTATTCCCTATTTCACCAAAGGAAAGCCACAGATGTCAGGTAAAGAAGTTGCTGAATCACGCAAAATTTCCAATGTTCGTATCCATGTTGAACGTGTAATTGGACGTCTGTGAAACTTCAAGATTCTTCAATCAACAATGCCACAATCACACAAGTTAAATTGTTAGATAATATAACGGTGATTATAGCTGGCTTGGTTAATTTGAATAAGAGTGTGGTGACGTAACTTTGACAATTATTTGACAATATATATATTATATTTCTATATAGGTATATTATATATATTTCTATATACATAATAAATATACTTTACATACATATATAAAATATATATAAATTTTGGTGGCTTTTCAACAAATCCCTCAATTCTGCCAAAATCTCTTCCTTTAAGGTAACAAAAAAGGTTATATAATTCAATAAAGCTGCCTTCTTTTTACTAGAGTTGAGAATAAGTTGAGTCACATGTGGAGCACTACATTGTAATGAAAATTATCTGTAAGAAAATAAATTTAAAAAAATACACATAAATAGCTATTCCTCTCTGCATAGCCACTTCTTAGGAGCTTAGGTGATATTAACACAGCAATAGTGAAACCATTCAATATAACAATTTTTACCATTACAGGCAATCATGGGATGAAATGCAGGTCGGTTACAATGACAGTAATACTTCTGATTATGTTTATGATCTCGTTGATTTTTCCTTGTCATTAGCTCTGGGAGGATAGCATTTTTGAACAGAATGTCAAACCTATTTTTCCAAAATATTTTTACAGAAGGCATCATCCTTTTCAACAGTTACTAAAAAGAAATTGTTTTTCGAATCATCTGTCCATATGTAAAAATATGTCAAAGGAATTCCAGTGACAAGCATTTGATGTTGCACTTGAAAAATATCTATGTTGCCTTCTTATCAGCCCATCAGGTGCAATTGGAAATTCTGATTTGCCGACCTTAACCCCCAGGATATATACCCCTGAGACAATCACCACTGGGGAAAACAACCCCTTACGACAATTACCCCCGACGATATTAACCCCAGAGGACAATCACCCCAAGTACACAATTACCCCTTAATGCCAAAACCCCCTGGACATTCACCCCTCGGGCCATATACCCCCAAAATACACAAAAGCCTCTTTATGCAACAGCAATCTTCAAACATCTACGAAAAAATTAACAATAACATAGACTGGCCAAGTATAATATTTTGTGTTTCGAAATACTTGCGCATGCATAAATTAACATTTTGTGCTGAGGAAGAGAAGTCAAGCAAGTATATTTCGAAATAGTAAATATTTGCGCAGCACACAATCAGTCATGATGGAATTTACAAGATCGACACAGAACAAAAATAAAGTATTGTTCGAAGGATGCTTACGTAAAGAAGGATGATCTGGCTAATGATTGGGAATCATTTGAATGCGAACGACAACGTAACCACGATCGATGTCCAGGAAAAGTCAAAGTGAAAGAAAATAAGATCCAAGTTACGAAGCGTCACTCGCATGGACCGAATTCAGCTAGAAACGAAGTCCTCAAAGTTTCAGCAGCAATAAAACGGAGCGCTCAAACAAACCTAGATGGAACGCAGGCAATAATCGCTGGTATCAAACCAGCCGTTGCAGCGCAGCTGCCTGCAGTCAAATCGATGCGTCAGAATACCCATCGTCAGAGAAAGGCAGCTAACAATAACGCGGTAGCAGTGCCACAAACAAGAGCTGCACTCCAGAATCTTTTGCCCCAGGAGTACATTATAACGAATACCGGGACGCCTTTCCTTCGATGGGACAGTGGTGACCAAGATCGCATTTTAGTGTTCATATCACAAGAAAAACTAAATGCGTTGAAAAATAATGCTGAATGGTTTATGGATATTACGTTTGATTGCGTTCCGTTAATCTACGGTCAGCTAGCGTTACGATCCACGCATTGGTTGACAGTGTAAGTATACCTTGTGTGTACGTTCTTCTATCCGATAAGACCCAGGCAACGTATACAAGATTGTGTCGAGAACTACTGAACATAAATGCTAATTTACGGCCACATACGCTTTTGATCGATTTCGAGTTGGCACTCAAAATGCGTTAGAAGCAGTATTTCCCGGAGTGATCGTGAAAGGTTGCTTTTTCCATTTCACACAGAACATATGAAGAAAAGTTCAGGCAAATGGATTACAAGGTCGATACCAAACAGAACCAGCATTCGTGGAAGAAGTAGGAAAAATAGCAGCTCTTGCATTTGTTCCGGAGGTTAACGTACAGCGATATTTCACCATCCTCTCTAATAATATATATCAGGATTTGGATGTCGTTATGGATTATATTGAGGAATATTACTTGGGAGTATTTCAGCGAGGTCGTTTCCGTCGTCCTCGTTTTCCATAGACTTGGTGGGGTGTCCTTGAGCGTGTTCAGAATAATCTGCCAAGGACAAACAACGCGGTGGAACGCTGGCATAATGGCTTTAGCAAACATGTTTGGTACCACCATGCGAACATATGGAAGCTTATCAGCGTGATTAAAAACGACAATGATGTTTCTGGTGTGACTCTCATTAAAGTACTTCAAGGAAATCCACCGAGGGATCCAAATCCTGTATTTGCTCGTGTTAACGCTCGAGTGGCGACTGTCGTTGCTAGTTATCCGATCGGGGCACTATTGGAATACTTGAGGCTTTTTGCTCACAACATCAAGATCTAGTAGCGAACCTTATTGATATTTATTATAACTTAAACAACAGAAACATTTCAGTTTAGAAGGCTTGTGTTAATTTTTAATTTTTTCGTAGATGTTTGAAGATTGCTATTGCATAAAAAGGCTTTTATTTTGGGGGTATATGGCCGGAGGGGTGAATGTCCAGGGGTTTGGGGGTATATGTCCTCTAGGGTTAATGTCCCCAGGGGTAAATATCGACGGGGGTAATTGTTGTAAGGGGTTGTTGTCCCCAGTGGTGATTGACCTGGGGTGATTGTCTCAGGGGTACATATCCCGGGGGAAGTTGAAGGAGATTCAGTGTCAGTACTGTATAAGCTACAGAAATACTTGAAATAGAGGCTGTAATTCTTCCAACACGACGAATCTTTCAAGCTTCGGATAATGCTTGTGTTGTGACAGAAAGTAAATTGTTGAACTCAGTCTGTGAATAACATTCTTTTTACTGAAGAAATTTTCTAGAAGCATAACTGACTAGATCTTTTCCCTCAAGGTTAATTGCAGCAGGTTTATATAAACTTCCTAAGGGTTCTGGCAAACAGTTAAGTTCATTTTCATCTGCAGTATCTGTGTCAGATGCAAACTCATCAGTATTTGAACCAAAGGTTGTGCTGGTTAGAACAGCAGATGATGATGCAATTTTTCTAAGCATAGAAATTTTTTCTTTCGTGTTCTTACTCGATAATCTTGAGGGATCAGGAGAACAAAATGGTGAGAGCAAAGTCTTACTGGAGGAGCTTCTAGCAGCTTCAATGTTTGGTATTTTGTCATTCTATTTTGGTCTTTTGAAAGTGATATCTGATAGAGGCGCGGGTTGAGCTCGTTTCCTGGACTATTTCCACGCACATAATTTACTTGTTGCTGGTACCTTATTTAATTCTAGTAGTTTGCAGGCTTGGAGGTTGAATAGCAATGATGCAACATGGCTGCATGCAGAACCTAGCCTAAAAGTAAAAAGAACATCACACACACACACACACACACACACACACACACACACACACAGTGTGTGTTTCTCTCTTCATACTTGTTGAGATTAATGGTAATTGTAATCCTTGAGAGCCTCTTTACTATATTGATCTGGGTATTCAATTAAATAAATATACAAGTCAGGCCAACCAAAGTTAGGAAGTAGAGTAACATCGTCCTTCCAACTACTCAACGTGTAGGGATCAGGAAGAGAAGTCCCATCAGAAAGCATCAATTTTCGAAAGTAATCAATTTGATTTTGTGGTGACAGTTTTTGCACTTAAGACGCTGCCATTTTTGCTGTTGTTTTGAAATCGTTGGTCTGCCACGTAGGGCGCATGCGTCAGATTTACGGAAATTTGTAAACACTTCAAATCATCTATAGACTACATATGTTATTATTCATATGTTAAACTACTTGGCCTCTTACAAAATGAAGTGTTACAAACAACCATATCTGTCGCTGTTTCAAACTAAAGTAATGTCACTACCTTATTTTTATTCCCAAAACCATAACTTCCATGTACACCTCATCATAAAACTTATCCTTATCGTCCCTCACTGAATCCACATTTGGGTGCATGTTTTTCTTTCATAGACAGGACTGGGTGTTTTTTGAATGTCACATCATCACTACTATAGAAAGATTTTTTAAAAAAATCTTCAGTTGTAAAGTATTTGTGATTCTTTTTACTCATGTTAGTAATAGAACTTAGTTCCGTTTTTCTATTTTAATGGCCATACAAATATATACTTATATTATTATATATAAACTATGAAATAATTATTTCAAATGTTTTCCTCTCAGCAAAGATTTAGTACAAAACGACTAGAAAATATAGAGCAAGTTGAATGCTTGGAAGATTTGTTTGAAAGAGGATTGACAAATTATAGTAGGGACAATCATACAACAAGAAACCTTTTAAAAGATGCTGTAAATAAAACTGTTTGTCGGAACCCCAATTAAAGGTAAGTATTTTGCTTTATATTAAAAAGTTAAACATCACAAAATAACAGTTTGTTCACATAAAAAATAATATATATGTAATATAATAACACTTTCATTGTAATTAATCACTTCCATTAATGAAAATAACAAACATGGTTGAGTAAAAGCCTGGTTCTAAAGAATGATCCTCTTTCTAAACTATATTTTCTATATTTAATTTCACTTTTTAATGTTGAAATATTTTGTTTACTGCTATAAGCAAATTCTTAACAAAAAGAATAAGTAAATTTTCTTATACACAATAAATATAAAAAGATTGGTTTTGACCTTAAGATAACCCAGCAACATTGTTACAAGAGTAGCAATGAAAGTATGCTGTTGGTGGAATATGAGTAAAACAAACAAAAGTAATAATAATTAAACTGTGTTCAAGTTTTGAATTGCGTAATATATATCATAGTCATAAGAATTAACATAGTTGGGCACTACCGACCGTGGATTTACGGTTTTCAATGTATTTGACTAATGAGCTCGAATAACAAAAGATTGTGGTCCGTACCTGTACTCATTTTTTAAACATGCTTGAAAATATGAAGGATGGCAATTTCGAAGAAAGTTTTCAAAGGATGTTAGAGTTGTTAGATGACGATATATTAGATAGCGATGAAATAAATTTGGAGCTGGAATAGATTACAGAAGAGGTATTATAATTTCACGCATTATATTACCTGATAAAATATATATCCCACCAAATTTCTGGATGTTAAAACCATGCACGCAATAATAAGAAATAAAGGATTAGTTTTTGTATCATCCGTACTTCTAATTCAGGCGGAATAAATAAACTTTAAAGTATTGACAACACCGTTTTTTAACTTTTTTTTTGCTTGCGACCTTAATAATATTTTTATATAATGGCTATTTATATAACAAGATGGTGTTTCGTCAATTTGTTGGGAAACAAATATAATATATATATCATTGAGTTGTTGTTTTAAAAGTTAGTTTTCACTATGTAATATTTAAACACAAAATTTTAAACATAAACACTCACTGTTTTGAATTATTTATTATGAGAACTCATAATATGTAACTTTACATATATATTTATTTTAGGCAAGTGGAGGTCAGAAGAACGTACCACAAGAATGCACAATGACAAACATGCCTTGCACATTTGAGGGGTGCAGAAAAAAGTATAAAACGCAACAGGGGTTGAACTGCCATATCAAAGCCAAACATACAAACAATATTGAGCAAACAGAATCACTTCAGAAGCTTCATCCATTAAAGTTAAAAATAATGTTACAAGATAATGCAAAAAAACTGTTTGAAAATCAGTGTTTTCCTGACTCGACGCGGGATGCATTTAGCGACTTCAAACTTACCAATGAAGATTCTTATGAGATTTGGAAAAATATTGAACATGTGATTGAAAGATTTAAAGGTGATGCAAAGAAGTTTTATACTCAAATATACAATATACTGTTAAATGACTTTAAAGTAACTTGAGTTATAAACATTCAGCATTCTTAATGAGCAAAACTGCTAACACAATTTTATTCCATTTATCAAATGCTACAGTCCATTTTGAAACTACCGAGCAGCGAATCAATCATCTAAAGAAAAATGAAGTTCACGCATTGCAATATTTAGGTGGCAGCATATTTTCTAAATTGTACAGGAAAATAAGATAAAAACGCAACTCAAATGAAAATCAAATATATTTGGATATTCTTCGATTCGCAAAAGTTGAAAAGGATGACCAAGTTTTTATTAATGCTAGAGATAGAGGGGGATTATGGAAAATAAACAATACCGCACAAAACATATTTTTAAATTGTGAAATGATGTTCCGAGAAAACACAACAGGCTTTACCACAACTATTGATGCAGAAAAAATAACAAAGAGTTTAATACCCACAGGATACCCACATCATATCATATTACAAGCTACTATGTGTTCATACACCTAATAAATTGGAAAAGGAAATAACCGCTAACTTGCTGGAAATGATTATTGGATTATTTATTCGAATTAGGAGTCATTCATATGCGAAGGACATTAAGGAGAAATTTAAGCTTTCAAAAAGAGTAAATCGGAAAAGTCTCACTGAGGACAGAAATAAAGAAGGCATCACACCTTAAAACGGGTGGTGGACATTAGATGTAACTTTTTTCATTAACACTCACTTTGTCTCATTTGTAGTGTTATTTTTTATGATTACCTATGTCTAGACGAATTAAAGTGCTGTCACATAAAAATTTGTCAGTGTAAAACAGCAAACTGAATTTTTCACACATTTTTGCGACTAAACGACGCACGAATTGAAATTCGAAACAATTTCAAATCTTCGCATATGTGAAAATAGGACAAATCTTTCAGACGATATTTTTAAGTTAGTCGGGTGAATTCTTTATTTCTTGATTCGAATATTTGTCAATATCATCCGCACATCTTTCCACCAGATCTTCACCAATTTACTATCTTTTTCGCGGCTGGTGACTGCTGTTTCGTGTTCATCAGCTCCTATGCGTTTTCTTTCTCATTTTGTAAAGCGCGCTTGCAGTTCATTCTCTCAGCTTTTACACTGCAATTGTGTCCGGGGACGAGTTTTTGCCCTCTCAATCCTAGACCCGTCCCTTGTCATATCCTCGGTATGGCGAGCTTAATTACAGTAGCTGCCGCTTAACTCGAACCTCCAGGGGGAATTGGAAAAAGTTCAGCAGCTTTCAACTAAAAATCGAACTAAAAAACTGAATGAGATGGACAGTGTCAATTACAGAGGGGTGTTTCTCGTTCACAAAATGTGTCTTACTTTTCTTACAAAGCGTGTTTTACTTTTCGCGGTTTGGAGGGAAAACAGCGAAATTTAGTCCACTAAGGTACTTTCTTGATTTATTATCTTTTTTCTTTTGTTTTGAGATTTTTAATGTTCTCTTTTATTGTTTGTATTTTATATCAATCGTCGTTAACGGGGTTAAACTTTGATGGGCCTATATACATACATATGACTTTGATATATCTATTCTATTGTATATAATTATGTTCAAGCATCATCATCATCATCATCCTTTTAACATCGCTTTTCCATGCTTGCATGGGTTCGACGGTTTCAAAAGATGATTTTCTCCAATTATGGAGGTTTAATCATCTGATGGTTTACTGGTGCAGTTGTTTTTACGGCTGGATGCCCTTCCTAACGCCAACTCCAGAGAGAGGGAAACAGTGGTGAGTTAACCCACGCAAGGTACCAACTTTGTATTTATAACTCCGTGGCAGCTATGCATCAGGGGCATGGATGCTAATGCCCATGAGGTCAAAGATGTTATACGACCCGCATACCCGCTAAGCGGACCAAGCGTTTAAAGAAAGCTTATTATATTCTTTTGAAAAATTATCAATTATAAACTCCTCCCAAGACAGTGAAGCTTAAAAATATTATATCTAATCAATCAAATAGGTTGGCTTCTGACATAACTGTTATGTTATTATCAAAAATAACATAATTCTTTGACTTTAAAGATTAATCAAACAAAAGAAAGAAAAAAACAATTTGACTAAATCTTTTACTTGATTAAAATTTGTCACGCCCAAATCGTAAAAAATCGGACCAAATTACTTCGATCAAAATAAATTCGCACAAAGTTTTTGTTGTTAATGTATTGTATACATACTTCAATGCTTTGAAGAATTATAAAAAAAAATAATTCCTCTTTCGTTTTGATTAACGGGGTTGCGTCCATAAAATCGATTTTACTTTGATTACTTCGAACATTACCGGAAATGGGTCGAATGTTAAAGGTAGACTTAATCAAATTATCGTTGTAACCAACATCTTTTACGGACGGGTTGTCACGCCTTGCTCCAATTGCTCGTTGACGACCGAAGTAATTTTCAGGATCGTCCTGACAAAATCTTTCAGACAACACGAAACGTACCCCTGAAGACAAGAGGTACTTTACAACATCAATCAACGAATTCACTGTAATTTGTAAACCCTCATAAGACTGCCACGGTAAAAACATTGAGTTTCGAGCATTGACTGTGTAGTTGGCATCGTGACGTTCGTTTATAATCGTTTCTGAATTCAATGAGAATGGACGTGCATTAATTTCAACGTTTTTCCTGTGGTGAATTTTTTGTGTTTTCAAAAAAAAAATTTTCAACGCGTGTTATACTGAACTATGGCATTTAATAAGCAACAACTTAAAAAGCTAAACAAGGATGAAATCATTGATAAATTCTTGAGTTTGCAATCGGTAAACATTTCGCTCCGAGACTCGAGAGATGAGTTAAAATATCAAGTATTCAACTTGACAGCGGCGGTTGACGAAATGCGTGAACAACATGACGCAGCTGAAAATGAGGGTGTTGTTGTATATCGTCTCGTTTGGAATCTTTGGAGCGCCAAATGTTTGCTTGTCAGCAGTATTCTAGACGTGATTGTGTGGAGGTACATGGAATTCCAAACACAGTTAGTGATCTCGAGGATGAGGTATGCGATATATTTGATTCAATCGATTGTGGTGTGCAACCTGATAAAATCCAGGCTTGTCATCGACGAAAGAACAGACGAATAACAATCGTTAAATTCGTTAATCGTAAGTCGGCCTCGCAAATTCTGTCGAAGAAAAAGTATTTGAAAGAGGTTTGCAATAAGAAAGCGCCTATTTACATTAACGAAAGTGTCTGCCCCCATTATAAATTTTTATACAGTAAGTGTAAGAATTTATGGCAAACTAAAGCGATTCATTCTTTCTGGAGTTCTGGCGGTTCTGTCAAATACAGACTGAAGGAGCATGGGAACGTTGCGGTGGTCGGTCACATCAGTGATTTGACAAAAGTTTTCGGCGAGTTTTAATGAACAAATTGTATATATTTTAATGTAAATTTTTAAGTCTGATTTTTTGGATTTATTTTTTGGATTTTTTTTTTTTACAACTTCAAAATACGCCTTCTTTAATTACTTTCTCCCTTAGGGAATTGCTTGCAATCAACTTTCTTTTAAATTTTCATTAAACCACGGGATTAACGATGCATTGTCTCTTCACAAATGGAAAGATTTTTATGCAATGTTTGTATAAAAACAGTTAAAAATCACCATCACGCCTTACAATGTGATATTTGTAACTCTTGGGTTCATAAAAAGTGTAATGAACTAAACGACATTGATTATCGCTTGTTGAAATCTGATGCTTCTGATTGGTTTTGTATTTTGTGTACATCTGAAATATTTTCTTTCAGTACAATATCTAACAATGAATTAAAGTTTTTATTTTCGTCAAATGTAATTATTAACAAGATTTTTCCGTCGAATGAACAAAACAACTTGTTTTCTAAATTTAACAAATTTATTACAGAAGGTCAAAATCCATCGGACGAGGAAAATAATACTTTTACAAATCTTATAGACCATATCGGATAACTTTTGAACCGAAATTCACAATGCATTGTAGGATTGTTCTGGTGATAAAAAAACGCGATTACGAATCGTATGAACATTTCAAATCAAAACCTGGTTAAGGAACAGCTGTTTAAGTTTTAATATTACACCTTGTGGCTAGGAAAATTATATTTATTTACAAGATTCTTTACTTGTTATATGGGTGGAAATGATCATTGTGCTGTTTATGGATGCAGCAACAGTCGGAATCAGCCAGAAAGTTTATTTCATATCACATTATAAACTAATTTTTAAGAGCTATTAGCTAAACTGTAGCTTTGTAGTTTTTATTTATTTCTAATAGTGGTTGGAAGTAAGGTACTATAAAATACTAATATCATATTATTACCTGGCATTTATTAGCAGTATATGTATCTTATAACTTTCATTTTGTTTATGTTTAGGCTAGTGAGGAAAGATCATATTGGCATACTTCGTTGGCACAGCCCTCGATCTAAGAAGGACATGCAATTATGGCAAAACATGTTGAACAGGGGAGGGGGGTTTAAAACGTCAATGAGCACAAAGGTTTGCTCTAATCATTTTGCTGCTGGATACTGTTCTGATATATGTCCAATACCAACTTTATTTTTGAATGGCTACAAGGAAATAGAACCGCCTAAACGGAAGCATCCACTTGATCGAGCCAACATATTATCGCCTCCTAAGAAAAAACGAGTTTGTTACCGTAATGGCTTTGATGAAAATGCAGAAGAAAATCTACCCGAGATTACCACACCACATGTAAACGAACATAACTATGACACTTTGCCATATCCCAGCAGCAGTGGTAGTGCAAGAAGTGAACCTTTTGTTAAATGTCCCCAGTGTTCTTCGAAAGACAAAATGATATCAGAACTTCTTAAAACTATTGATAACCAGAAAAGCCGTATATCCCAACTGCAGAATAGTGTTGACACTGCAAAAGAGAAAGGAAAGTCATTTGACATTGATGACATAAGCCATAGTGTAAAATTGGTGAAAATTTATACTGGCTTGCAAAATGCAAAACTTTTTGACTGGCTTTACAAATTCATTATGGAGAAAGCTGAAAGTCTGAAATATTATGACCAATCATCAAACCAAAAAGGAAGAATGAGTCGCAAATTGAATTCAAGAAAAACATTTTTTCTTGTACTTGTCAAGCTTAGACTTGGGCTAAGCGATAATGACTTATCATATAGATTTTCAATTTCCCAAAGTACTGTGTCAGTTATTTTAAATTCGTGGTTACCATTTTTATCAAATCAATTCTCTGCATTTATATTGTGGCCTTCAAGAGAAGATAATGAAAATGCATACCCAGATTGCTTCAAGAATATCCCTAATATAATAGGAATAATTGATTGTACAGAGGGTGCAATTGAGAAGCCAAGTTTAGCTAGAGCTCAAGCCCAAACTTACTCCACGTACAAATCTAAGAACACTTGGAAAGTTTTGATCTACATAACACCTTGTGGTACAGTTTCCTTTGTTTCTAAAATATATGGAGGTTGTGCATCTGACCGTTACATAACTGAGACATGTGGTATTATGGAGAAAATAAATCCAGGAGATAGCATAATGGCAGATAAAGGGTTCAATATCAGTGACTTATTGATTAACAAATGCGCCAAACTTGTCATTCCACCATTTTTAAAAGACAAGGGGAAATTTTCCCCAAACAATGCAAGAAAAACTTCAAAAATTGCAAAAGCTCGCATTCATGTTGAGAGGGCAATCGGCAGAATAAAGGAGTTCAAAATATTGCAGAATACAATTCCACTTCAAGAAAAGACAAATTGGATGATATTTTAATAATTTGTTCTGCACTAACTAATTTAGCACCCCTACTTGTACCTTTATAATATTTATTTGTATATCATGTGCATTATTTTAGATTTCTACAACATGTTAAATAGTTTTTTCATGTATTTATATTTTTTTAAAAATAGAAAGTATATTCTATTAAAGTGTGTAAATTTTTAATACTTAATAAAGAAATGCAAACCATCTGGGGGTTATCATTAAAATACAAAAACGTGCATTTACAACAAGTGTTTGTTTATTGCCATTTCTGTTTATCCCTCTCTGGCCAAGGAAACCATGCAAATCATTTATTGTCCACTTTAAAAAGTCAGGATATTTCTTTTCATCAGAGTTAGACTGATCAACACTGCAAAGTTCATTCCATGTAGCCGCGACTTTTTTAACAAGTGCTTCTTTGTTGGCATTACTGAACCCACAAAGTTTATCGGTTGCCCAGGAATTCTTTCAGTGTGTTTACTTTCCACTTGAAAAAGTTCACTGTTTCCATACAGCTTAATCCCACTTCGTTAAACTTTTCCAATAACTTGTTTCTTTCCATTAGTATAGCTGTTTTTCTTGTTTGTTTTCACTGCTTGTTCACTCACTCCACTGCTTAAATTAAATGATCTAGCGCAAAATAATGGTTGTTATCACCAAAACATTCCCACAATGCAATGCGCTAGTTCGGGGGAAAAAGTTATCCAATATGGTCTATTAACTGTTAATTAATATGTTAACTATTAATTAATTAGTATTACGACACTACTGACTTTTGCACCTCAAAATATGGCGACAGTAATTCATTTTCAATATTTCATTTAAACATATCCTCACTAAACAAGCATTTTGATGAATTCTACACTTTTCTTAGCTTACTTGATTTCCAATTCGATATTGTGGGTTTAACTGAAACAAAATTAAAACTTAACGTTCAACCATCGACTCCTATTTCACTGAAAAACTGTCGTGTCATTGAAAACACTGCTACATAATCTTCATGTGGAGGAGCTTTGCTTTATATTTCAAAAAAAATAAATTGTAAACCAAGGAATGACCTGTTAATGTATAAAAGGTTATTTTTGGAATCAGTTTTTATTGAAGTTATCTGCGAAAATAGTCGTAATGTCATCGATGGTTGTATTTATCGTCATCCTTGTATGTCTGTTTATGAATTTTATAACGACTTTGTTCTTCCTCTTACTTCAAAATTACTTTCTGAAAATAAAACCATTTTTTTAATTGGGGATTTCAACATTGATTTAATGAACGTTAATTCTAATCGTGATGTTTTTTAACTTTATGTCTAATAATTTTTGTCCGCAAATAACTTTACCTACAAGAATTACTCAACGATTAAGTTCCTTAATAGACAATATCTATACGAATTTTTATGGTGAGAATATATTGTCGGGAAATTTAACATCTACGATTTCGGACCACTTAACTCAATTTTTTATTGAGTTCAAAGACAAAATAAGTTTTGTTTCTAGAAAGCATAACATTTATCGCAGAAACATTTCTGATTATGATAAGAAAAACCTTCTTTCTGATTTCTTAAAAGTCAACTGGGACGAAATTATGGAGCTTAATATGTCATACGTTAATAATAGTTTTAATTTATTTTATAAACATTTTAATGGTTTATTAGATAATCACGCACCACTCAAAAAGATCAGTATCAAGAGGTTTAAACTTTCTTTAAAACCTTGTTTAACTAGTGGTATATTAAAATCAATCAATGTTCGTAACAATTTATATCGTAAATTCATTAGAGCAAAAGATGAATCTAGAAAATTCAGTCTGAAACGTCGTTATAATTTATACAGAAATCTCTTGAAACAATTGATAAAAGACAGTAAACAAACGTACTATAAAAATTACTTTTCGCATTGTTCAAAAAATCTTCGTCAAGTTTGGAATGGTATTCGCGAACTCATTAATTTAAAATCGAAAAATGATTCTTTTCCTACAAGCTTAAATAATAACGGTGTTTTAGTTACAGATTTAAATATGATTACTCAACAATTCAATTCGCATTTCATTTCTGTAGGCCAAAACATACAATCGAAAATTCATCATTCGCACACATGTTTTGAAAAATATTTAAATAATCCTAATCCCAATAGTGTATACTTGTCACCAACTAACAAAGGAGAGATTTCATTATTAATATCAAAATTACAGAAGCTTCGACACTATGGATTACGAGGCATTGTACAAGATTGGTTTGCGTCCTATTTATCAGATCGTCAACAGTTTGTTTCAATTAATGGTTTCAATTCGTCTCTGATGAAAATAACGTGCGGTGTGCCTCAAGGTTCTGTGTTGGGACCTCTTTTATTTTTTATATATATCAACGACTTAGTAAACTGTATTAATTATTCAACGGTGCATCATTTCGCCCATGATACAAACTTATTATACATTAACAGGTCAATTAAACAATTATGTAAAAAAATTAATTTTGATTTGAAACGATTGAATGATTGGTTAAACGCAAACCTTATTTCCTTGAACACAGAAAAAACTAAATTTATGATTTTTAGGAGACCAAAAAATACATTTGTTGATGAAATTAAAATTGTGTTAAATGGCAAACGTTTGTATCAATCGCATTATATAAAATATTTGGGGGTATTAATTGATGAACACCTGTCATGGAAAATTCACATCAATGAAATTTGTATGAAACTGAACAGAGCAAAGAGTATGCTCGCTAAAGTTAGATTTTTTGTTAATAAATCAATTCTAAAAGATTTGTATTTTGCAATATTTTCTTCTCACTTGTGTTACTGTTGTCTGATTTGGGGTCAAAGAGGAAGTATTGAATTTAATAAATTATTGTCATCTCAACGCTCTGCGGTTAGAATAATAAATTTTCAACCTTTTCACTCTGATACTTCTGATGCTATGAAAAAAATTTAATATTCGACCTTTTCAACTTTATATCAAAATTTCAAATTTATTATTTACTTTCGATTCACTAAAACAATATGTTCCTTCTTCAATCAGTCATTTTTTCTCTAAAACTATTAATTCCCACCAACACGGAACACGTAATGCTTCTAATGATAAACTGTTTTTACCTCCTTTTAAAACTTTATCATATGGCAAATATTCCATAAAACACCAGTGCATTACTGATTGGAACAAATCAATTGGAAGCATTATCAAACTATTTCAAATTAAATACAAAGATTATCATTCTATTTTTGATCTAAACAGAAAACAATTTCTTCGATTAGTAAAGGTGACTCTCGCAAACGAGGGACAACTTTAATGGTGTGTTAACTGTTCATAGTTATATATTATTTTTTATATATATATACATTATTAAGTATTTTCTTCTTATATTCTGAATATTATTTATTTTGTTTTATTATGGGGTTACTACTTGTTCAGCCTTAGGCTATTGAGTAACTCCCACCAAAATATCAAACCAGATCTCCTTTTGTAATAAAGGTCTTCGTTGTTGTTGGTTTTTTTTATGTAAATGATATTTTGGTAAATAAATTGAATTGAATTGAATTATAGAATTTTTCCAGTCTTGGAAATACCTGAGAAAGACGTTTCTTAACCAATCAAATCTTTCATCATCAGCTGAAGAATATGGTTTCAAATTTGGTTTCAACTTATGAACATGTTCAACAGAGTTTCGTACGTTCATACAATCAAAAAATGAATCCATCATAGAACAGAACTGCGCTGTCCCAGCGGCATCCGGGGAACACATTGTTTCGATCGTTTTTGCAACGGTCTCACTCAAAACTTGCGTGGCCAATCGTACATTCATTATGGAATGCGGATTGAGTTTAATATGATCGTTTGTCAAACGTGGCATTAGCTTTAAACCACACTCTTGGTCTTCGTGAAAAAGATCGCTTAAATGTGCCCAAAGAATGTAATGTCCACAATTCCACATCCATCTATTTCCTAGTCCAGATCCAGAATTTGCCCAAGCATTTCTCACTGTTTTCATGAGATGAGGGGCATCAGAGAAGAAATGTATATATCGGATTTCGTCAGAATATATGTTTTTGCATTTGTAAACAATCCCATTTACATCATTGTCATCAACGCCCTGAATGGAGTATTTAGTTAAAGATTATAAAACCTCTATGCAATACACGGATGGCCTCAATTAAAATTGTCAAAAACATTTCTCGGTTTTCAGAAACCTACATGTAAAAAAACATAGCTAATAAATTTGATCGGTAACGAGCGTCAATATTTTGTTTCTGTTAAAACTTTTTTACATCTACCTTAACAAATAATGACAAAGAAAATATAACTTCATATAAAACAAACCTTATGCATGCGGAAAAACTTCCTATTTGCGGAAAACCCGTCAGCTGTGGCAGCAACAACTTTCAGCTTACATTGCATTTCCAAGATGGCAACTGCATCCCAAAAGAGCGGGTAGATTTGAAATGATGCAATACCAGTTGTAGCAAAAGTCGCAAAACTATATGACAGCGGGTTTACTATGCTTTTAACCAGGAATACTAACACATGGGTAGCCAAGGTCTCAACATTTGAAAGTGTCGCTTGATTTATTTCAATGAAGTATTTAGAAAAATGTTTTAATACAGAGCATATTTTATCCATATCAAACGAAACCACTTTTTACATTTTTATGCTTACCACCAGACTTCTATCTAGAAATTGAGGCAATGAAAAAATGGAACATTTGGAATGGAAAAAGGACAGTTAATCTTACACCAAAACCAATAAACACAGAAACCTTACCTAAATCAACAAACCCTATGAGTTCTCCTGAATTTCTATCCCAGACTAAATTCTCCTGTATCTTCATTTCATCAAATAGAATTGTGATATACTTTTCAGCATCGCTAAATGTACTTGTTTTTTCTTTCAGCTCTGTCGCAACATCTGGATTAAATCCCCTTTTTGGTGATATTTTATATATCTTTTAGATATCTTTTTGAATGAGAGTTTTGCTAATTGCTGAGAGTAGTTGTGTTTTGAGAAGCTCTTCAAAATTTTGCTGTTTCTTTACTGTTGGCCGTTGCTTTGGATTTGGATTTTAGTTCGAATTGGAGTGTATTAATTGATTACTGTGGAGTCGGTTTGGTGTAGAGGGGGAAGTTATTTTTGTTGTAAAATTCCTTGAAACATGGTTTAAAACAGTTTGGTATTTTCTGTTTTTGCTGATCAAAGTTTACATTCTCCCAACTGTTCTAAAGTCTTAAGTACTTTTAGTTCCTGTGTTTCACACAGAAATTCTTTAAACATAATTGCCCCATTTGCAACATAATTACTAACAATTGTTTGTACAAAAAATTTTTTAATTGATCGTTTTAATTGTTTATTAACTTATCGTTACACGCCTGTTGAGTCAATCAAATTGCTTAACAATCCTTTTTTCCTTTCTTACTTTTAATTACTGTATATAAAAATTTTATCTTTGCCTTAAACTGTACTCCATTCATTTTATTTATCATGTCATCTAACAAGTCATCTTTCGGTCGAATTTTGAAAAAACCTGACAGATTCAATAAAAATCGGTCCAATCTGAGTGCCCATTGTTCCAACGATAATTGCACCAGTGTTGACAGCATTATTTATTTTAGGCACTGCACACGTTGTTCAAAATACTATTGCAGTGAGTGTTGTGAGTTCAGTAGGGACATCATTGAGCTTCTCAATGAGAAAGTTGATAACTTTTGGTTCTGTCCGGACTGCACTAAACCTGCTCTAAATGCAATCTTTGTAGAAAAAGATATTGAATCCAGATGCGCAGCCTACTTTGAAAAAATTGAATCTCGCCTTTTTTCTCTCGAAGCGTCTCATTCTTTATATAAATCTTCATTGTCCAGCATCAAAGACAGCATTGAGACAAACGCCTCATTAATTCAAAAATTAGTTGATGACAACTTGAATCTAAACACTCTAATTTCCAATTTAAAAAATAGTGTCAAGGTTGATTGTTTAGACTCCAAACATATTTTAACTAAAGAAATTTTTAAAAATATTGAAGATCACAACTGGCGCAAAAATAATTTGATAATTTATGGTTTGAAAGAGACTGAATCGGTTAGTAACTCATTGCAGGTATTGGGTCTTATTAAAAATCAGCTTAAACTTAATATTCGCATTGACGATATTAAAATTTGTGAAAGACTCGGTCCTTTGCAATCCGCTAAAATTCGACCGTTACGAGTTACTCTGCGTGATTATGACACAAAAATTTCCATCTTAAATCACAAATGGATTTTGAAAGAAGCTGATGGAAATATCTTTATTAATCCAGACAGGAGCAAGGAGGAAAGGGATATATTCAACAAACTTCGAGTTGAAGCTAAACAGAGGGAGGCTGGTGATAGTTCGGGGGAATGGGTCTACCGAGTAAGAGGTCCTCCGTGGAATTTGTTTGTAAAACAAATAAAGAAAAACCCCTCCTTAAATCAAAACGCAACAACAAAGCCAAAATAAAGTTGAATACTCATCCTCCATTCTCCTTAGCTTTTAGCAACATTCGTGGTTTTCGTACCAATTATTCGGATGTGGAGGCTTTTTTGATAAAAAATAATCCGGATTTATTAGCACTTTGCGAATCTAACCTAAATGCTGGTATATCTTCTAATGATTTCCTTGTTCCTAGATACCTACCTCTGTTTAGATTGGACTCCTCTATTCATATGCATGGTTTAGCAGTTTATGTCAAGTAAACTTTACCAATATTTCGTGAAATTGACCTGGAAGACCCCAATCATCCTTTCATGTGTTTTCGTTTGTCTCTTCTACATTCAACTAGTTTTTTGTTCTTTCTCTATCGCTCTCCATCTTCTCAAGACTGTTCTGTTATCAAATCAGTTTCAAAGTCTGCTGACTTAGCTCTTCTTAATCATCGCTCAACCAACATTTTTGTATTTGGTGACTTTAACATTCACCATAAACAATGGCTAAGATTCTCGAATGGAACAAGTAGCTCTGGTGTCGAAACCTATAACTTTGCAGTATCTCAGTCTCTCTCGCAATTGGTTGATTTTCCAACCCGCATTCCTGATCACTCAAGTCAATCGCCCTCCTTGTTGGATTTATTTTTGACCTCTAACCCTGAAATTTGTAAGATATCTCATAGCGCTCCACTGGGTCGTTCTGACCATGTTGTTTTGGAGGTCAAAATTAATTTCAATAGGCAAGTTTCCCATGAACATCCCATGCATAGATCCTTTTTTAGATATGATCTTGCGGATTGGCTAAAATTTCAAAATCACATTCAGTCTGTCCCATGGGAAAAAATTCTTTCCAATTCAGTTGATGATTGTGTTAATGAAACTACTTCAATAATATCTGAAGCAATACAATTATTTGTTCCGTCAGGGAAATATCAGTTAAAACCTCATTCTTTGTCATGGTTTTCTCCAGCTTGTGCTGCAGCCATAGCTCATCGCAATCATTTCTTTCATCGCTACCGTCGTGATGCGACTGATCATAACAGACAACTGTTTATTGCCTCGCGCAATAATTGTAAATATGTTGTTCGTAAAGCTAAAACTGTTTTTGCTGAAAGGACTAAAGATCTTATCAAATCCAAAGAAATAGGTTCTTGCAAATTTTGGCGTATTATCAAAAATGTCCGGGGTAGTTCTAAAACATCTGTACCTCCACTTTTCAATGGTCCTGAAGTCATTAGTCTAAGGATAAAGCTGAACTATTCGCTAAACTCTTCAGTTCTCATTCCACCCTCGATGATTCTGGTCATGATCTCCCTTATTTCTCCTCCAAAACTGTCCAGACTTTACATGATTGCTTTATATCTCCTGATAAGGTTTCTAAGATTATTAACAAAATGGATTCTAATAAGGCTACTGGACCGGATGGCATTCCTGTAATTGTACTTCAAAGATGTTCTACTGAGTTATCTCCCGTTTTGTGTGCTCTTTTCAAAAAGTGTTTGGACGAATCCTGTTTCCCTTCATCTTGAAAGTTTGCCTCTGTTATTCCAATTTTTAAAAATTGTGGTGAGCGATCTCATCCTTCTAATTATAGACCAATCAGCCTCATTTCCATCTTAAGCAAAGTTTTCGAGACTTTAATTAACCTGAACTTAGTTGAATTTATTGAAAAAAATAATTTGTTTTACGACTCCCAGTATGGGTTTCGTTCTGGGCGTTCCACTGCTGACGTTTTGACAGTTATAAGTGAACGTTTTTATCGTGCCCTTGATGTCTCTGGTGAAGCGCGAGCAGTTGCCCTTGACATCTCCAAGGCATTTGATAAAGTCTGGCATCGGGGGCTACTGCACAAACTTAAGGCATATGGTTTAAAAGGTCCATTTTTAAATATTATCTCCTCCTTCCTTTCCAATCGTAAACTCAAGGTGGTTCTTAACGGTCATTCTTCTTCCATTTTTTCCATCAATGCTGGTATTCCTCAAGGTTCAGTTCTCGGTCCGACTCTGTTCCTACTGTACATTAACGATCTCCCTGACAATTTATCATCCAAAACCGTTATTTATGCTGATGATTCAACATTGTATTCCTGCCTTAATAAATCAGATGATTGTGATAAAGTTAGAATGGCCTCTGATCTGGAAAAAGATCTCAATACAGTAGTTGAATGGGGTAAGAATTGGCTTGTTAATTTTAATCTATCTAAAACTAATCTTCTTTCCATTAATCATCTCAATCATGCTTACTTACCTCGAATTTTGATGAATGGTTCTCATTTGCCTGAAAGCAATTCATTTCGTCTTCTTGGTCTTATATTTACCAGCGACCTCTCATGGCGATCTTATATTGAAAATATAGCTAAATCAACTGCCATGAAGGTTGGTTCTCTTTTACGAGAAATGAATTACCTCACTCCTGAATGCGTCCTTTACTTATACAAATCATCAATTCGTCCATGTATGGAATACAGCTGCCACATATGGGCAGGTGCACCAAAAAATTGCCTGAATTTGTTAGACCGTGTTCAACGGCGTGTTTGCAATGCAATTGGCGAAAACCTTTCTTTGAAATTGGACTCCCTTTCACACCGGCGGAACGTAGCGTCTCTTTGTCTCTCTACAAGTTTTTTTATGGTCGTTGTTCAAGCGAACTATCATCTCTTACACCTCTCAAAATTTTTCTCCGTTCTACTAGGTTGTCTTCTTCGTCTCACCAATGGACTGTTTGTGTTCCAAATTGTCGTAGGGATTTTTATAAAAACAGTTTTTTTCCGCGAACGTCCAGACTTTGGAACTCCCTTCCATCTACATGCTTTCCTCCTAAATTTAACCTTCAACTGTTCAAATCTAATGTTCATCGCTACCTTAAATCTGCTTAACTTCTCCTGTAGCTCTTTACTCGCAAGTGGCCTTTTAGGCCTTGTTTTGAGCAATCTCCAATAAAAAAAAATATATATATATACAGTTTCTATAGTCGCGAAGAGTTCGAAGATTTGGAAGAACAAGGATGCCAGTACCTTTGGACCTTGATAAAATGATACATTATAAAAAACAACATTTATGTAATATAATTAAAAATTCATTGCATTGTAAAGAAATATAAAAAGTGAATATTTTTTATGCCATTGATTGAAGATGACTATTTCTGACTATTTTATGTCTTATTTTGCAAGTAAATATCTATAATATCTTTAAAGCATATATATTTTTAATTACCTGTCATACCTCAAATTCTGATTAGTCGAAGAAGATTTAGCAGCAAGTCCCAAGCAGTACCTAATAATTGCAGGATGATATCTGACTGTTTTAGAGTTATGTATGTACTTCTGTTGTTCGTCCAAAAAGAACTTCATAAAGGGGGGCACACTTGTGTCAGACAAAGTGAATAGCATAGTTAGGTCTTCACTTATTTCTTTGCTAACTGTTTTTGATTGTGATGCAATGGATTTTTGCATTGCTAAAATTTGCGCTTCTTTTTGTTTACATGCTAATCGCAAATTCTGCAAAGATAACTTTAAACGTGCAGGGTCGGTATGCTTAACAGGTGCAAACTTGTGAGCAGGAGTTTTCTTTTTAACAAGCTTTGTCTGTCTTTCTGCAGAAGATTTTTTATTAAACAACGTACATGTTTCACATACTTCACTGTTGCACAATAACATACATAAATTTGACCTTTTGTAAACAATTTCATGTTGCTTGCTTTGAACATCAGTTATTGAGTATTGAGCATAATCAAAATCAAGAGAGATGATATGTTGTTTAGCAGATAATGTTGACTCAGCATTTAATAATCCCTTGCATAATGTAAACCTTTCCAACTCATAAATGAAAGAAGATAAAGTTACGTTTTTGAAACAGCGCTTTGTATAATTTATACAAAGGGTGATCATCATTTAAAATCCATTTGTACACACGAACTGTAAACTCCAAACTTTTGTCAACGTAAATTTGAAAATTTGGTGTTTGTTCCCCAGGGTTTGTTTTTTCTATAACAACATAGTCTTTGTCTTCATTGTTAACACTGCAACAAGACGACAATTTAAGCTTTTTAATCCTGATGCAAAATTGTAATTACGATAACAGCTTGATTTTGTTAAAGTAACTTGTGCTATTGACTCTTCACATTTTTTAATTGATGTTACAGGTCGGTTGGATGACTCTTTGCAAGAATGACTTTTTATTGGTAAATTGAGTGTAGGTATTTCACCTTCCTTGATTGTTTTTCGAGTTGGATCTATAAATATATCAAATAAAGATTTAACAAAATAACCAATTTAGAATAAAAAGTAGGTTGACTACTCGCTTTTTTGCATGAAAACAATTTCATGCAAAAATATCACAACATAGCTTGTTAGATGTTTATACACGGTTTTGCTATAAACTGCTTAAAAGTTATAACCAGAGCAATGTGAGCTAGTTCTTTGTCTTATGAGCAAAGTGAAAGGTTAATGAAAAAAAGATAATGTATATATTTTTTTAATAAAAGTACTTACATATCCAGAGTTGTTCAGGTTTAAAATGTCTTTCACATATATGCAGAGTATCATTGTCTTTTTGCCGTTGTAAAGAACCGTACTCATCCTCTTGTCTGTCTTTTAATATAATATGGATAAGTTGATCTCTCCATATCTTTGAAGCATTATCTTTAGCTTTTGGAATTTTAAAAATACTAATATTTTTATGCTTTCTATTAATACCACAACCGTAAATAGAGCAGTTTTCGCCAACCATACCGCTATCGCTGTAATTTGATATTAAACCTTGCGTTGTTTACATTTTAAGTACAGGCACAGAGGTATGGGTTCTACCAAAAAACGTTTGAATAAGCTCTACGCCAAAATAACAATGCGCTCCAAACTATGTTAATTCTTATGACTATGTATATATCATCAAAAAAGTTTTTAATTTTTGTTTCTTTGATAGAACTGGATTGATAATAAAAACGGACTGTGACACCAAAGCACTCAGTCAAATTTAACATTCAAAAACCATCTGGATATGATGTATTTAAATCACAGTATATTCAATCAGCCGGTAGGTTTTTGTTTCCAAACGTCATTTTAGTGTTTTGATCTGTTGTTAAATAGTTATTGTGTGATAATGCTAAATCATAGTCATCAATATAATGGCAATATAGTTTGAATTTTCATCGTGACAGACATCCTCTTACATTCAAAATTAATTAGGTTTATTAATAAATATGTAAATAAAATAACTATATTATTACTATTATCATTATTAAAGGTCTATTCTGGGCTTATCCATTTACAATAATGGCTCTTCATTCCGTAAATACGCATAAAATTAATAAATTAAATGTTAAAAATTTTAAAAAGTGTAAATATCAACTGCTGTCTTATGGAGTATATACTTTGTTTTAAATTATAAAGATCAGGGCTTATTATAGGCGCCGGACATCGGACATTGTCCGGTGATAAAACGATTTTGTCCGACGAAACATAAATCAACTACGAAAAATGTTTTTAAAATTGTTCTCCTTGAAAAGTTGTGTTAAAGAAAGATAATATAAATTAAAGTTAAATTTAACTTTTGGGGGGTAAATTTACCAGTTAATTCTCTTTTTAGAAATCTTAAATAAAAATAATGACTGATTGGACTTGGACAAGGGCAGTTTGGATTGAAGATGATCAACAAACAGAGGTTTCCGTACCAACTGCCTGGTTGTCTGAGGGTTTCCTGATGTGCCCAAATGGATAAAAAAATTATCATTCTGCCTTAACAAAAGAACAAAAACCAGGAGCTGACTGCTTAAAATTTAAGGTAAATAACTCAAATAGCTGCTCAAACTCAGAATGTCTTTCCAGTGTGACTCACTCATACTTTGTTTTATTTTTTATTATTTCTTACAGATTCTTTTTTCAAATTTTGATCTCAGATTTTTGAGTTTAATATAGTTTGAAATTTATTTTTTAAATTATTTAAAGGTGGAGCATGCAACATTCTCTCTGACATAACAAATAACAAGAAACAACGCATTGGTACGTTGTTTTGTATTGTATTATTTCATACAAATTGTTTTAAAAAGTCAATTTCAGTTGTATTTTTTCAGATTTTTTAGTATAGTAGTTTTAGTTATGTATATTTTGTTTATTAAGCTGGAGAGTCACAATGTAGTAGTGACATTGATGAGAGTGAAGACTTTGCTGGACATGCCCCATTTGAGGATATTCCTAAGCTTCTGGGCGTCTTTCACGCAGCTGCAGGAGTACCAACCAGGGGTGGTGCCAGGGTTTTTCCGACGAGGGGGCTTGCAGCGCCGACGGGTGGGGGGCTAATTGCTTGACTCTAAGTTTAACACAAAACTCATTGATGATCAAATCTATTACAGATTTGGCGTCTCTAAATTTAAACATAACCTGCCATGAACTTGATATCTTGTATCAATTCTTAACATTGGTAAATATGTGACGAAACAATATTTATTTGTTTTTTCATTTTGACGTACTTTATCTTTATAAGAATCATCATAACTTTCCATAAAGCTACCAACAGTTTCATCAGACAGGAAAAGTTGAATTGTCCGGCAAGGGAGTTTAGTTGATTTTGATGAAGACTTCTTATGAACTAATCCAAAATTTGCATCCATGGAGTAATATGTTGAGCCATCTTTCTAAAGTTTTAGTTGGGTTGTGTTAATACATGTATTATTATGAATCATAAAAATTGTGCATTATAAAATATAAATTATAAATATATGAGTTTTTTACTAAACTATTTCATTAAGTAATTTTTGTAATTAGTTGAAACAAAATTATAATTATAAAATATAGATAGTGAGAAGAAATATTAGTATTAAAGCCCAAAAACACTATTATGGTATATATATATTCCTAAAAACTGACCGCAAAAACATACACTTACTTGAGGACATGCTGCACATACACTAAACCCACTGTATTCTCGACATATATCATCTAATGTTTTTAACTTCATTTGAAATAATCGGAATTGGTCAATAGATTCAGTTTTGAAGAACCGATTGAGGCAACATTTCTAAATATAAAACCATATATTTTAAACAATAAAGCAAGCATATAATTCTGGATTCTGATATAAAAAAGTAAATAATTGGATTGTTTACAATCTTTTGCTTTCGGTGGACATTCCAAAAAGAAATATTATATCTGAACAGCAAATTTGTGTGTAGTCGTACCAACATTCACAAAGGAAATATTTTGTAAAATTACCAGGACACACTAATGGACAAACTAGATTGTTCTAGTTCTGTGTAACTAGGTTAGTTAATTTAGGCAATATTTTAATAATTTGATAAATCAATTATTGAATTGATATAAAACAAGAAAAAAATACAAATTTATTTCCCCCATATAAAAACGAAAAAAGTACCAAATTGCTGTCAATCCATCCATTCTTCCACACAAGTGCCTCACAAAATGATGTTAATGAAATTTTACCCTCTAGTTGAAGAGACAAGAAAAACTTCAAAAGATTAATTGATATTGCAGTATTGGGTTTCTTGGGAGATGATGGCCATAAATTCAGTGATATCAATACATTGAAATCATCCATACAAAAACAAAAGGTAATATTGACATTGTGCAAGTTTCCTATAAAATTAAAACACATATATAAGTATCATAGTAATAAGTAAGTTATCATTTTTCAAATAATCTGTAATGACTTTGTTTCTTAAAGAAAATTTATAGGTATTATATAAATAGATACATTAAAAAGGAGGGAATGGGAATATATACCATATATTAATACATTTATATATACCTGTTTCGCTTATTGTTGCAACATTTCTAGAATACCTCGAGAAGCAACCAGAGGTATGTGGTGTTGACAAACACTCATGTAGGTTGTATTTAAAAATGAGTTGATTGGGCTAAAGATAAATATTTGGTGAATTTAAATATGGGAATATTTCGAGTGAGAAAACACTAACCGTTATTCTAACCGGTGAATGAAAAACAAGATTTTTATGGATGGATACCAGGCAACCTTCACAAAAGGATGAAAAACCCCCACACTCCTTACAATGATATACGTCTTCTTGAATATGTTGTGAACAAGCATGACATATCTTTTCCTTGAATATAATGTGATATCTTTCTGCGAAAACACTAACCATACCAGTAGTTGCCTTAAAAAAATTTGCACTATATAAATAAAAAAGGCCATATATAATGAACAATTTAAATGATAAACACATATATAACAGTCAAAACCAGTAATAATGTAACATATAAATGTTATTATTTAATATATATATATATATATATATTAGAGAGAGAGAAAGTTTAAATAAGAGACTTTTATATTTTAAATGTATATATATATACATACCTTATTCCAATGTGCTAACTCTTTAGACTTTTCATCAGCATATCTTGTTGAACTTCCTTGCAAGTTTAAATCCTCATTACAACTTTTTAAATCATCTTCCAAACTGTGTGTACCATCATCACATGTTTTTAAACTAAAATTGCTAGAAAGAGGTTGTGGTTTCGGCTTTGAATAGCGATACCGAGTACAAGTTACTTTTGTGCCTCTTTGATGGATAGTACTCCTCAATTTCACACTTCTACTTTTATCTTTAGCTTTTAAATAGGGCATGACACTAATATTATTGTATATATAGCTAAATAGAATAATATGATGAGTTAATTATGATTAATCAATGTAAATTTGCAAAAAAATAATAATGTAATAAAGTCAAGACAAGAAGGGAGAGAAATACATAACCAATGGTATATATATAATTGTTTTAATGGTAATGGGAATTAAAAGTATACATTTAAAGCAATAAAATACTGGGAGGAAGCTAAAGAAAAGCAAAAGGCTTATTGTCAAACTTAAAGCTTATGGCATAAATGGACAAATCCTATCCTGGCTGGAAAACTTTCTTTCGAGGCGGAGACAACGAGTAAATGTAAATGGAACCTTTTCTGACTGGAAATCTGTGAAAAGTGGTGTACCCCAAGGTTCTGTTTTCGCAGCACTATTATTCATAATTTATGTCAACGATATCCCTGATATCATCACCTCGATCGCCACTCGACGATACAAAAATCTACCGTTTTATGAATAATGTAATTTCGCATTACCAGTGCGCAGTTATGCACTTAGGATATAAAAACCAATTCCATACATACACGATGTACGACCCCCATAAAGGTAAAAAAGTTGATATAACCTTGACCAACTGTGAAAAAGATTTGGGAGTCTATGTAGATCGCGACTTAAAGTTCTCTCTGCATACAACCTCTCAAGTCAACAAAGCAAACCGCTTAGCTAGGTTAATTCGCAGAAGGTTTACCTATATGGACCCCTTCATCTTTAAAAAGCTGTTTACCTCATTAGTGCGCCCTCTTCTGGAATATTGCGGAACAGTATGCAGCCCACAACTTTTACATGACAAACGTCAAATTGAAAAAGTTCTACGGCGGGCATCAAAATTGATTCCAGGTCTAAGAAACGCTTCGTACGAACAAAGACTAGCGAGTCTAAATATGCCGAGTATGAGATACAGAAGAATGCGGGGAGATCTGATCGAAGTCTTCAAATGGTTTAACTCGCACTACAAATGTGAAAACAACTTATTCAATGTTGAAACTAGACGATTTACGCGTGGTCACAACTACAAACTTTGGAAGGAATCCTGTCGACTCGATGTACGAAAATACTTTTTCTCGAACAGAATTATCGAAAGATGGAACAGTCTACCGGACGAATTAGTATGCGCTTCATCGCTCAACACATTTAAAGCACTACTCGACAAATATTTGTGGAAGGAAAAATTTATTATCGATTGATTTTATTTCATTTAAATTCCTACCCTTTCCTTACCCAACACTCCTCTAGCCAACTTCCAGCGAGTTTTTATTAAATCTCTTGTCTTTGTGTGTATTTCATATTTACGTGAACTATATTTGTTCTCATTTCTGTGAGAAAACTATTTATTTGAAGTCCATTTTATAGGTTGACAGGCAACAATATGCCTATACATTAACTGTAAACCTTGACCTTAATAATAATAATAATAATAATAACATCCAATCAACTTCTAAAGAACCGTCGATCAAATTCCAACCGTTATCGTCAGAGCCAGGCATTCTTGTATAATTGCGAAGGGATTTTTTTCACTATCACGCGCTACACCCTTTTACAATGGCACAATAAAGCATCACGAGTAGGTGGTGAACAATTTTACTTCCCGTGAATTTTTGGTAACGTGCTTCATTCACGTTGTCGCATTTTACACAATAAAGCCTGGAGACAAATCTTTCCAAGCAGAGAAGAAGGGTAGAGTCGAAACGTACTGAATCACCAAACTTGGTAAAAGCTTCAAGGAATTCGTCAGAATTTTTGAGCAAGTTTAAAGCTTTTACCTTCCCTATGTCATGAAAGGCTGGTGTAATCGCTACCACTAAACGCATGTAACACTGGAAGAGCAAGGCAGCATTCTTCTCCGATTTCGCTTTTAATTTCATTGATGTCCAAGATTGTGGTACCGTCTTTTACAACTTGCACACCGGAGCTAAGGTTAACTAAGTCTTCGCGTGGTTCAAAAGGATTGCCCCAGTTACAGATTACGTCATAGGCTCCTTTGATACATTTGGTGTCGAACACTCTTCTCGATTTCCCGAGATCCTTTGGAAATATTTCTTGTTTTGAATCGTTAGAAAAATTAAAATTAGGAATAAAACAGACACTTTCTTGTCCAATATTTTCAGGTTGTGAGAGCCTTAACATTTTTGGACTAGTCGCCATTTTACCATTTACTATCAAACATATTTGCGCCCGTTTTGTTTACATGATATTCCCGCCGATTAAATATGAAACGTTCGAAATCACTATCAGGGGTTATGCAAAAGAAAACATTGATATTTTAGCCGTTGAAATTTATTTCCAAAATAATTATTTTTATTTACCAAGCTTAAAAACGTTTTATAAAAGAATAAAACGAGAAAGATACTGAAATAAACTTGAACAACATTTATTTACACAGAAATGTAAATCATATTTTACCCCCGGTTTTGAAAACAGTGTTTCTATCTGAATCGATCTGTAATCTAGTTAATATTGGTGCAAGATTGATGCGATGTTGATGTTAAATATTTGATCATTGTAACTTATTTTGCTAAATTTAAAGTGGCCAACAAGTGAATTTATTATTACAAACAAATAATGAACTTTATTCCATGGTTAAAAATTGGCCCCCCAAAATGTTCTGGAACTCATTTTTTGTTCACTAGCTTCCTGACTAATATGAAAAAAGTGCAGTGTCACAATATTACATCGAACATATTTCCGACGATAGGGACAAGACTGGTACTACACAATATCTATTCAAATGGGTTGGTTACAGACAAGAAACTTGGAAACCAGAGGGCTTTACTAAACCGTGCTCCCACCCACTCCCACCCTCTTCCACCGCGAAATAATTGTCGGCGTCAACACTTAAGAAAGGAAGTTGACTTTGAAGATGATATACATATGTTCAAAGCTCATACACAGTAAAGAAAATACTAAAAAAGGCTAGAATAATGCTATCGATTCCAATACTACTTTAATTCTTTGCAAAAAATTGGTTATGCTATATGGGACTTATTTTACTGAATATTTGTATGAAATCAAGGTATCTCTATCAATGAACAAAGGAAAAAAAACAATAGGTCTCTTGAAAAATGTATCGCAAAATATCAAGATTTCTTTTTTAAAATTGAAAGTCTTGAAAGACTACTACAATGATCTATTTACATCTAAAAAAAAGGTAAGACTAATTACATAAAAAAAAAATAAAGTTGGAAACTTATGTAGAAAATGTAACGATGGTTTTACTCAAAAGTCCCTATTATATTATTGCTAAAACATAAGAAAAATACGTTTACCCAAAAAAAAGACACAGCGCGATACACTTTTGTTAATAATAATTAAAATTGAACTTAGAAAACACATTTTTTCATGCGTATTTTGTCCTTAAATACAAATAAGAGAATCCTTAAAAATACTTCACTACAAAGCATAAGTAAACATAAACAAAAGATATGCATATCCAAATTAAAAACAAAATATCTGTCATAAAATAAAGCAAAAACTATTAAAGTCTGATTCCTAGTTTTTCTAAAAAGTACTTTTCAGCTTCATTGGCTTTTTCATACACAGATTTATCAACTTTTATTCTGCTATAGTCAAACGAATTACCAGCGCCATAGTAGTTTTTAGAATCATAATTTTCCAGACATTGCTGATTAAAATGAACATACATCGGACCAAACTTTGATTTTTCGGCCCCTGTTGCTCGATCTGTCCAGGTCATAGTACCATACGATTTAATTAATAATCCATCATCGTCAGGTGCTATCATTTTTCCACACATGCCCTGGCATTTCTTAATGGAATGATAAAAGTCTGATTCCTAGTTTTTCTAAAAAGTACTTTTCAGCTTCATTGGCTTTTTCATACACAGATTTATCAACTTTTATTCTGCAGGAAGGTCTTTAAAAAATGAAACAAAAGAGGGCCCATGAAGATTGGATTATTTCCAGTTGTGTTACTTACAAGACGTTTGTTCTTGTAGCATGAGTCTGTGATCCAAAGGTTACACAAATTAAAAGTTGTATTTATGCCTAAAACAACTAGATCTGAATCACCACAGCAAAATTTTACGATATCTCCAAGCAAAAAAATCGTTTTGTTTTCTGAATTAACCTTTGAAATAAAAGGAATAATAAAATCAATAGTAAATTCGTTTATAGACATACAAGGATGGCGATAAATACAGCCAACAATAAGATTGGTTTTCTTAGGTTGAATTATTTCAATGAATATTGATTCCAAAAATAACTTCTTATACATCAACAAATCATTTCTTGGTTTATATAATTTAATTTTTTAGAAATATAAAGGAGTGCACCACCACATGAAGATTCAGTAGGCATAAAACAGAGTTCATTATCTGAAATAGTGCTGAATGGAAATATTTCATTTGTGCATAAAACACAAAACCAATTTGAGGTACTAGACTGTAATAGGTGGTAATCAATATCATTTAGTCCATTGCATTTTTTATGAATCCAAAAATTGCAAAGATCACATTGTACGGCATGATGGCGATTACTTACTGTTTTACTACATACTCTACAAAAACATCTTTCCATAATTAGAATTGAAAGAAAAGGTAGAGAATATAAAAATTAAAAATAACAACTACTCACAAATGAGTTACAGTAATTTGGAATACAGAATTTTAGTTCTGAAGTTATTTTCGATGGCAACAGACTTTTCAAGTGGTAATTAGAATTTAAAATAAAGAATGGTAAAAAAAAATAAATTAAAAAAACTAAAAATAAATATATAAATATAGATATATATGTTTAACACAACAACAAATTATCAACAGTAACCAAGCAACAACATAACAAAGAGAGTTTAGTCGTGACAAAATACGTAATTGGTTTGTTAGTAATTAATAATTAACATGGGAGCAGATATTGGAGTTAAGGAGAAATTAATCGACATTTGGTGAGTTGACTTATTGACAAAAAGGGCGGTTAAAAATCTAGTGAAAATATATGAAATCACAACACTGAAATGTTTACGCGATTTCGCCAAAAACCTTTGTTAGGTCGTTAAGGTGACCAACGACCGTCGCATTTCCGTGCTCGTTTAAACGGTAGCGGACCGAACCTCCATACACCCAAAAAGAAAATCACTTCTTTTCGCGCCAGAGAACTTTACACTTACTAAAGATCATTTTGTAGTAAGGGCAGAGCGACTCATTTATATAGAGCGGAGACGAGTTTTCCGTGAATTCCTTTAGAAATTTTCTCCGCGATAATAAGGAATAAACGTAATAATCGTAAAAGACTTGTTTCGGAGGCGATGACAAGCTTGGATGTCATTGGTCCCAATATTGCATTCAATATTACCAAAAATCTAGCATACTTTTCCTTCCAAGTCCTTATCCGCAACGGAAGCCGGTATCCCACAAATCTCCACGCAATCACGCTGAGAATACTGCTGCGAGGCGTAGGATTGTCTCTCAATACGTTCGATTCTTTCGGATATGTTATCGATGTTTCCAGGCTTCTGATCACGCAACTCTGTTACAGCTCCAGAAAGTTCAACAACCTGAGCTTTTAATTCAGTGAGCGATTCTTTCAACAAATCGTTTTCTGATTGCAGGTTCAGAAACTTCGCAATCACCTCCTCTTTGTTAAGCCTCTGCAATTGAGCTTTATTGAACGAAACCATTCTTACAATAAAAATCCACGCAAAAAAACCACAAGAAAATCGTTTGTAATTACAACACGTCCGTTCGCATTGACAACAAAATCAAATGGCATTGTTTTTCTCTCTTTGTTCTTTAAACATTGACATCAGTTCATCAGACATAGTGGAAGTTTTGTGAGCCTCTGATCCACCAGCTTTTGATCCATTAATATCGTAAAGCAAATTATACAATTGTTTTTTGTCTCTCGGTTCTTTTGACTGTGATGTTGAATGATATGGTCCTCTGGATTCTTTCAACACTTCATCGTAGACACAAGAGATTATTCCTGGAAATCAAAAATATTAATTAATATATTTTCAGACAAATAAAATCAAATTATGTGAATGAATCTTAGGCTCAATATTTAAACGATACATCCTCTTTGTACTACGAGAATTTTTGTATGCTCCGTTATCATCTGCGCAAACTTCGTTGAAATTTGTCTTTAGGATAGTATACATTTCATTTTTACGAACTCCTTTGATCGCGTCTTTTACTTCGTATTTAGAGTAGTCCAGTACCAAAATTTGAAACAAAGAGTCTGCGTTTTGATAATCAGGAACACTTGATGGATCATTTTCTCTATATAAAAGAGTGAAATAATAATGATAAATAAACATGATATAAAATGAGAACGTACAAACACTGACAATACAAACTATACGTACAACACATAACTTGGAAAACAAAAAGTTAAAGAGAATTTCAAAGAAATAAAGAAACAAGACAGATTTGTAGAGATGGGTGGAATGTAGATAATAATGGAACTTCAAGATGGTAAATCGAATCTTCAGTCAAAAACCATGACGACCATTTCGGGGATTAAATATCGATATGATCATAACGCCATGGCTCCCCAGCAGCAGTGATCAAGTGCCACTATCGAGCGTGTGAAGTCCAGAGAAAATAGAAAAAAAGAAGATGGTAGAATTAGATAGAAAGGTTACATACAAAAATACAAAAATGAAGACATAAGCGCACACTCATATTCCGGCGCTACCAGGAATCTCACATGCGTTGCTAAGACATGTTACAAACAGCCAAAGTGAGTGGCTAATTCACTTACTTTCATATTTCACAAACGTAGAAAAAAGACGGAGATGAGAGGAAAAACACTTATCTACATCTCAGCGCAACCTGAAATGTCTCATGCAGTTTGTTAGGCTGCATTAAATACCGATGCAGGGATAGTCGTCATTAGAACGTCACGCTGGAAGCCCGTAGGGAACAGTTTTTCAAAAATTTCAAATTTCTATTGCAATTTCTCTCTCAAAATGTAGTGAAAATAAACGAAAACGGATGAATTCTCTTGCTTTTATTTTTAACTCTCTCTCTGGCTGAAATGTTGCTCATTGTGGAATTTATGTCATGGCCTTAAATTGTTTAACTTGGCATTGCGCGGTAATACGTCATCACGACTAAAAATTTAAAATTCAAAGTTTCAATCATGGCGGCAACCGCTTTGGACCTCATCTCTTTGCTCTAAATGGTCTAGAAATTAAAATGGTGAATTATAAATGATATAGCAAAAAGTATACCTTGTTACGTCGGTATTGGCATTTGGTTCATCAGCACTTGTTTCTTGATCCATCGGATCCTCTATATCTGAACGAACCAGGTTAAAATGATCACCTGATTTGAAAACTTCGATAACATTATCAAATTCTTCCCCTATGACAACTGTAGGCTTATCCTCTGGCTGGTGAACAACAACTCTTATTTTATATATTTTCGAGAAAGCATGCAAAAACATGTCAACAGTTGTGTTGTTGTATCTTTTGTTTTCAACGTATTCATACACTTCAGTCATAACTTCCTCTGCTGATAAACTCGAGAAACTTTTGTAAAATTCCATGTTCGTATTGAATTCCATGTGAAGTCTACCCAAGACAAATTCAATTGTTTCATTGAAATATCTTGCGAAACAATGCGAAATACAGTGCCCATCTCCAGGAACTACCTCAAATTTCATCTCGTTTTCAAATTTAACTTTTTTTAGAGTTGGTTCCTCATCTTCAATTATCAATATATTTTCCTCTGCCTCGACTTCATGAGTTATAATGCAATCACTATCACTAGACGAATCCATAATTCAGAACTGAACAGAACAAACTGAACAGAAATACTTTTATTACAAAAAATAATGATTATGGACAATTTTCAAAGTCACGTTTATAGCTTTACTCTTCTTTCTCTTTGGCACATGTGACACAGAAAAAAAACGCTTAGATGTCAAATAAGAGAAATTATGCCGATTGTGATAGTTCTATTGTTAAAAAGAAATGCAAACAAAAGAGCTTTAGGGACTGTTTATATGAGAGGCGGGACGGGACGTTTGCCGGGACAGGACAAAAACGAGATCTCGCCTCTACGGTAATTTTCTCATAAAATGTGGTTTCTGTTTATATGAAGCGAGACGTTTTTCATCCCGTCCCGGTAAGGTGGGATCTCGCTTCGATCTGCCGGGATCTCGGCAAAACGAGATACTTTTCTCCATATATATGCTTTATCCCGGCAGGCCGGGACGAATACTGAGCATGCGCAAATATAAATTATCAGATTTGCTATTATTATTTTCAAGTATGGAAACGATATGAAGATGATGAAGTTATCCCAAAGAGAAAATGTTTTCGATTCAATGATAAAATGGTTGCTGAACTTATTCAATGTTTGTTAGACTTTAAAGTAATATGTGAGTATTCTGGAATTGACTTTGATGCTGACAGAAGTTTGCAATATAAACATTTAAGAACAGAAATGGCAAAACTATATGTGGATGAAGATGAGACGTATTTTGGTCAAGTTGAATCAAGTATTTTAGTCTCAGAGCCAAACAAATGGAAAAAGAAAATAAGAAAATTGTTGACCGTGGCTATAAGAGAATCTTGGAAAAAGTTAAAGACATAGAACAAAAATTTTCTAAGACTCTCCTTGCTGGAACTCGAAGTGGCAGTAGGAAGTTTATATATAAACATTATGATAAGCTCACACAATTATGGGGTGGTTGCCCTAATACAGAACCATGCCAAACTGGAGTAGACAGTTCAAGTGTTAATAATACTATGGAGTGCTCACAACTTATGAGTACCCTAATGGAAAATGATGAGTTTGAGTCTTATAATAATTTAATCAACTCCTCTCTTTTGTTGTGACAAAGTTTGTTGACAATAAAAGAAAACATTTACAACGCAATCTTTCAGCTTCTCAACGTGAATCACTAATGCTAAAAGAAGCACGAGAAGATAGAGAGATTCAAAAACAATTGTAGGAAAGTCTTGAAGCATCAAATGCTAGCATGGCTAATGCTATGCAAGATATTAGTAAGTCCATGCTTCAGATCAGTAATACCATAGCAAAATCATTAGAATTTTTGATAAATGGAAATTCATCTGGAAATACATGAACATTTTTTCTTGTTGTTTTATAAATATAGCTAGCTACAATGTTTTGTTTACATATTTATATCTGCTCTATAGCAAAAACAAGTATATATATAAATAAAGTTTTATATGTAGCTATATACGTTTCTTTTTTATCTTTGTCCAATATAGTCAATTGTTTATAATAGTTTCCACATAAGTTCTTAATACTTCTCTTATTACATTTCCTTCGTCTAACGTACCAGAATAGATAGGGTCTGCTTCATTTTCAACTTCTTGTGTCCGTGTTTTGATTTGAGCCTTCACTAAGTTTGTATCCACTGAGCACTTATTCATTTCATAAATGTTATGAAGCACAAAGCAAGCATAAATTGCTTCAGGAATAAAATCTAATTTGAGGTCCACTCTTTTTGTGAGAAATGCCCATCTTGCCTTGAGTCGTCCAAAAGCACACTCGATTGGATTTCTTGCTGAACGTAACATTGCATTAAATACAACCTTAGAATTGCTTGAACATGTTTCATCCTCACGCATACAATTAGGTGTAAGTGGGTAACCTGGGTCTCCAATCAAATAATTTGGAATTTTACAGCGATTAGAAACATTTTTTTTTATATGTAATCGGTAATAATGACTCCTGTATTTTTTTATTGAGGAGTTTGCAAAAACTTTGGCATCATGTACACTACCAGGCCAGCGACAATCAACGTCCATAAACATCCCTTTAAAATCACACACTGCCTGCACGTTGAATGAGAAATACTGTTTATAACAAAAATAATCTTGAGAATGCTCGATAGGTCTTAAAATAGGTATATGAGTACCATCAATACATCCAAAGGCTTGATGCATACCAAACTTAGCTTCAAATTCTGCTGCTTTATCAATCATTTCATCTTCATTTGATGGAAGTTTGATGTATTTTGGTCCCAATTTGTAGGTGATTACATGACAAACCTCTTTGACTATTTTTGAGACTATCGAGATGTGAACACCAAAAGTATTTGCAGTCATGGATAAGGATCCTTTAACTTTAAGGTAATGTAATGTTATGGCTACTTTTTTGTGGGGTTTAATATATCTATGATTAGGAGTTAACAGATTAGGTGAAATCCAGGGAATCAGCTCGGTAACTAATTTCTCAAATAATTCACGTGTCATACGAACATTTTTTCCATTCAGCTTCTGGAAGAACAGACGTAAACATATTTTCCCACCATAGATCAACCTTTCCTTTAGTAAACCTACATGATCGTTTTTTTCTTAATAACTTTCGTTTCCGAGTAGCATCTACCTTTTTCTTCAAATAGCTTTCTGGTTTAGATACAATAGTAGATAATAAAATCAGATTTTGGTCACGTTGTTGTTTTACCATACAAAGTATACTGGTTAATTGTGTTAGTAATAAAGATACATTTGTTACACCAGCCAATATGGCAAAACGAAGGTTTTTGCTTACACAACGCGCCATTTTTTTTAAATAAGAAATATATAATTTGTTTACGATTTATATCTACCATTTTTTTAAATAGGCGGGAAGAAAATCATCCCGTTTAACGTCCCGTCTCGGCTAGTTATCCCGGCCCGGCTTCATATATAGGCGAGATGAAAATTGTCCCGTCCCGGCGAACATCCCGTCTCGCCTCTCCATATAAACAGCCTATTACTCTTGTTTATTTTTCTTTCAATAGTAGGAGTTGGTGTGAAGAACACTTTGACTAACAATTATTTCTTTTAAAATTTTTTTTATTTATCTTTGCACATCTACTTATTTTGATCATGTTGATCTTTACTTCTAATAAAGTAGGTACTGATAATGAAAAAGATTTTTATTTATTCAAAACGTCTTCAGCATGATCACACGTTATATTGATTACACTCTAAAATATAATTATGTCAACAGCTAAAAAGATACTATTTTCACCTTTTAATTTACTTTATGAAATAGCCTTTTTTCATTATTTAGCATTTTCTCTACTACTGCACAATATAAATTCGAAAAAATGCTCGTTACCTTCAACATAGTTAATTTATTTTGAGGACGTGATAATTAAAAAGCATTATTTCGCAATGAGAGTGGGTGGGAGTGGATGGGATTGGGTGGGAGCACGGTTTAGTAAAGCCCGAAACCAGAAGAAAATATTCCTATTGCTGATTTAAAATTGTGCTATTCTAAGGAGGTGATCATATGTATAAAACTCATCTCGCCTGACCGGGACGTTACAGTAACCGGGGTGTTTTCCAACTTGTGTTCATATGAGAAAAAATCGTCTCGGTAAAGCGGGACGATACAGGCATTTGGATGCATCGATGGCACGCTTATCCCAATAATATGTCCAATAGAGAATTCCCAAGATTACTTCTGCTATAAACAATTTTACTCACTGAGCGTTCAGGCAGTGTGCGATTACAAAGGCATGTTCATGGATGTTGAGTGTTTTTGGCCCGGCAGTGTCCATGACAGTAAAGTATTTGCCAATTCAAGTATTAATGAAAAGCTACGTACAGGATCTTTACCATGTTTATTTCAATCATTAGTTCCTGGCTCTGAGAAAATTGGAAGTTATCTCATTGGTGATCCACCTTATCCACTGACAGCATTGTGCATAAAAGAATATCAAAGTCCTAACACCAATGAAGAAGTAATATTTAACAATATGCTTAGGCCTGCTCGAAATCCTATAGAGTGTGCTTTTGGTCGGCTAAAGGCTCGCTGGTCCATTCTTACAAAGAAACTTGAATTTAAATCACAGTCGATTCCAAAAATAGTGTATGCTACATTTGTCCTTCACAATTTCTGCGAAGAAACGAAAACAGACATTGATTTGGAGTGTAAATACCATGGCGATCTTTACTAACAGGCCTCGGCAACGGCATTTCTCGCTGTATAACTGGGGGCCGATCGGCCGATGATTTGCATTTTTCATTTTATGGTATTTGAGTAACACGGTTTTCTACATAAATAAAAACTATTAAACACATCTGGTTGTATATATGGATTAAATTAGTGTGAAGAAGTACAATAATATATATGTATGTATATATATAACCGGCAAAATACAGAAAGAAGAATATTGGGTTGTACCGGGATGACGGTCTTGCAGTCTTCAAGAACATCTCTGGTCCACAGAGTGAAAAAATTAAAAAGGAATTTCAAAAGCAGTTTAAAGAGAATGACTTGGAGATAGTGGTTGAATGCAATATGACGGTAGTTAACTACTTGGACGTCACACTCGACTTGACCACTGGGACATTTAAACCTTATCATAAACCAGGCAACGAAGTTAACTATATCCACGTTCATTCCAACCACCCGATAAATACCATCAAGCAGATTCCTGTATCAATACAAAACCGTTTATCAAACCTGTCATCAAATAAAAAAATATTCAACCAAGCAACCCCGTTCTACGCTGCAGCACTCCGGAGATCCGGATACGACCACAAATTCGAATACACACCAACGGTTACAAACCAACGACCGAAAAACCGTAAAAGGAATATAATATGGTTCAATCCACCATTTAACAACAACATCTCCACCAACATCGGTAAATTTTTCCTCAACTTGGTTCAGAGGCACTTCCCACGACAACATAAGTTCCACAAGATATTTAACAAAAACAACGTTAAAGTCAGCTACAGCTGTATGCCAAACATGAAAGCGGTTATAAACGGACACAACAAAAAGATTTTAACACCACCACCCGTAAACCCTAACAGAACATGCAATTGTATGAAAAAAGGCAGCTGCCCACTAAACCAAAACTGTCTGGTGAAGAACATCATATATGAAGCCACAATTACATCCAATTTGCCAAATTATAAGGAGAAGAAATACATTGGACTGTGCGAAAGTACTTTCAAGAAGCGGTTTGCAAACCATAAATCGTCATTTTTCAATGAAAGATACAGAAACAGCGCTTCACTCTCTGTTGAAATGTGGAAAATAAAAGAATTAAACGGCACTCCCACTGTCACCTGGAGAATCGTTAAAAAAGCGAAACCTTACAGCCCAGAATTGAAATATTGCTCACTGTGTTTAAAAGAAAAATTTGAAATAGTCAATTATCCTGGGAGAAATCTTCTCAATAAAAGAACTGAGATAATTGCTAAATGCCGCCATCGACGAAAACATCTCCTAATGCTCCACAATCCTGACGATAACACGTAAACGATTGTGACGCAAATAATGAAAACATGCTAGTGTCGTATTTATATTTTTAACGGTTTTTTTGTATTGACAATTTATTTTTAGCTGAAGATTGTCCAGAACGGGCATGAAACTTTAAGTTCTGGAAAATAAATTATTGAATCTTTTCTTTATCAACTATATATATATATATATATTGTTTATTTATTTAAAGTAATACAGCTTAATGCATTAATTTCATTTTCTTCCAGGGGTTATATTATAATTGTATAGCTAGCTAAAATGGTTAAAAAGTGTTGCGTTTTTGGTTGCAAAACCAACTATTTGTCACAAAAGACAAGTACAAAAGTAGCTGTTTTTCGTTTCCCCCGTGATGAGGACGAATTGTTAAGATGGGTCCATGCAGTTCCAAATGCAGATTTTAATGTCAACAAAGACACAGTTATATGTGAACTCCATTGGCCTGAAAACTACAAAAAAATCAAAGTTTATGGAAAGTTCAGACCCGAGGTACCACCATCTATTTGGCCTAATATTCCATCTAGCCAAATTCCAACATTGTTACCCCAAAAACGTTCTACTAATAAAACATCTTGCAGTCAACGCAACACCTTGAATGATGAATTTGATAATTAAATTCTTCAAGATAATCTTGATTTCACTTTATTAAAAAATGATATATCTTCAAAATCTTTTTCTTCCTCCATTATTTTTTATGAAGCATCTGGTGCGTTTTTTATTCAATCTAAGCAGTTGTTAAATGGTATTCCTAAATTCATTGTAAAAATTAAAGAAAATTTACATTTTGAATCTTATCATGCTGGTGTTAAATGTTCAATTGAAACCCTTAATGCTAACAATATTTATGAGTTAAATTATTGGTCAAAAATTGAAGAAGTAATTCGTTATTTAAATAATAAAGAATTAAATAATAAACAAATCGTTATTCAGGAGCATCTCAACTCAATGGCGCCTAAAATTGTTGGTAAACCTTTAATTAGTAATGAAATTATAATTCAAGCTTTTAAATATTTTGCAACATCTAGATGCCTTTATAACCAACTACGAGTAGATTATAAACTTCCTTCGATTGATACTCTAACTCGAATTACTTCTAAAGTTTCTAAATTAAATGAAACTAAATTTTTAAATAGCGTCTTCTCTACTCTTCCTGATCATAAAAAAATTGTGTTCTTTATCATGATGAAGTTTATGTAAAGAAAGCCCTTTTATATCATGGTGGAACTCTTTTGGGAAAATAAGCAAATAACCCTTCTGAACTTGCCAATACAGTATTAGGTGTTATGTTATCATGTTTTTTCGGTGGGCCATCATTTATTTCTAAAATGATTCCTGTTTCTAAATTGAACTCTTCATTTTTATTCAATCAAATATCCACAACTGTTGAATCTGTTAAGCACTCTGGCGGAAACATAAGTGCTATTGTTTGTGATGGAAATAGAAATAATCAGTGCTTTTTTAAACAATTCAACACTGTTCCAAATAAACCTTGGCTTACTGTTGATGGTATTTTTTTGCTGTTCGATTTTGTACACTTACTTAAAAATATTCGCAATAACTGGTTAACGGTAAAAACTCAAGAACTGATTTTTTTTTTATAATGGTATAATTAAAATAGCCAAATGGTCACACTTAAAACAACTGTACCAATTTGAATCAAATGCTCTTCTAAAATTATCAGATTTATCTGAGGTTGCTGTTTCACCCAGGCCAATTGAAAGACAGAAAGTTTCAACTTGTTTGTGTGTCTTTTCTGATAGAACATACAATGCATTATTTATTACAACCCAAAATGCTTGATATTGATGACCACAATGATACTGCGTGTTTCATTAAAAAGGTTTTAAATTGGTGGAAAATACTAAATGTCAAAGGTTTAGGAGCTGATATAAGAAAGAATGATGAGCTACAAAGTGTTATTTCAGATCCAAATGACTTTAAACTAAATGTAATCCTTGAATTTGGTGATATCGCTTTAAAGATGGGTGGTAAACAAGGTAACCGTATAAAACAGCAGACTTGTGACACTTCTTCTTCCGTTTATCGTACATGTTATGGTCTAGTCGAGTTATCCAAATTTCTTTTAAATTCTACTCATAAGTATGTTATTTCGGGGAAGTTTTCTACTGATCCTTTAGAAAAAGAATTTTCTAAACTAAGGCAAGGTTCTGGAGGCACCTATTTTATAAATGTTCAGCAGGTCATAGAAAAGATTTCTATTAAGCATACCTCATTATTATTATCATTAAATGTAAATGCCAAGGAAATTTCTTTTGAAACTGGTCATTCATGTATGTCTTATGGTTTTTTGCTAAATGAGTCCTCATCCGAAATGTTTGATAATTTGCCTTCTTTAGAGGATTCGATTCCATTAGAAACAAAAATGTCTCTTGTTTGTATAGCAGGTTACGTAACTCGAAAAGGTCAGGGACCCAGTGAATTGGCTATGTTAAACGTAACTACTTTTTACCATAACAAATATGGCAATTTTACCAATAGTATTGATCGGGGAGGTTTAAACATCCCATCAGATAATGCTTGTCAATGGACCATGTTTTCGTTTGTTATGTTTAATGTAATCAAGGATAATGTCTGCAGAAAATCTCTCTGCAATATCTTTATGTTAATTTCAGAGCACTATGGGTTTAATATGGAAAAAGCCCATGGAGTAATTTTATCAAATATTTTTTTGAAAAACTTTTGTAATATCTTTAATAATGATACAACTAAAGAACCAGCTTTAAAAATTTTAAAACTTTCGTAATTTTTTTTCCATGTACTTCAGTAACTAATAAAAAAACTTCTTAATTAATAACCCCACTAAATATACTTACTCTTAAAATGTTAAAGTTTCCATTATTAACAATAAAATATTTTAAGTTAACATTTTGCCTTATCTATATAGCTAGCTATATAACACCATGATGTACCTTTCAGTAAAACTTCTTTATTACTTTTAAAAATATTTAGTTATGTTTTGTTCATAATATTTCGATACGTTTGTATATTTAGTATATATATTTTATATACTGTTTTTAGGGGATGTTTTTAATATATATACTGATATTATTATACTATAATAAGTCGATATGAATGTATATATATTATATAATTAGCTAGTTGTTTTGATGTTTTTAGCTATAATATGGCAATTTGTATATATATTTGTTAGATGTTTCCGGAAAATGATAAAAATGTAGTTTTCACGAAACTATGTGTCATTTTTTGTCTTATTATTTAAGTAAAAGTACACAAGTTGTGGTTCTAATAGCTGTGTATATATTTTTTTAAAAAATCGGCCCCCAGTTTTTGAAATCAAATTGCTGTTGCCGAGTCCTGTTAGTAAAGATCGCCATGGTAAATACTCAAATCCAAGTAAATGAAGAAACATAAAAATCAACCTAACCCAATATACTCTTGCAATACCTCAGAAGGGGAAGTTACCAGAAAACTAATAACATAATACATTTCTGAATGTTTGTAATGTTAAAAGTTTTTGAATTTGACATTCTACAGCAACACATAAAATATTAAGTTTGTTTTAAATGTTGTTTTGCTTTTAATAAATACTTGTGTTTTGTGTTTAATAGTGTTTTTGCTGGTCATCCTGATATTGGGTTGTGGCTGGAAAATTTAGGTCTTGAATTCCAAAATGTCATAAAATTCGAAAACAATTTTTCCACTGCCACTTCTGGTTCCAGTGATGACAGCTTTGGAAAAGTTTTGTCGAATATCTTTTATCTTTTCAATCATTCTCCCTCTTCCTTTCAAGATTGGCTCACATTCTTTTTTGTGTGAAGCTTTAAATTCTTCCTTCTCTATCTCTTCGTAAACTGTAAAAATTACGGGCCCTTTTGTTAGAATATCATTTTCTTTAGAAAATGATTGGAAATATGCCTACTATTTGAAGTTGATAATTTTACAAAAAGAACTTTCTCTGTCTATGATATGTCCCAACATTGTAGATAAATCCAATCATGATGTCAAAGCAAAAAGGTCAGTGAAATGTATTCATTCCATTAGTTGAATGAAAATAAGTTTACGAAAATAAGAAATGTTTTAAAAAGATTTGAGAATGGCGATTCAACCATATAATACTGCATAAATTAAACGTAACTTTTAGAATAAATCGTGCACTCAAGCAAAACACGGAATTAAAAGGAGGTGGTCAGGAAGCACGTCAGATTATTTGGAACACCACCATGCTTTTCTTTATAAAAATTCGAATGACGCAAAAAATCTGTTATACAGTCGTGCTTCTGAGCGAATCCGTGTTAACGCAAACGGAAATTACTAGAGGAAAAAAATAGTAAGATCTATTACAGTTAAAACGAGTTCGAATCGTCTTTCAGAAACTTCTAAAACATCTTCATTATTTGAAGGTAGCAATGTAAATTTAGAAGCCACAACTATAAATGAAACTATATTTGATAATACTTTCGTGGATACTGAAGGATTTGAGGCTGAAGCCAAAAAATTATCAAAGTACCATCAACGAAGAGTAAAAGAAGTTAATAATTGGGAAGCAATAAGGGAATCACTGCTCAAGGAAGGTATCTGCAACCTCACATGTTTAGCATGTCCGAATGAGTAGCAGTATGACGTTGCCTTGATTGTGGATCCAGACAGTTCTTCTGCTTACACTGTACTAAAATAGAACACCATGATAAAAATTATTTTCACATTCCAGAAATATACAAGGTTTGTTTTGGTTATGAATATTTATAAGGTATATACATATTTCATTGGAAACATCAACAGCATTAATTTAATAGAAGCTAATTTATTTCTAACGACTAACGTAATCAATCGGGAGGGGAATTTGGGCAGATATAATGGATCATTTATGGATAACATTTCTACGTGTTTTACTGTACTTCGCTTTGATGGCAGTGAGTAAGTTGACAGGAACATCATAGGCTTTGAGAATTTCCATCATCCTATCACGGTGGATACTGTCGAATGCTTTACGGAAATGTACAAATATGATTGCTGCTTTCAGATTACGACTTTTCACTCCTATTACTCTTCGCAATGTCAGAATATGTGCAATGCTGGACCTTCCTGGTCTAGAACCATTTTGATTGGTCTCAGATGTCTGTCTATAGGAGGTCTTATCCGGTTCAGAATAAGCTTGTCGGTTACTTTGGCGGCTATTGTTGACAAGGCTATCCCTCTATAGTTGTTAGTGTTGCTCAGATCTCCATCTTTCGGAATAGAGACTAGACTTTCTTCCGGTCTGGTTTTTGCCCCATAAGCACTTTGTTTGCATACTGTAGTATGATGTTGTCTATGTTGCATCTCTTCAGCACTTCCGGAGGTATTCCATCTGGGCCTGGAGCCTTCCCTTTGGTGATCGTTTTCTTTGCCGCAAGGTACTCATCCATAGTAAACATCTCATCGCTGAAGTTAAGTGATTGGAGAACTGGTTGTAGTGGATATTGCCCTTCATCTAGATCACCTTCAACAACTGGTTCCCTGCCATGTAAATCTTTAAAGTGTAAATACCACTTGTTGATTCTATCCTTTGTATTGCTTCCCTTGATGAAAGGGTCTTTGCTGTCTTTCTACCAGTGATTTGGTTAATGAGTTTCCAGCTCTCGCCATGACTAGATCTCACATCTGCCCGCTTGACACTTCTTATAGCACTTGCTAGTTTTTCCTCTGTAACTGTGTTGTATGTTTCCTGTAGATTCCCTTTCTCAATTTGTAGTTTCTCCCTATTAGTCTAGTCAAAATAAGAGTCGACCTGGACAAAATTTGAATAAAGATGAAATTGGTACCGTTAGAAGCGCAATTTTATCTACTTTAACATACTAAAAATCCACCAAAATCGCCTTTAGGGAAAAAAAGTTATTAAAATTTTTGTTAAACCCCCTATGTAACCATTTGTGTAAAATATTAAAAAATTATCATATTTTAAATAGAGTTTGTTCTAGTTAATGTCATAGCTATTCTTTTTTTTAGAAATAAATTAGCTATATATTTAAAAAAATGTAAGATGTCTGAAACTTGTTTGTTATGCAAGCAAGATGATGGTCCACTGATCCACTTGTTACTGTTGGACGGAAAGGTCTTGACAAGTTGATCCACTTTGCACAGATTCGGACTAATGAGAACCTGGAGAAAGAACTCAAAGAAAGGGAAATAGTGACGGTCCATGTTGCATGTAGGCGTGATATCACCAACCCAAGACGAAAACTAACAGAAAGTCCCGTGGGAAGCCCTAAATAGAAAAGATTGCGGTCATCTGTAAGTTACTTTCTTACATACACTTGTTTTGGATTTGTATTAAAGCATCATGTAGTGTTTTAAAGTGTTCTTGTGGTGTGGTGAATACCCATGCATTTTAGAGTTCAAAGAGTTAAATCACAAGTCATTTAATCCCAGCATTTTGTTTCAAAGACTTATCATGCTGATTGACAGAACAGAAGACCTGACTAACTGCTTCGATTACGAATTGACTCCAGAGCCTACATCACTCTTCAAGGATGGGTTAATGAGGAAATGAAACAAATCGCAGCTTGGTAGAGCACTCAAAGAATCCACAGTTTTGGCAGGGAGAAATGACACAATCTATGTTCTTGATGGAGGAGCCTTATTGCACAGAGTCTTTTGGAATTTACCAGCCACATACTCAAAGATAGAGAGTATCTATAGTTTTGGATCGTTCTTTTAGGTCAAAACAATCGAGAAGTCTCGCTTGCACAAATGAGGAAACACAAGTATATGAAGATGGTTACAATATCAAAAAAGGGACTTCAACCAGAGCGACTACCACCTACTGAAAATGCCATCAAGTACCATTCTTTCAGAGTACACTTGCAAATTCTGCAATGGATGGGTGTTGATGTGGATGAAACAAAGTGGGGATGGAGGAAAGAAAGGGATGCTTTAGTGCCTACAAAGGCAGATAAGGTAAATACTATAAAGAAATAGAATATACTATAATACCATAAAGAAATAGTGAAATTATCACTATTAATCAAGGGATTTCACTTGCTTTTTAATTTTTAGATTTTTTATTCAGGAGCCTGCACCAGAGCACATTCTGAACATCATAAGATGCAACTGCAGCACTACCACCAAAAGTCCGTGTGGAAAACTTTGCCAATGCCGACGTCATGGCATAACATGTATGACCGCTTGTGGACAGTGTCACGGGCAAGAGTGTACGAATTCTATAAGAAATGATGATGATAGCGAGAGCGAATACAGTAGTGGTGAAGATTATGGCAACATTTTCGAAAACTTATTGGACTTTTAATTTCTGCTAAAGTTTGGAGCTCTTTAGTTGATATTGTGTTTAGGTTTACATCAGGTTGAAATTTAATCATAAATATGTTTGTTCTTTTTAGATTAAGCTTCAATTGAGCATTACAAAACATCCTCGCAAAACTGCCGAAAATCGATACAATGCGACGTGACGTACGCAGATAAAGGGCAGCTAATGCAGCTTACCCACCGATTCCGGATGATCTAGATAATCTGTTTGCTATACCGCACCAATTCACCTTATCGAGCACGGGTAACGCTTTTTTGCAGTACGACAATAATCGCGAAGATCGTATGCTCATATTTGGAACAGCAGAGAGTTTAAACTTTTTGCAAAATAGTGACAATTGGTTTATGGATGGAACCTTTGCGACTGTACCACCGCAATTCACCCAACTGTATACAGTACATGGTCTAAGGCAAAGAAGACACGTCGTTGGAGCGTATGGTTTGCTTCAGAATAAAAGGGCTGACACAAATGTTGAGTTTTTGAATGAAATTCAAAATCTTACAAATCATGTAAATCCTGACAGTGTCATGATTGATTTTGAACAATCGATGATGGGCGAGTTTGACAGAGTCTACCCAATTGTACCACAGAAAGGCTGTCTATTCCATCTATCAAAAAACATCTACAAACACGTTCAAAAGGAAGGTTTATCCAACCTATATATGAATGACGTTATTTTCCGCACAAATATTCGCATGATAAGTGCACTAAGCTTCGTTCCCATAGCTGATACGATCCACGCCTTTGACGTACTGTCAAACCAGGCTGGTAATCAGGAGCAAGCAATTTTAGATTACTTTAAGACGACGTACATTGGTGAACTTCGAAGGGGGAGACGTCTACCTCCTCTTTTTCCTCACGCTATGTGGAAGATGAATTTGAGGATACAACAAGATCTTCCCCGCACTATTAATGATCTTGACGGGTGGCACAATTGATTTGCGGGATCATTTCAAGAAAGACATGTGCATATTTGGAAATTCATTGAAGGTCTCCAAGCAGACTCGAGTCTGAACCACCATACTATGGCTCGGGTATTAGCTGGAGCGCCTGCACCACCTCAAAAGCGAATGTGTTTCGATATCACGCAGAGTGTTCAACGGCTAGTAAATGCGTACAATGACAATAACATTATTGATTTTCTTCGAGGTGTTTCATGCAACTTGGCTTGAAATTAAATCGTCTGTCAGAGGTTGTCGTTAGTTTTATTACACTGCATGAAATTGCTAGAAATCTGATTCGTGACTACGTGAAAGAAAATCTGATCAGTGCATGTTTCGGATTCAGAATCAAATGAAGTTACTGTTGCTGGCGGTTCTGGAACAGGATATTCGAGGCTGTGAGGAACAGGTTTCATTGCTGAAACGCAGTCGGGGTATTTGATTTTTGATTTTCTTTTCTTGGAAAAATCAGCAATCTTTGTCGTACAAAAATAGCAATCCGTGAAATGGTCTCTCTGTTCTCGCCAAACCATTGGCACACAAAATGGCATCTTTTTCTTCTTTCCATTCATCCATTGGGTTAGAGCAGTGTCATCATCATCTTTCGACCGCAGTCGATATCGAATTACTGCCACCGCTAGGTCTTGAAATCTAATACCTGAGTCCCTTGCAATGACGTCAGGATAGGTTAGCTTTCGGGACTTGCGACCAATTGCCTGCGGTTTCCAGAGGATGAGAGGAGACACAATCTCGTTGGTAGCTCGAAAGCAATGACCAGCAAATCGGACTCTCCTACTGCATACCATCTGAGTCATCACTATGGCTTTGGAGCCCCATCTGCCCCAAATGTAGATTGCCTTTTCTATGGCTAAGGAACTATACCTGTCCCGGATGTAGTTTAACGTCATACCCAGGACTCTAAGTGCAATGTAGCAAGAGGAGCAACTTAAATGGGGAGCCCACGACTTATCTTGGTCTTACAATTTAACTCCAAAATTGTAAGCATGCTTCAGTCTATCAGTGATAGGTTTTCGAAGGTCTTGAGGCGTAAACTTTCCACAAATATAACAAAAATTGTTCGGATCATTAATGCAATTTCGCGTAGGTTTACTCATTTTAATTAAGAAATGCTCAAAACAAATTTCATATCGGCGAACAAATCGGAAACAAATTTTATATCGGCGTTCATATCGGACATGTCTGGGAATAAATCTCAAGTAGACTTCATTCTTGTAAATAAGAAATGGAGGAACTCAGTGAAGGATTGTGAAGCCTATAACAGCTTCAGCAGCATGGGCTCAGACCATAGAATCCTTACAGCAAAAGTCAAACTCAGTCTGAGGTTGGGTATAGAGCACCACTACACAAACCCAATTACGACTGGAGTATATTAAAGGACAAGAATATCAGCAACCTGTACAGTATTTCGGTGCACAACAGATACCAGAAACAATTCTAGGACAGTAGCCCGATGGATACTTACCCGACAGACACTAGCCCAAAGACATCTACCCACCCGGCCAGTAAATATGTAGTAAGTATGCAGACTTAGCTCTTTATTTTTGTCTGGAAGAAGACATTTGCTACTGTTCGGATATCAATGGCCTTCCATGGATGACCAATATGAAGCCAGTGAATGGAGGCTTTTTATAGATTCCAATAAAACATGCTTGAAAGCTGTTCTCCTTCACAATGGAAATGAAAAACCGTCAGTTCCAGTGGCCTACACTACCCAGACCAAAGAAACATATGAAGCAATGAAGCATTTGCTAACATGCATCGGTTATGAAAACCATAAATGGCATATCTGCAGTGACCTAAAAGTTGTTGGACTCTTACTTGGTTTGCAGTTGGGTTACACTAAGTACATGTGTTTCCTTTGTTTGTGGAACAGCTGAGCAGATGAACAGAATTATAATACAATGGAATGGCCCGCCCGTGCAAATTTCAACCCAGGCAATTTCAATGTGCAACATAATCCATTAGTTGATGAACAAAATTTTCCTTCCACCACTCCACATAAAGCTTGGTTTGTTCAAAAATTTTGTGAAAGCCATGAATAAACAAGGTGATAGATTTAAATATATTTGCGGGGTGTTTTCTTACAAATCTGACGCAAAGCTGAAACAAGGAATCTTTGTTGGACCCGAAATAAGAAAATTGTTAAAAGATGAAATTTTCAAAAGCAAATTAACTCCAAATGAACTTGCGGCCTGGGACGGATTCATATTGGTTGTTCAAAACTTTCTTGGCAAACACAAAGCAACCAATTACAAAGAAATTGTCAACTAAATGCTAAAATCTTATGAAGCGATGGGGGCTTGAACGTCCCTGAAAATGCATTTTTTGCATTCTCACTTAGATTTTTCTCCACATAACAATGCTGATGTCAGTGATGAGCAAGGAGAGAGATTTCATCAGGACATTAAAATCATAGAGGAAAGGTACCAGGGGCATGTCAGTCCTGCCATGATAGCTGACTTTTGTTGGTTCCTTCAAAGAGACACTGTTGAAGGCCATCGCAGGAAGAGAAGATGCCAACAACATTTTTAGTGTCCAATTAAGGCCTTTTTTGTGTAGAAAATGACTGATATCTTGCTCGTATAACGTATGCTAAAAGACGACTTTTTATACTGATAAAAGCTTTTTGTTGTGATATTTGTGAAGTGTTGGCGATTACATTTAATTTGTTCGTATATACTGCATATAAACAACAAACTTAAAAATAGCTGTTAATTGATGCAAATATCCGTAAAGTTAGCTCCTTAATACAGCATATTTTTCAAATTGAATTGAATTTTTGATTGGCAGTGATTAGTAGAACTGTACGAACTCTTTAATAAATTTGAAAAAGACTTTTTTAACTGTGGCAAAAGACTTTTCATTATAACAAAAATGGCCCAATTTTCAAAATTTTTAAAATAATAAATTGTGAATAACTCAAAAACCTGACGTGATAGAACAAAACCGAGTTCAGATTCGGAATCAGCGCCCCAAATTACGTCTAGTATGGATATTAGTATCTCAGTTCCCGACATGTCATATTTTTTTGTGACGCAGTGTTATTTTATTCGATGGTTGACATTGAAATATCTTGGTAGTGATTTTGTTGTTTTGCACGATTGGTTGGACGAAGGATTTGTTTATCGAGGTAAAGTCACGTTTTCACAGTTATTTTTGCACAAAATCCATTCTTCAAACTAGTTTCGAAAGGTTGAATTGCTTCCTACCTCAATCTCGCACGCTTGTTCATTAATCACTTTCACCTCTCCATCACAGCTATTTTTTATGTAACTTTCTGAGCTTGTATAATTATTAACGCCTGACTGCTAGCCACCGGGCGAAGATTTTTATATAGAGCACTTATTATTATAACCTACATATTTAACTAGCTACACAAAATAATATAATACAATTTATAAACATAGCCATAACCTTTACTAACACCCCTTGATTGTTAAACGCTTTTTCTTCTTGTGGTGTAATTTTTCTTATACATATTTTCTAAATAAAATCGCTGTTATGTCGCCAAACCCGGATCAATTGGTTGCCCAATGTGTGGAAATTCAAAAATGAAAATTCGACGATTAAAAATAAAAATACTTTATTAAAGAAACTATTAACGCCTTACAATCGCAAATTAACACATTAATGATCTCAGTTGACAATTTGCAATTAAAAATTGATAAAATTCAATCATCTGAACCAAAATTGACAAATGTGATCGAAGAGACTTTCATCGATCTCGAGAAGAAGCATTTTGAACTGCAACAATACACACAATGCGACTGTGTCGATATTTTTGGTGTCTCTCTTTTATTATTACAAAATATTAATTGACACGCGATGGGCATTTATTCAAAGCATTATGGTATGTTTTTGGCAGAAACATTGTGGCAAAATATTCATTTAAAATAATTTGTTACCAACAACATAATATTATTTGCAATATATTTCGATTTAAATATAAATCATCATCAGGCTAAAAACATAAAATGAACAGTTTAAAAACAGTTTAGAAAAATATTGTATAATATACTACAGATCAGAATATACAAACAGTCAAAACAAGAAAATGCTACTACGTATGAAAAATCAAAACAACATAAACTAAAAAGGCGAGCACTTAAAAAGAGCTGTGCGATAATTATAATTTAATGACTAAAGCACGAGAACGATATTCGTCCTTTGTGTGGAGAGATGGCTTTAACTCATTAATAAACAACGCCTCAAGAGTCATTAAATGTGACACAGTTCTTAAAGAACTAGCAATGATGGTCACGTCATTCATTGTCAGTGGAACATTACATGTTTGGAAGTGAGCCCCCACGGGAGTTCTGCGATGTTCTCTAAAGCGACAGTGTAAATGTCGGATAGTCTGTCCGACATAGCATGATTTACAACATGGACATGTAATTTTATATACAACTCTGCTTCTTAGAAAAACATCAATCTTCGGCTTTAGCGGTGGTAGAACAGTTTTTAGCTTTATCAATGTGAAAACGATCTTGCAGGGAGTTTGTATTTTTTTAAATGTGATTTCGAACTTTTCAGATATTTTACCCCTAAATTGTAAGAAAAGCATTTTTTCCGGTTTCACTTCAACATCATCCTTCTGTTTTTCTCCATGTTCTGTTTCTCCTTGGTTACGCCTCGTGATTATTGAACTGAGGGTCTTGTTGATGATTGGCTCCAAAAATGACGCTGGGTACTGGTTGCTTTCTAACATTAACTTTCCTTTTATCAAGCTCTTGTGAAAGTTCTGCCAATTGCTACACGCTCGAAAGATTCTGTGTATTAGCCCTGATACTACCGACTTTTTATATTTCAAAGGCGCTAATGAGTGAAAATTCATTGTCAAGCCAGTGTCCGTTTTCTTTCTAAACCACGTGGAACTCAGAGAATTTCCAGAATGAATAATATTCATGTCTAGAAAGGCAATTTCATTTTCACATTATTTCTCGTACGTGAATTTCAGAGAAGGGTGCCTGTGGTTGATTTCCGCAACTTTACTCTCAATATTGTTCTTGTTTATGTTTCTTAATATGTCATCCGTGTATCAGGAAAATAAAACTGCGTCGCCACGTAGATGGGTGTCAAATTTGCTCATCCAACAGTTTGCAATTAAGGGGGAAGGAGGACTTCGCATCGCAAGACCATCTTTTTGTCGAAAGAATCCATCATTTGTCAGCATTATCACATTATGGTATGCATTTTTTATTTTGTATCTATTTCTACTTTGAGACGGTTTATATTTGTATGATTATATTTCAAAAACATCAGGAGATATCATTATTCAGTGCCTTTTCCTTTAATATCATTATATGTAATATATATATCTTTTGGCAATATTGTGGTGAAGAGAACGGACGTATTTCTCTCATCTCGTTTTCTCGTGTTATTTATTTGCAGTTTATGTGTTATAAAACCACAATATTTGACTGGAGATGGCAATAGTGTAACGTTTAAAATGCAAGGATTATATGAAGGAGTACATGAAAGTTCTATCACCAGTTCAGTGCATGTAAACAACTACAAAAAGAAATATATGTTTAGAAGATGCAAGAGTCGCGTCCTATTTATATTTCTGCTATGTGGAGATATTGAAGTAAATCCAGGAGTTTTAACTTCAGGATTAAAAAACAAATGGGGTATGCATGCTACCTTGATAAACTAATCTTAGTGATAAACTTAAATGGGAGCGACGAACAGATTTGGAAAACAAAACCATTGAAAGCTTATGGATCGAAATTTTTCTTCCTAAATCAAAAAGTTTTCTCATAGCAAATTTTTATCGCCCACCAAATACTTCAACATATCTACCAAAAGATTTTGATGATAGTTTTAATAATTTGTTAAGTAATGCTGTTAGCGAGAACAAAGAGGTAATTGTCCTCAGAGACTTAAATGTGAACTATCTCAAGACGTCAGACCATAAAGAAATAAAAGACATTTTCGCACTTCTGGGTTTCAAACAGGTCGTAAAATCTGCAACTCGTATTACAAAAGACTCGTCTACATTAATTGATTTGATTGCAACAAACAACCCATCGAGTGTCTTACACATTGAAGTTTTTACACTGGTCATAGCGATCATGAAATGGTTGGTTGTGTTCGTAAAGTAAATGATTTAAAGTTTTCGCCAAAACTAATTTACATGTCGAAACTACGCAAAATATAATTCAGAAATAATGAATAAAGACTGGAAATACCTATATAAAATAACTAATGTAAACGAAGCTCTTAACCACTTCAATAACGTAGTGAAATCGATTTTTGATAAACATGCTCCTCATATCGTAAAGAAAATATCGGGAAAACCCTTTCAATGGATCACACCCGAGCTTCGAAAATGCATGACGACAGAAATCGTATCCTAAAAAAAGCAAGGAAATCAACATCTACCAATGATTGGAATTTGTAAAAAACATTAAGAAATAATAAACTTAAGTTTACAAAACGCTCTTTTTACCGTAATTTACTTCGTGAAAACTCTACACATGCAAGCAAATTCTGGAAATGTCTGAAGAAGATTTTCACGTATAAATCAACTACGAATACCCCAAAGAAAGATCACAATATCTCACCAACAACTTTCTCTCAATACTTCCAATCTGCTGTAAAGGAATTAAAGGAAAATCATTTCGTGAAACCTTTTATGACAAGTACCACTTTAGCACCAAATCGCAGAACGAAAGAAACATTTCGATTAAACTATATCTCGAGAGTTTTCGTCATCACTCAACACAAAAGTTACAAGAGAAATAAGGCATGTGGTATTGACAACTTACCGCCTGGAATGCTAAAGATTGCCGTGACCATATTTCAAAGCCTCTCTAATACATTCTCAACTTGTCGATACAAACCGGAACCATACTATCAATTTGGAAGATTGCAAAAATCGTACCAATTCACCAAAAGGGCTCATCAAAAGATCCCTCTAACTACCGTCAGATATCGATCCTGCCGGTACTATCAAAACTACTCGAACGTGCTGTCCACACCCAACTTTCCACGTACTTAGAAGTAAATGATCTGCTAACGAAACAACAATTCGGATACAGAAAGAACAGGTCAACACAAAGTCCTTCTATACTCTTATTGGACGGTATCAGGAAAGGCGTCGATAAGGGAAATATGGTCGGAACCATATTTTTGGACCTAAGCAAAGCTTTTGACACATTAAACCATAGCACCTTACTACAAAAACTACCATCGTATGGCAAAACAAACAATGAACTTAACTGGTTTGCTGATTACTTACGTGATAGAAAACAGTATGTTAGTATTAAAGAACTGAACTCTAACCTGGCACCAATCGATACTGGAGTACCACAAGGGTCGATCCTTGGTCACTTGATGTTTATTATATTTTTCAATGACTTTGTAGACAATATTGGACACTCTATGTGTTAATGTATGCAGACGACACCGTCATATATTATGAAGATAAACAACTAGAAAGCATTGAACAAGTACTGAATAAAGAACTTGAAAAAATCGCTAAATACTTTGATGAAAATGAACTAGTCATTAATCTTCCTGGGAAGACAGAAGTAATGTTGTTTGGACAGCTAAAAAGCTATCTTCACAAGAACGCCCTTTAAAATTAGTCTACAGGCACAGACCGATCAGTAACACCGACTCTTATGTTTATCTAGGACATGTATTGGATCCAACACTACATCTCAATGAAAGCTTTGATGTCTCATATAAGAAAGCTGCAAACCGTCTGAAACTTTTGTTGTCATTACAAAAATACTTTACCACCGAAGCTGCAATGAATATTTACAAGTCAACTATATTACCAATCATAATATACACTGGCACATTAAAGTTAAAATTTACAGCAAACGAAGCAAACTGACTACCATCAATCGAGAGGAGAATTAGTACCATTGCCAAAGTACAAAACCAAGTAGAAAGTATTCAGAATATCATCAGGAAAAGCACTTGCAAATTTGTAAACAAATGTTTCAAATCAAATGTTGGAAAATTTTGCAAGGTATTTTGAGTGGATGAATCATAAAATGTGCACACGAAACTATAACGCATCGTTAAGACTACCGAAAGTGAGATTAGAGTACGGAAAAAGAGCATTTCAATACATTGGAGCAAAATGGTACAACGAATTGCCTTGTGACATACGTTTGAAAACTGGTGTAGAGTTCACAAGAGCGATTGATAAATATTTTTGTACATAGTGTTTTTATTTTGTCAATAAAATTATTTTAAAATTTTACATACTAATGTATTGCACCGTATATTCATCTATATCAATGAGGGCACATATTGATAACAGTATATTGTATTAATTTATGATTTTTACTGAAAAGTTTTTATCCTCTGTAAATATTCGTAAATAATAATAATATTATATATATAACGCAAAATATTAGAAATAAGATAGATATGCCTGGCGAAAATTGTGGTTTGCAGAAATGAAGACCTGGGTTCAATTCCGAGTCAAGGTATTATCATTACATCACATCCTGACTGGATTCCAACACTGATGATGGGATACGTGAAAAAATCTAGTGACATCAAAAGACATGACCGTACAGTTTCTCGTCAAGTAAAGAAATCAGCCACAAAAAGGGACGAGATACAAGATAACGGTGTTACCGGTGATCTATTACTTAATGCGGTTGCTGAAGAAGTATTAAAATCCGTTGATTTTGATATCATGAGTCAAAAATCGTTGAAAGATTCTATGGGTCAAACTGAACTTGATGATCAATCAATTTCTGGAATGGAGAAGGAACTTATCACTACAAAGTCGAAAATGTATGCCTTGATGCAGAGTGTAAAATTGCTAACAATCGGAACAATTGAATGGTTTATGTCCGACGATAAGGTTCTATTTTATACAGGACTGCCAAACATGGAAATCCTTTCTATTATCTATAATTTCACACGTAATCATATCCAGTGTAAACGTTCCGTTCTCTCAGAATTTCAACATCTTTCCCTCACATTTATGCGCCTGAGATTAAACTTGATATTGAAAGATTTAGCCTACAGATATACCTAAGCTGCACAACCGCATCATCCGTATATTTGAAGACAATTTACAAACGTTTACAAGTTCTTATTGAATTTCCTGGCAGAGAGCAACTTTGGAAAAGCACTCCAATGAGCTTCCGAAAGAATTTTGGGACAAAGGTTGCGATAATTATTGATTGTTTCGAAGTCTTCATAAATAAACCCAAAAAATTGATGGCAAGAGCTCAAACATTTTCATCATACAAACATCACATCAACATCATCATCTACATTTTTCACGTCTATTTTCCATGCTAGCATGGGTTCAACGAGGTTTCAACAGATGACATTCCCCACAATTTTGTAGGTTTAATCATTTGATGATTCATTGGAGCAGATGCACAATACCACAAAATTTTTAATTGGCATTGCGCCACAAGGAGTCATCAGTTACATTTCAAAATCATGGAGGGACGTACGAGTGACAAACACATCACAGAACATGGTTAATTTTATTGCCAGGTGATGTTGTTATAGCTGATCGGGGTTTCGACATAGAGGAAAGTGCTGCTCTTTACTGTGCAGAGGTAAAAGTACCAGCATTTACTAAAGGGAAACGACAGCTTGGATCCATAGATGTCGAACAAACATGTAAAATAGCGTCTGTTCGAATTCATGTCGAAAGGGTCATCGGGATTGTTCGCAACAAGTACAAATAATGCAAGGGATAATTCCATTGGATTATTTGATAACAAGAAATGAGGGTTTTACTACAATGGATAAAATTGCTGTAACATAATGTGCCTTGATTAATATGTGTGATTATGTTGTCCCATTTGAATAGTTGTTTTGTATTATCAGATGTAAATAAGTTAATTCACCATATTCTTACCAGTTTGGCTTCTCAATTTTCAGGGTATCAAATAATTAGCCGTTTCAAATGTAGTTCCAATGGGGGAAATATTTACAATTAATAACTACAAAAATTTCACATTTGCTTCTTGTAATCAGTAATATTTTATGAATATTTTAAATGATTGTTTGCAAACTGTTTATATATATTAAATCATGTTTTTTGACAATTTTGCGTCGATATCTTTGTTTACTTTCCGAAGACAGACAAGAAAAATGCTTGCTGTATGTTGTTGACATATTGTTTTAATGATTTCTGCGGGAAATTTTTGTGAACCATCATGGCAGCCGTAAATTAATACGGATAATTAGCATACATTAATGACGCAACCCGGAACACAAACTCTTAAAAAATGTATCACAAATTACCAATTGCGTAGCCCAATCATCATCAGAATATGATTATAGTAATATCAGCTACACATCCCAGACAAATGATATTGACAGTCAAGAAAATCTATATATTTTACTACACAACCCTCATTCACTCTTGCAGAAAATTAGAAGCCTAAAAACAACAACACTAAAATATTGCAAAAAGCTAGCACGCTCAATACAACAACACTGACACTGGAGGAGGGTTGTTAGCACAGAAAAGAAAAAAGTTCTACCTGGCCACACTATTTTGTCAGGAATGGTAGCTAGATAGCTAGCTAGCTATTGACATCTGTTAATCTTTTTCTTTTATCAACATAAAATATTTAAAACAATAAAAAATATGATAGTTTAAATCCAAAATGAACCACTTACTTACCTCAAAGCAATATAATCCCTTGACATATCTTCAGGTATGTACCACTCACCAGATAAATCTCGACAAAGAGTTCCAAGATGGTATAACAAATAAATGTCATCTACATGGACTACAAAAGGGAGGTAGTCTACAAAAGAGAGGTTTATAAAAAAATCAGTTTTATTGATAACGAAATTTTCAAAGTAAAAGCAGAGACCAGGGGCGGATTTAGGATTTTATATGGTGATGCTTCTTCTTCTTGGTTCATCCGATTCCGTCAAGAGTCAGAGAAGCATTCAGGAAGAAGTTTTTCCACAGCACCCTGTCCTTCATGGCTGTTTTCAGTTTGTCTACTGTCAATCCCGTGTCCTCTTGTAGTTGTTTCTTCTGCGAATAAGTTGGTCAACCAACACGCTTCTTCATGTTCGGCGACCACAACAGTAATCTTGAAGCAGGTTCATTTTGACGATGGATGTGACCCACCAGTGCAGGACGTTTACGTTTGACAACTGATGAGACTTTGTGGAGTTTGCCGTATAGAGACTTGTTTGTTGGGTGTGTTCTCCAAGAGATGTTGTAAATCCTTCTCAGCATTTTCGTGTATGTGTCATCAAGCTTCTTCTTCAGTTGTGAGTTGTGACTGGTGAGTGACCAGGATTCGGAACCATACAATAAGAATATAATACAATAAGAAAGTTGTTTCATAAGGTGCTTCTCAAGAAAACACGCTTGAAGCCTATACTGAGTGTAGGCTTATCCCTTTAGATAAGAATCCCGGTGTAAGACCTATTGGAATCGGTGAAATTATTCGTAGAATCATCGGTAAGGCGATTCTTCAAGTCGTGCGGAGAGACGTAGTCGAATCAGCGGGTAGCCTTCAATTGTGCGCTGGTCAACCAGGAGAATGCGAAGCAGCAGTGCATGCTGCTAACGAAATATTCAACGAAGAAGAGACGGATGGTGTTTTACTGATTGATGCAACCAACGCGTTCAATTCACTGAATAGGCAGGCAACGTTACACAACATTCGCTACATCTGTGCTCCACTTGCTACATATATCCGTAACTGTTATAATTTGTCTTCTCGCCTATTCATCGCGGGAGGTGGAGAGATCCGGTCTTCAGAAGGAACAACTCAGGGCGATCCACATGCTTTGACTGTTTACGCTGTCGGAATTACTCCATTACTACCTGTTCACAATAACATCGGTCTCAATCCAGGAACCAAACAAATAGCTTTCGCCGATGACCTGCTTGGGGCCGAAACACTACTTGCCCTTAGGAAATGGTGGTTACAAATCATCCAAAAAGGTCTCCTACTTGGTTACCATCCAAAGGCACAAAAGTCTTGGTTGGTTGTGAAGCCGGAATATCTCGAAAAGGCAAAGACGGTGCTCCATGGTACAGGAATGAACATAACGTCGGAAGGAAGAAAGTATCTCGGAGGATTTGTTGGAACGAGTGAAGGTCGTCGTGGCTGCATACAAAGTCTTGTGGACAACTGGAAAACCCAACTCGAAACACTGTCGGAAATTGCCAAGACTGAGCCTCAATCTGCTTTTACTGGATTCCGCCATAAACTGACGTATCACATGAGGGTAATTCCGGATTTGGGTGAACACGTTGACTTGCTTGACGAAATCATTGATCACTCGTTTATACCATCAATTACGGGTGGTCAAGTGTGCTCACCAGATGAGAGAAAACTACTATCTCTACGAATCCAACTTGGCGGACTATCAATTCCCGTTCTGAAAGATCTAGCGGAGGAACAACGGGAAGACTCTATAAAGGCGTGCAGGGAGCTAATCAATAATATTATCCAACAAGAGCGGCACTATATGGTAAACGAAGCAGCACAATTCTCAACGAAGATAGAGATCACCCATCGGAAACAATCACAACAAAAGGTTTCTCTTGAGGATGTTCGAACGAAACTCTCCGTTGAGGAAACAAGAGCAAACGATATCGCGCAACTTAAAGGAGCTTCCAGCTGGTTGAACGCAGTCCCGACGATACATGATAATCACTCTCTCAACAAACATGAATTCCAAGACGCACTCGCATTACGATATCACTGGCGACCAAACTATTTTTCATCTGACTGCGAGTGTGGTAAATACTCTATCGTGTGTAAAGGGTGGACTTGTTTGGCCAAAGTCATCAACGATGTTTGCAATGACGTGACAACAGAACCACCCCTAACGAGGTTTACTGGTGAACAACAGTTTCAGCGATCTGCCAACATCCAAGACGATGCTCGCTTAAGGCTGGTTTCCACTTTTCTGGATTGGAACGGACCGGACCGGATCGCAATCCGATCCGATCCACGAGAAAAATCAATTTTCACTCAATGAACGCGCCAAAATTTGTTCTATAGTTTTGTAAACAAATATGGCTACTTACAATGTACGTGCACTTCTTTTAATTTTGCTTATAAGAAGTCGTAAACAGCCAAGGAAATTACAAAAGAAATACAAAAAAAGATTTTGGGTACGCAAAACTTTGAAGAAAGAAAACAAAAGGGGGAGTATCATTTACTCATACAAGACATGAGACTATTTGATCATCATTACTTTTTTAAGCATTTCCGTATGGTACCAAGCAAATACGAAAAATTGTTATCTTACATTCGCTCCACTTATAACAAAATCTTCGATACGACGGGAAAGTATATCTGCTGATCAGCGTCTTTGCATCACATTGAGATACTTGGTGACTGATGATGCTAAAGTTACTATTGCAAGTAGTTATTGTGTAGGCCCAACAACAGTTGGTAGAATTATCAGTGAAACTTGCAATGCTATTTGGATAAAAATTATGGAGGGAGGTTACTTGAAATGTCCAACAACAAGTATGGAATGGAAAAAGGTTGCAGATAGATATGAGAAACTTTGGCAATTTCCAAATTGTATTGGTGCAATTGATGGAAAACATGTTGTCTTGCAGGCTCCACCCCGAGCAGTTTCTTATTTCTTCAATTACAAAAAAATCTTTCTTTGTGTACATAACGGTGTTCCTGAATACATGCAATAAACATTATGAAGTCGTTTAGGTGTTTATCAAGTTCTGCTCTGGCTGACTGTTTGTTTAGGGTTCGACAATTTATTGTGGCCATCCTAAACATTTGAGATGGTCTTGATAGTCCTTTCTTAAGTCGATCATTAGAACTTGCACGTCCCGTGGGCTTGAGCACAGGTTCATCACACGATGGTTGACGACCGACATTCGACAAGTCTAAGGACTGGTTAGAATCAAGGGCTTTAACCATGGTGTTGTTTTGTAACTTTATCATGATTGCTTTTTCTTATCGCTAAGTTTGTAGTTGATTCGCTACCTCAATTTGACCCATAGGTGGGGGATTTGTAAGTAGGCGACCAGATGCCTTGGTTGTCCATTGTTAGAAGGCGACCAGTTGTCTTGATTTCCGTTAGAAGACAATAAACCAGTTGATTAACCACCAACCAGGGTACAGTTTTAGTTTATACAGGGCGCCGTACACTCGCCCTGTAGCCAGAGCCCCGACTCTGCCTCAAGTATCTTTTAAAACACGTCGTCCTCACACTTGACCACCAGAGTGATGCAAAAAACATAAAATTCAAACAATTTTTTGTTATCATTAAAGACGTCATAATTAACAATTTTTTCGAAAAAGTGCTGTATTTAATTTCAGTCTATAACAACAATCAAAAGTAAAAAATAAAATTTAAAAACAATAATATGTTAATGTCTGAAAATGCTTTTTGAAGAGATTGCTCAAAGGTATTCAGATACGTGGTCATGGTTTTAGGGACCTAGGATTTGAGGTTTAAAAGTTAAAAACAACAATATTTGATGCTTGAAGTTTTATTCTTTTCAAAAAAGGAAGGTATTTGTTTTTAAGACAGCCCATGTAAATGGCACTGTACTTAAATTAAGCATGTGAACCACGACAAGGTTCCTTCCATCTCACATAAAAAAGTATTGTTAGCATTTGTTTGTAGGATTGAGTAGTCAACAATCAATGTTATCACGTTATATATGTCCATGTCTAAATTTCACACAAACGTAAAAAGTTAGTTTATATATTCTACCTAATGAAGCTACAAAACTCTACTGTAAGTAACAAAGAAATTAATTTTTCCTAAGCAGAACCTAAACTACAGAAGAGAGCGCTCTTTTTCACCCCTTCACTACCCAACATAACACCTAAACATAACACTTAGAAGTTATGTGTGCTATGCAATTTATGTAACATATTATTTGACCTTATTGGCTAAGCATCCATATCCTTTATTCCACAGTAAAATACAAAGCTGGCAAGGGTTAACATACTAATGCTCATACTCTACAGTTTCAGTAAAGTGATCCATGTGTAAAAAGCACTACTAGCCATTAAATCTATCTCTCGGCTTAACGTCCGTTTTCCATGCTAGCATGGGTTGGACAGAGTATATTAATGGCCGTCTTCCAATCTGATCTAGACTGTGTCAGATCTAAACTTAAATATCTCTGTAGCAAATCTGTCCTTATTACCTCTTGTAATGTAGCTGGGTAATCTGATCATGCTCACACCGGATATCATTCCTACCGTGTTCTTCACTTTTTTCTTTTCACATTTGATTTTTGGTTCTAAAGAAACATTATTGTCCAAATTATTATCAGGAGAAACATATATCAGTGGGAAATATTTTCTCAATGGATTAGTGGAGCTACGGACACATGCTTTCTTTGTAAATTTGTGTGAATTGTTTGTTTACAAGAAAGAAAAATTGTTTTTTTAACAACCGGTGCAAAGTGATTTCCTGTCCAATTTTTTTTATTGATTGAAGAATTGTCTCAATCACACCATAACATATATTCAGTTGGAGTTGAATTATTTGACAACTTTTTAATCTTAACATTTTTTTTAACATTAAAATGATTCCTATATTTTAATAAACCACATTTAGGGTACAAAGACATAATTGGTATATTAATAACTGATGAAAGCGCTGTAAGGCATAAAAAGGAAGAAAATGTTTTGTCCTTGCAATTAAGTAAAGCTTCCATTTTTATTAGATCAGATACGTTATTCAGGAAATGACATCCATGTTTTCGTCTCTGATAAAGAGCCCATATTCTCTTAAGGATGCAACAACAACAACAACAAGCCACATTTTTAACTGGGCCATATAAATTTGCTATTAAGCCATTGGGTGCAACTAATGATTGGAACTTTATTCCGTGAAATCGTTTATGTCCATTGAAAAGAATTCTCTGATGTTCTCCAGGACGACTTACTGCTTGCACGGTTCCATCAATAAACCCCCAGCAGTTATTAAGTGGGGCTCCTTTGGCATGTATTGCCGCCGCATAAGATTCCAAGTGGTATGAGTCAAGCCAGTCCTGTTGAAAATTAGTTAATAAGTGTCACCACTGTGTAAAGAGAATGTCCATAATACGATTTGAAATCATGAAAAGTTGCAGTATTGGTCTTGTAAATCGGGGTATCATATCTTGGTACCTGCAGGGATAGGCAAAGCGCTTAAGGAATGTACAAATAGCTTCTTCTGCAGAAACGGTAACACCATTGTAACACGTCAATTCGTGTGGTATATCAAAACAGTCAATTAGATCGTAAATATCTCTTGGTAAAAATCGAAATTCACTTTAAGCTTCGTCGTCAGTGATTTCTTCTAAATCAAATCTTGGATAACTGTAATAAAGAAGAGTTCAATTTTTTGATTTATTTAAATCGTACAGTAATAACAGCTCTTCGTCGTTTATATTGTTGTCAGAATGTGCAATAAGCAGCCGATCGAGAACGGTTGATAATTTCGGCATATTTTATTTGAAAGATTTCGATGATGAACTCACGTCGCCGCCTTTGAATAAGAGAAAATAAAATATGGGGGAAATGAATATAAACATTTTTCGGTGACCGTTCATTTCGTCGCAGATCATTTCGTCGCATTTATTTTGTCGCATTCATTTCGTCGTAAATCACTTCGTCGCAGATAATTTCGTTAGGGTTATGAAATGGGTTAGGTTAGGTTAGGGTTGTGAAATGGGTTAGGTTAGGTTTGGGTTATGAAATGGGTTAGGTTAGGGTTATTAAATGGGTTAGGTTAGATTAGGGTTAGGTTAGGGTTAGGAAATGAACTGCGACGAAATGATTTACGACGAAATGGTCTGCGACGAAATGAACAGGAACCCATTTTTCAAATATATATCCAGACTTCCCGAAAGTTGCCGTTTTCAAATAATTTTTTTTCTTTTCCTCTACATTTTCTTTTTGAATTCTGCGTAAGAGTTCAAATGCATTTTCCCCCTCTAAGAAATCACAAATCTGTGTTATGCAAACAGGTTTCTTTACTTCCTTAGACTTGATCTTATCAACTTTTAACACACCAGCTACTTCAAGGTTAATTGAAACCGCAGATGTTTTTTTAGCTTTTTTTACCTCCGTTGTCCATAATATGAAGGAGAAACCTTTACCACTGGTAGATTTTATCTGGAAATTCCAGTATGGAATACTATGTCGTACAAACAGGCGTTTTCAATTTTATACCGTAACTGTTGAAAAAGTAGTTAAATTACTCAAGAACTTAAAACACAAGAAAGCTACAGGCTGCGACAATTTATCTGCAAATCTACTGAATGATTCCGCTTATGTTATCTCCGAACCTCTTACCCATATCATCAACTTGTCTCTAAAAACTGGTCTAATTCCAAAAGACTGGAGAATTGCTCGAATCCAACCACTTTTCAAATCTGGTTCAAAAAGCAGTTTTAACAACTACCGACCGATTGCCATTCTCCCTGTCATGACGAAAGTAGTGGAGAAATTTGTACACTCTCAACTGACAATATTTAGAAATAAACAAACTTTCAGTTTGGATTCAGCCGGAATCGTTGTTAATGGAATTCGTGCAAGAGTCTACAAAGGCAAGATGGTGGGTGCTCTATTTGATACGTTAAGTCACTCAAAACTCCTTACCAAACTCCAAGCCTATGGAATTAATGACCCTGAATTTTCCTGGTTCAAGGATACCTTTTCGATCGACAGGTCACCGCCAGTTATCAAAGTACCCAATCATCATTTCAACAAATAACAACTGGTGTACCCCTCAATCCTTGGACAGCTTTTATTCCTGTTGTTATTCAATGTCATAGCATGCATCAGCAATTCAAATGTTACTAAATACGCTGAGGACACTGTCTTATCTTATGGCTCGACCAATATTGACAGAAAGTTTGAATTTCAAAAAATTATTCTGGGGATATCTAGATGCTTTAAAACCGTTTAATCTTTCTCTTTTAAATGCTTTTCAAAGGTGTGAACCTAAGTCAAATAGATTCATTCAGTTTTATAGACCTTTCCTGAATTGAATAATTATGACGGCATGAATTTATGAATCTTATTGGTTACTAGAAAGATATTTTGTTTTATTTATTCCGGTAAGTTTATGCTCAATATACTTACTTACTTAAGACGACCTCTCGGACGCCTTAATGATAGGATTCTCTCTCGCCATTCATCTCTATCCATCATGCTTGATCTTATTTCATTGATATCAGCCATACTCGTGTCATTTTGAAGATTATCTATATAGCTAATATTTTTTCTTCCTCTTCTTCGTTTTCCATCAGTTGGTTGAAAGAGAACAAGCTCAGATGCAGGACATTCGTTGTGGCGGATGCAATGGCCTGCTATCTTCATTCTTCTTTCCTGAATTTTGTCGGAAACTCTGGGGAGGCCCTGATACAACTGCTCATTTGTCAAATGCTGCTTCCAAGTTACATTCGTTGCCATTCTTAGCATTCTGGTTGTAACAGCCATCAAGTTGTTTTTGAAGTTTTTGTGTGAGGGTCCAAGTTTCTGCTCCATACAACAGTACAGATTCGACTGTTGCAATAAATAGCCTGGCCTTTAACGTTCGAGACAGTTTTGAGCACCAGATCTTTCAAAGCTTATGACAAGCACTACAAGCCAGAGCCCTCCGTATCTTGATGTCTTTTTCACTGCTTTCCATCCAGGAGCCAAGATATTTAAAGTTCTGAACTTCCTTAATATCTTCTCCATCATTTGCTACAATACAATGATGTTGGTCTTGATTGAATGCCTGATACTTAGTTTTATCCGAGTTACAGTACAGTCCAACTTTTGCAGCTTCATTCTCCATTCTGCTAAGCAGTTCCTGGGCTTGAGTTATTTCTTCAATAGCATATAATAGACACATAGCATGCCAGTACATATGTATCCGCAGTAGTCTACTTTTGAAACTGGTTGATGCCCAAAGCCATCACGTTCAACATACCAGATATCCAGTCTTCGGATTCTGCCAAAATAAATATCCACGTCCTGCTGCCAAAGCTTCACTGAACCCCAGCAAGGGAATGGATATATTTAAAAGGCGCCAAACACTCGCCTTTCGTCAGAGCTCCGTTTAGCCTCAACAGAGTTTCCAGTGATCACCCGTGATTAATACAATCGCTTCGAGGAGGTTGGGAGTTGACTGGTGAGGGAGAGGCTATTTGAGACACATGGTACATGTACTCTTTTCAAGTATGCCATCCACTCACCTTGATCACCTAAAATGCTCAATATACGCATAACCTTGCTCAATATACGCATTTTAAAACGCGATAAAGCGTGAATTGGTGCCAACAATCCCATGTTCTATTAATTGTGCGAAAGTCAAATTTGATTTCTATATATAATTTTTAGCTGCAAATCCAAATGCGGAATCAGTTGTCAACATAAACAATCAGATTCTATTTTTTTTTTTCATAATATAGCTTCTCGGGAAAGGTCTATCCTAGCTGAAATTTATATCTGTAACATTTCGTATATATCATGAGATTACATGAGACCATTTCAAATATCCAGTCGTAAAAATATACTGTAGTTGGTACAGCTCCACAGACTAGACAAGAAAAACAAAATAATTTGAATGATGACTATGTCATATACTTTTCATATAAAAGATTACAAAAAAAAATACACGACGAAAAGAACAACTACCAATTCTCTGTGTGAAAAATCTGGGGTTAAGAATCACGTTACAAAACCGAACAGAAACATTTCACAGAAAGTAAATGTTGTATTCTCACAATTAAAGATCGCTTAAAAATTTCAAATTGTAGTTATAAACACATCAATAAGACAACAACCCAGCCATGGTAAAAAGTTCCAATACAAAAGTACAGTTAACAAGACATTAGAAAGAAACGTTTCAAATTATATTTTCGAAGTAGCCCTTAACAAGGAAGCTACTTCAAAGCAGAGGAGATAGTGCCGCAGGTAGGTCTTTCAACGTCTCGGTGAATGGAGTGCCACAACACTGACAAACAATGCAAATTCAAGTTTCAGGAAACGATTAGCCATTTTCTTCAAACATAAAATACTGTGTAGCAATAACCAATGAAGCTTTAGTGTGCTAACACTAGTGTAATAACAAAAAGCTATAATAAGTAATTTATAATAAGTAATTTATTTTGGGTCAGTAGAAAGAATATTAACAAGTTCCAGTCGGTGTGGATAATCACGGTCGAATATACACGTTTTCTTTTTATACGAAACCTAGCAAAGGGGCTTGTTCTAAAAGTTTCTCATTTATAGTTTGAAATACCGTGTTTTTAGTTCTATTCTTATATCAAATCAAGCATAATTCAAACAGTTTCTTAAGTTCACACAGTCGATTGTCAAAACAGAATTAAACATTTAATAAACACTAAAATTAATATTCGAAAGTTCGAAATGTTACGTATTTCAATCGTATTTTGGTTGAAATGTGTCGGCGTAGTTGGCTATCTTCATTCCAAGTTGATGAATTTGCGAATGAAAATTTTGTTGGTATGTGAGCTGGATGAGTTGGATCTTCTCGTTTTGGTTCGCCTAAAATAATTAATATATACAAAACATCTTATTATGCCAACGAAAATAGAGGGCACAGCATTAAATCGTGAAGCACTGAGAGGGAAAAAAAAAACATTTTGTGATGGATATAGAAAAACAATACACACTGCACTTGAGTCCAAACTCTTAGCAAGATGAGAAATGGAATTAAAAATAAAGAAAATAAAAGTCTTAGAAACAATAATAACGTATAATATACATACTCACAAAGCTGCTTCGTTGTGGGATTCCAGTCAGTTCCATCGTTATTCTTCCTTATTTGCAAGCATTTATCCACTTTCATTGCAACTCGGGATTATTGTTCGGAAACCTAAAGAATCTAGGTTTTTTCCATCCTATTATAGTCAGTACAACCAAAAGTCGCACAATTTAACACCATATTTCAATAATATTCTTTGATTGCGCTCCTACTTCCACTCTGTCTTTCTTATTATAGCAGTTAGTTTTCCCTGCAGCAATATTTGCAAACGCGTTAGGGAGAACACGCGCAAGTCGGATCGGAGAATACCTGAAATCCTTTCAACTCTTCTTTTGCATCGATTAATACTGGCAGCAGACGTTGTTTGTCTGTGTGGAGATTTTGAACTTGAAGTCCCCCTCCTTTATGATTTCCCAGCAGGAACTGTGCCATCAATAGGTACAGCATCCGGATGTTTCTCAAATTTTTTTTTTTTCCTTCAATAACAAAAATATAACAAAAAGTTTCATGATTAATTATTTAAACTTTATAATACCTATTAAATCAAGTTGATGAGCTAGCTACCTGATATGAAATGCAATTAGCAAACATAAGTTGATTTAGATGTTGGAGACCAATGTTATCTTTTGTTTGCAATACCAGATTCGTCGATTGAACAACGATGTACAGCATTTATCCATTTTCTTCTCAACGATTCTTTGGATGCAATAAAATTTAATTTCAGGGTTCTTAGATTTATTAGAAAAGCAATCAAGTACACAGCAACTCTTAGGCATCCTGCACGCTAGCTAGCTAGTCATCAAGCAAACTGAATGTTTTCCCCAAAACCATAATGGCTTCCGTTTCAGCGTGAATGTGTGGCGTCAGTCGCCTACTTGAAGAATATGGGATCTCATAATTTTTTAATCGAAATTCTACTGAAAGCAATACTTTTTATTTGAAATATATATGCATAAATATGATCATGATATATTTTAGTGACATCAACTATGTATGAACTAGTATGCTAATATTTTTGGAAAAAATTAGTTTTCCTGCATTAAATACAGTGGTTTTTTTGAATGACCAGACAATAACATAACATTTTGTCAAAATAATTTATCATCTCCTGTTCTAGCAAATGTAAACTCACTGGAAGAAGCATCCATAAAGTCAATCCAATCCATGTTCAATGAAAAATATAGTTGAGTGATTTAGTAATTTTTACAAAAGCATTGTTTACACCAGCTTAAGCATTGTAAGAAAATTTGAAGAAGTAAAGAAATGCAACAGTTAAAAATATAAATGTGGAAAGTGGGCAAGAAAACAATCTTTAGGTTAAACAATGAAATTAATGTTTTGAGTCATTTTTTATCAATTATTTATATAGTATATACTTTATGTACATTTGTATCTATGAATGCTGATATGTAAGAAAATAGAACAAAGGTATTATTTTGTATCCCGTAAAGTAGTACTTGATAAACTTTTTCTGATAAATTTTCCAAAGCCATGGGTAATATCTTCTTGGACTTGTCAAATGTTACCTAATGTTAAGAACTACAGAGGACTCTAGTGTTGTATAATGTGATATTATATTGTAGGAAGCTGAAAACATGTCTGAACATTTTTTGTAAATGTGCGAAATTAATTCTCTACTTGGAAGATAGAGACATTCATTTGCAACCTAGAGCCATCATCATCATCATCATTTACATTTTTCACGTCTATTTTCCATGCTAGCATGGGTTAGACGAGGTTTCAACAGATGATATTCCCCACAATTTTGTAGGTTTAAACATTTGATGATTCAATGGAGCAGATGTTTTTTACAGCTGGATGCCCTTCCTAACGCCAACCTCAGAAAAAGGAAAAACAGTGGTGAGTTAACCCACGCAAGATACCAACTTTGCATTTTAAACTCCGTGGCAGCAGTGCATAAAGGGCATGGGTGCTTATATCCATGAGGTCAAAGATGTTACATGACCCGCATACCCGAATATCCTACACGAATATTAAATTGATCAATTTTTATCAGTTCTTATAATTCATAATTGAATATTGTTGTATAAGAGTAACCTGGTTTGTCTATTGTATGCTACCTAACAATATAGAGTTATGTATTATAGAAATTCTTATACAGAAATACACTCTGTATATTCTAAGTGAATATACTTGCATAATGTCAAAGTCTTAAATGAACAGTTACAATAAATAATAATTAGCTATCATCACTAATCAAATCAAATGTTTTGTTTACGAAACACAATAACACAATTTAAATAATACAAATCCAAGTGACAAATATAAACATAACAACTAAATATTTCATACTTTTTTCCAATATGCTAAATGATAACTAGATAGAAAGAAAAAAGAAATATATATTTTAAAAAGTTATTATTGTTAATGGCTGAAGAGAGTAATTAGAATGCTTCCGTCCGTGTAAATATAGAAAAAATTTAATTTGTAGGTACATATAAACTTCAAAAATGATTCATGATGCGTAAAAGTTTTTTTTAATTAAGAGACATAAAGCTTTTTTAGATTTTTTTGTAGTTTTTAAGTTAGCATACTTTAACATATCATTCCAATTTAAAATGCATTGGTAACTTATCGAGTATTTTCCATATTTTCAAGTATTGAACCAAGGTATATTGAGTTTGGATAGTTAAGTTTTTCGTGTTGCGTGACAGTGTATCTCTGGAAAATATTTAAAAGGGCATGTGGAGGTTTTCATTTACAAAATCCTGAACAAATACTTTAATCGGAGAAATTTTCGCTAAAATTAATCTCGCTAAAACACGCCGATTAGGAAAATCGCTAAAATAAATCCAGTTTGGTTTTTAGGATTTTTTATCATTTTTCGAAAATTAACAAGCAGGGGATCTAAATAGTTGAAATTTTCAAGAAAATTTTTACAAGGAAATATTACAGGTACAATAATGTCTTTCTCATTACGGTGTTAAAAAGTAAAAAAGTACACGATTTAGTCTAAAACTATTACAACATTTTCTTCCATCTTTTTTTTCTTTTCAGACGGCTGTTTGGATCCTTGATCAAGAAAATATTTTCTGATATCCATTAGTCTTTTTTCTTTCTTCTTTTCTTCTTTCGTTTCTGGTTTGCTAGTGGCACTTTTGCAGCAAGTATCAATTTTCTCTGCTTCTGGAAAGTCCATTACCGCCCTATTGTCGTATTGAAGTATGGAACCAAGGATTACTGGAGGGTTCGGCTCAGTATACAAAGTATCAATAAGATTCAAATAACGATCGAGGATCTGATCACACTTTTTTGTTTTCGCCATTGTAACATTCACTCTACAAGGAATTTCCAAACCGCCTTGTACCAATGGTGACCTTCTATAGCTTTCAGATGTTAAAGTGGCCGTCATTCTTGCACCTCTGTCCAACAGAAATTTTGCAACTTTCAAAAATTTCACGTGGTAGATGCCCTCTAATTACGCCATCTTTATTGGTTGTTTTAATGGCAAAAACATCGAAGGCATTCTCTTCTTCGTGATAACAAAACAGTTCTTCCTAGAGTGTTGGATTCCAATATCGTTTATAATAATGAAATCCACGAATCGCGGAATCGAATTCTTTCACGAGCATATTGAAACTTTATTTATCTACTTATATAGCAGTACAATCAGAAAACCCTTTTGTAATTATTTTTTTATGTGTGTCTGCTTTTGAATTGCGCGACATACATTCGAATATCTCAAACGTGTCATTATCTTTAATAGAATGCCATTGTATTGTGGCGCCTTTCGAATGTCTAACCATTAAATTTTTACTGCAAGAGTTTTAAAGTTTTATTCCAGCAATCAATAACTGAAGCACGCCATCAAGCAAAGATGTCATTTTTAAGGAAAGAGGTTAAGAAAATAAATGTTGATGGTGAAAAGTTGAAAGATTCCTCAAAAGAAAATCAAGGTAAATCTATTTTATGTATTTATATGTTGTTGTGTCTATTGTTTTACAAAAGCTCATTCAAAACAAAAAAACAACATATATTTTTAACTTTGTATTGTTTTTTTTAGATAACACAAGGAGCGAAACCATGAATGACACAACATTGGGTGCAGTGGATTTTGCACTACTTCAACACGAGCAGAATGTTACCAAGCGCAGAAGCTGGAAATGTACCCAATATTCTAACAAAAATCGATACAACATCGGAAAAATGCTGCAGAGAATGGAAACAATAATGCCATCCGGTTTTTCAAAAAAGAATTTTAAAGACATTTTAATTTCAGACATGAAAGAAAGTTCGGTGCGCAATTTCAAAAAAAGTATTATGAACTTTTATCCGTGCAAAGGAAGACAAGTGTTGAGGCAACAAAGCTCATTCCAAAGGTAAACGTAGGAAGACCTTTGATGCTGGGGGAGTTCGATTCAATGGTCCAAGCATATATTCGCTCAATGAGTAACCATGGTGCTGTTATAACATGGTCGGTAGCTAATGCTGCAGCCAAGGCGTTGATGTGAAAATATCATGGGATTGTTGGAAACATTGACATTGATTCTTCATCTTGGGCACAAAGTTTGTTCTGTCGCATGAACTATGTCAAACCAAGGAAGACATCCAGCAAGGTAGACATTCCGGACTGGTTGTGATACGACACCTGCTATCCACATGAAAGGCAAAACCTCACTGCTCAAGATTGAAACGTCCTTGCAACTTCGTCAGATGTTGGACACCATCAAAGATCCGAACGCAGATCAACTTGAGGTTGGCATCGCTGGTATTGAACTGTTTCTTCAAATCTATGGTGAAAAGGGATGGCTAGCTAATTTAAGTTATAGTATACCACCTTTTAGGTGGTAGGATAGTAAAAAAATTTATTTGACAACTGATGTAATATTTTAGGTTTTCATTCATTTTCATTTCATTTATTTAAATTTTTCTTTTCCATAAATTATCACCAAAAAACACAATTCTTCTAGATAAATTCAACACGTAGTTGAAAAATGAAAAAGTTGAATATGTATATAATAATAATATCTTTTTATACGAAATATAACATAATAATCAAAGAAAAGTGGAAACTCGTAGAAGCTCAAGTTTGACTTTATCATCGAGAACCAATTAGAATTATTGAGAAAATTATCAGTATTGAGAAATTGTATGTATGTATGTATTCTTTATTTAACGTTGGTTCCTTTACATAGTTGATTTGAACTAATTTATACCAACAAAACTCGTAAAAAACTTTATTCCTTCTTAATATTAACAAAAATAAAACAAAACAAACAAACAACGTAAACATTAAAATCAAAACAGGTATCAAATGAGGAACTATCTAGGCCGAATTATCTGCATATTTTGCATTTGCAGTATAATTCATGAGCAATGATTGCCCTTTTAAAGCTTCTCTTTGTTGGTTCTTCTTTGATATGTTTTGGGAGATGATTCCAGAGCAAAACACTTCTGTATAACCACGAGTCTACTCCCACTGAGGATGGTATTGCTAACATTTGTCCTCCTCTTAGATTTAAATTGCAATTTTTAAATGAGTAGAACTCGTTCATGAACTCAGGATTCAAGTTGTAGACTTAAATACCTCCAGCTAAACATCGCAGATTTTTCTTGTGCAACTCACATTCTCCTGTTTGCTCTAGTAAATCTTCATAACTCAGTGAGAAATTATTAACCACAGCCCGCAACGCCCTACGATGCCAGGTGTTTATTAACGAATTTCCCTCCTTGTTTGTAAACATCCAGACAATGGGACAGTAACTAAAACAAGATAAAATGAACGAGCTGCATAAAATTTTAGCTTTTGAGATGTTTAAGTACTTCCTAATTCGGAGAAGCCCTTTTGTTTTGGAATTCGCTTTTGCACAAATTTCTTTGATATGTGGTAAAAAGTTTAACTTATTATCCAGCATAACACCCAATAACTTGACTTGATCAGAGCCATAAATGGTATTTCCATCAATATTAAGGCTTAATTCCCTGTTATGGGTACCAAGGAAAATAACCTGAAACTTTGCTGGATTTGCGACCATAAAATTACATTTAAACCAATTTAATGCTTTGGTTAAATCATTGTTAAGGGCTATAAGGGCATTATCGATACTACTATCACAAGCATAAATGGTATTATCATCAGCAAAGTTACAGATTTCACAATCCTGTATCAGCAACAGTAAATCATTAAGAAATATATTGAAAAGAATTGGCCCCAATATTGATCCTTGAGGGACACCACATAAAACATTTAACCAACCACTAAAAGACGAGCCGATACGGATGCGATGTTTCCTGTTTCTGAGGTAGTTGTATATGAAACTCAGACTCTTAGCACTAAGACCATAAGCCTCTAGTTTAGCAATTAACAAATCGTGTGGTAGACAATCGAAAGCTTTTGATAAATCCATTAAAACAGTGGCAACCTTTCCTTTATTGTGAAGGCATTTTTGCCAGCTATTTAAAAGATTCAATAGAGAATGCTGGGAACTATACCCTTCTCTGAACCCACATAGAAATTTCGATAGTTTCATATCAATAAAACCTCTTAGCTGTCTACAAACGATTTTCTCAAAGACCTTAGAAATAGCTGGAAGGAGGCTAATAGATCTATAGTTTTCTTTGTCAGTAGTGCTATTTTTTTGTGAATTGGAATAATATCGGCCCATTTCAGTTCGTCAGGAAACTCACATTTGTCTATAAAAGAATTTAGGCATTTCTGAAGTATAGGAGCACATTGATTTACGCCCAACTTAAGAATCTTTATGGGAACATGACCGCTTACTTTCTTAGAACTATCAAGATTAAGAATCTCCTGGTATATGTCCTCAACAGAAAGGTGACAAAATTCAAAACGCTGATTCACTTCGCACTGTTTTTTTATAGCGCAAATACTTGGATGGTCCGCGTACTTTTCAAGAGCATTACGTATATTATCGTCATTTTTCGGTATGAATTCGATATTCCAAGAGGGAACATCAAGAGTTTCAGTAATTCTATTAAAATATCCATTAAAGATTGCAGCAATGTCACAATTTTTATCAATAATTCTTTCATGTTCAACTAATAAAATCCTTTCTGACATAGCATTCGTTTTGTTAGAAAAGAGGGGTGTACAAGCTTTCCAGAAGTTTTTACTCTGAGACAACGTACTAATGCTACTATAGAAAGAGGTTTTAATAGTCCTGTTCATATTGACAACTAAATTTCTTTGTTTCCGATAACTAGCCACATCATCAGGATTTTTTGTCTTATTGGCTACATTTTTCAATCGAGTTCTCTTCATAATAGCCTTTCTCAGATCTTTTGTTAAATGTGGTTTGTTATTGGCACGTAGAAATTTAGTTTTCAGCAGTGCATGTTTATCCAAAGTTTTCGAAAAAATTCTATCAAAATCGCTATAATTCGTACTAAATATTAAATTGCGTTGTAAATCTGTCAAAAATGAATAATTATGAAATTGTTTATAATCACGGTAACATATACGTTTAGGTGGTAATTTCACATATGTCGTTTTTAACATCGTGTAAACTAGGTGATGATGATCACTAATACCAGTGTCCACAGTGCCAGTGTGTTGAAGGGAATATTTCCTGTTGGAAAGAATTAAGTCAATACAAGTCCCCTTATCAGATTTAAAACACGTGTTTTCCTTCATATGATTAAAGAGAGAATTTTCGAAAAGAAAATCTTTAATGTGAACGGACTGACGGACTGAGGGTTGGCATTAAAATCACCAATTATGATCATATTATCAAAAGATTTACAGTAAAAATCAATAGCTTTTGAAAAATTTGATTAAATTCAGTTAAAAATTATTATTTATCCATTAATATAAGTTTACAACAAAAATCGTTAACTTATCTACGCATACAAGAAAAATATGATATACAAATAAAAATTCTTAAAAAACAAACAGACAGAACAAACAAATAACAAAAGATAATTTAAAAATATTTATATGTATCATTATCCATTGAAATTGAAATACTTTTAACACAGGTTTTAAAACTAGAAAAAGAAATATTTGTTTTGATTAGATTTGAAACAATTAACTTATTTCAAAGATTTGGACCACAAACAGAAATGCAAAATTCACAAAGCTTTGTTTTACAAAAAGGTGTAATTATTGCTTCACAGGATCTTGTGCTACGTTTTTTTTCCAGGTATAAATTCCTTCAATAATATTTGGTACCAATTTATATTTACATTTAAACACAAAAAAAAGTATTTGGTAAATATTAATTTGATAAACGTTCATCGCTTTAATATCATCAAATAAACCCTTGGTGTGTGTAAATTTGTCTTTAAAATAAATTACGCGAATCACATGTTTTTGTGTTCTATGTATAGATTTTAATTTACTCCTGTGAGTGCTTGCCCAAACCATGTTTGCATAATTAACCCTTTATCTACTAGCGTTACCATATGGTAACGCATTCTCTAAAATTTTGTTTTGTTCTTTAAGAATTAAATCGAGGTCAGATCAACTTATAATCGGATTAACCTAGTTAGTACAACTGCAGGCAAGGGTTAGAAAACAGTTTAGTAGTTTTTACAGTTACATCTTGATGTAAGCACGAAGAAAATTGTTTAGACAGATGGAAGCTAAAAGTAAAACTAGAAGGTAAGTTACTTATAACATATTTTTAACGATATTTTATAATTTGGCAAATACATATTGGAAAGCATTGAGTTGACAGTATAATTACGATTTTTTACAATTCTAACGATTCTAGTTCATAAGAAATTTGTACGTATACCGCTGTTACCATATGGTAACGCTAGTAGAATATGAGTACATTTAGTGCTTAGAAAGAAATAAGTCACATTTTCAACTTGAAAATCAATTTTTGAAATTACTATGTATGAATTAGATATGTTATTTATATTTTAGGGTTTTAACATTGAATGAAGCACTGGATGCAGTTTTTGATGAAGACAATCCGTGTGATATATTTCTTGAGCCCCCTGAAGTTCAAGAATTAACAGATGAAGATTCAGGTAGTGAAGATGATAGCACTTTTCAAAGTCCGGACAACTTGTGTGGAAATCAGTTGCGAGCTCCTGCAGAGATCAGTTACCGAAACAAAGATGATAACTTCAGTAGTGACAGTGAGGAAGAAGATATTACACCTCAACAACCTAAAAAACGACAAAAACGTGCTCGGCCATCTGCACAGTATAGATGGCAACAAAGTCAGGGCAGAAAAAATCTGCCTATTTTTCCAGAATGCAGTTTTGCTCAATATGAAACACTGTCTCCGTGTGATCTTTTTTAACTATATTTTGACAACCATCTGATTGATTTTATAGTTGAACAGTCCAATATATACGGCCGTTCAAAAAACTTAACGGCACCTGAAATAACGAAGGAAGAAATGAAAGTATTTTTCGCAATACTTATTATATCTGGCTATAATTCGCTTCCAAGCAAAGCACTGTTTTGGAGCGGAGGTAACGATCTTCGAAATGAAGCGGTTTATCAATCTATGAGACGAAACCGTTTCGATCATATAATGAGAAGCCTCCACATCAAAAATAATGCGATACTAGATTGCCAGGATAAATATACCAAGCTGCGACCTCTCATACTTCATCTGCAAAATAAATTTATGGAACATTTCGTACCGTCGCAACACATTTCTCATGACGAAGCCATGGTGGAATATTTTGGGAAACACAGTTGTAAGCAAGCACTTAGGAATAAACCAATCCGATTCGGGTACAAAATTTGGTGCCAAAATACACCATCTGGTTACCTTATTGCGTTTGATCCATATCAAGGTAAAACATACCAAGGAAATTCTGAAGAAGAGACCAAGTTTGGACGATGTCCATCAACAATTCTTCATCTTCTGAACCAATACAGCGATGACAAAGGCCCTTTACCATATTGCTTGTACTGTGACAACTTATTCACCACCTTGCCACTCCTCAAAGAGCTGAAATCTCGTGGTTATGAGTATGTGGGCACGATTCGCTCAAATAGAACTTCAAAAAGTTGCCCTTTGATGGACTGCAAGCAGATGGACAAAAAAGAGCGGGGTTATTTTGCCACCGCATCTGTCGATATAGACAACACAGATGTCCTTCTTACGCGGTGGAAGGACAATGCTGTTGTTACAGTGGCATCAACTGTGTTTGGTGCTGAGCCAACAGGTTATGTACGACGCTGGAGTAAAGCGACCAAGCAACGAATTGATGTTCCCATACCATTTGCTGTTCGACAATATAATGAAAAGATGGGAGGAACAGATCGCATGGATCAAAACATCAACGCTTACCGAATTGGAGTTAGAGGGAAAAAATGGTGGTGGAGTTTGTTCACATGGCTGCTGGATAGCACCGTGCACAATGCTTGGCAACTTTCTAAGCTTCATAACCGTGGCATCACACATTTGAACTTTCGGCGTGAAATTGCTATGTCCTACATAACAAGATTTGGAACTGCTCCAAAAGCTGCGGGAAGAAAGCCAATAAACGCATTAGGTAGTGGTGAACTACGCTATGATGGCACTGGCCATCTTGTGCGTCCAGTACCGGATGGAAAAAGGAGGAGGTGCGCACAACAAGACTGCAAATCACACGGACGTAACGAATGTTTAAAATGCAATGTAGGACTGTGCGTAAAATGTTTTGTTGTATATCATACGAAGTAAATACTCCGCAACTACAGAAGTTATTACTTTGCTGTTTCTTTTTTGTAAAATAACGCAGTGCCAAATTGATTTCTTTTATAAATCACGATGCGTTCACACTAGCTTTAGATATGCGCAGATGATACCAGGGTTGCCACTTGGTAGGCTATTATCATTCACCAAATTTAATAAATCTGGTTTATGTTTTTATTGCATGTTAGGTGAAATCAAACACATATAGCCTACTAGCAAACAACAAAACTCAAAAAATCTTATGGAGGTTTGTGAAATTTGACATACAAACATATCAAATGGCAACACTGGCATCACTACCCTACGTAAACCTACAGCAAGTTTAAACGTGGCATGCCAAACTTTGCTCTGGCGCCTATGCTGTGATCGTACATTGCCAATACTAACAAATATAGTGCTGACTTTTCAAAAACAAAGTTTGTTTTTTACTATGAGATTAGCTTGAAATAAATGTACCCGTATTCTACTAGCGTTACCATATGGTAACGTGTTGTATCTGGCTAGTTGCTATAGCAACAGGCATCAAATTTTAAACGGACATTATCTTAACTATAATTATAACAATATCCAAAAATGAAAAAAATTGGAAACAATTTTTTTTTTAAATTAATCTGGGAGGTAAAGGGTTAAGATAGCTGTTTACAAATGAAAAATAGAGTTGTTTTAAAAGATTTCTCTTCACAATTTGTCTAGATTTGTAAAGAATGCCAACACTTTTAGATATTTTTTTATTTATGAAGGCTATATGTCATTCCCAGGAAACGTTCTCATCTACTATCACTCCTAAGAAGTTCGTGAATTTAGTTCTCTCTACTTCTATATTATCAATATTTAATTGAGGTAGTTTATCAATGCACTTTTTATTTTTTGTTTGAAATAACATGTATTTTGTTTTAGATATATTTAATGACAGTTTATTAGTTTGGAACCATGATGCAACACATTTTAATGCTGCATTCATTGTTCCAAAAGCAATGTTTAAATCAGAGTTAGATATAAATAGACTAGTATCATCTGCAAACATTATAAAATTTATTTCACAGCAAGAATTGGCAAGATCATTTATGTATATTAGGAACAACAATGGACCAAGTATAGAACCCTGAGGGACACCACATGTAATTTCAAGAAAATCAGACATAATATTTCCATTAAAAACGCATTGTTTACGGCGAGTTAGATAACTTTGAAACCATTTTAAATAAATACTAGAAATTCCATAATGCTTTAATTTTTGTAACAAAATGTTATGGTTAACTGTGTCAAATGCCTTTGATAAATCGACAAAAACTTCGAGAGTGTATTCACCATTTTCGAAAGATTTTAATATTTTATCATTTAATTGCAACAATGCATGTTCAGTGGAAGTATTTGTCTGAAACCCAAATTGTTTATTATAAAAAAGGTTGTTTACTTTGAAATAAGAATAAAGACGATTATGCATGATTTTTTCTAGAATTTTTGAAAAAAAGGTAATATGTAGATAGGTCTGTAATTTCCAATTTGTGCGGTATCTCCAGATTTAAAAACTGGTTTAACTTTAGCATATTTTAAGTTATCGGGGAAAACTCCATTGTAAAAGGAAGACCGGAAAACTATAGATATATAGTTTTGACATTCCATTTTCATAAAGTACCACGAAAAACCACAAAAAAAATAAACCTATGATATCTTTATATATCAAATAAGACAATATCAGGTTCAAGAATACACCACAGCTTCATTCCAAAGGGAATGTACCTTGAAATGAGGATAATATCAGCTGATGTTGATTTTTCTGCGAATATATCTGCAACTGCCTGTAATGTCCAAAAGATGACCAACCTCAATCCAGGCATGTATGTTGCATGTGTGTATGACAGAGAATGATCTGTTGGGAACATTCTGGAAGTAAGTGAGGAATGCGATGAGATTAAAGTCACCTTTATGAGGAAAGAAGGGCGCAATCTTACATGGCCAAAGCGAGAAGATGTATGTTGGATTCCTTTGGTGAATTGTTTTGGTCATGTGAATGTTAAAGGACAAAGTGCTTGTACTTACCAAATTTCAGAACAAGAGTTTTTAAAATTTGATTTCATGCTGGTTGATTTTTTAAAATCATTTATTTTATTTTTTTAATCACTATTATGCTATATATGCTTTGTTCAATAGATTATAACTTTAGTAGTTTATGATTTTTATGTTCCAAGTCTGTCTGTTCTTACATAAAAAAGTGAATACATTGTCAGTGAATAAAAACTTATACAAATGAACGGTTTTAACTAGGTTTCAGCACAATGTGAGATCTTATTTACTTTATAAAATGTCATATTAATAAGCAAAGGAGATAAGAATTTTCATTAATTCACAAAGAAAATCAATTTTGATACTTTCATACCAGCTACACCTGCGAACTATAAGTACTTACCCCCTTTGAAAAGCTAACAAAAATTTGATTTTTTGATAATTTTAGGCTTGTTTAATTAAACATTATTCAATTATGGCAAAAAGGCCATCCTAACTATTTCTACATTACTTTTAATGACCTTGTGGCTTTCACCTAAAATTTCAAGATTCTATTTTATGTCCTCTGTCACTGTTTAAGCCTTGAAGAGGTGCCAAAATAGTAAAAAAAAGAAAAAAAGCCTTTTAACTGGATTTGATTTAATCTTCCCATTCTATACTACTTATATTTTTTAAATATGTAAAGATATCATAGGTTTCAAATATATATGATTTTGTTTTATTGAGGTTTCAAAGTGAAGAGATTTTGCGAAAACTGAGTTTTTCTTCATTCTTAACACCCAATATGGCAGAAATGGAAAATTTCAGATATTGGAAATTTCTATTTTCATAGAGTATTCACAAATGAGAACTAATTCAGAAATTCTCAGGTCATTTAAACCAACTACAAAAAAAGATAAAGGGTTTCAAAAATGGGCCGAAGCCAAAAAATTAGCTTTGGTTCAAATTGACTGTAATTTCAAAACCACTTGGAGAGATGAGGCTAAAATTTTCAAGATTTTCATTTCTCAGTGATACTAACAACTGGTGAAAAATTCATCAAATTCTGAGATGATCCCCAGGGAAAATGTCCTGGAATCTGCTTGATTGGCATGGAATGACCCAAATGTTCGATATGTTTCAATTTAAACTCATTTCCTTTTGCCTTCTCTGTGGTTCATCAAATGATAACTTACGATATTAAAATTATCATAAGAATTATGCTTTTGAAAATTGGAAAACAATTGAAAATTTGTTGGTAATAATTTTTTAAGATGCTGCAACTAGTGGTAAATTGACCCAGGTCAATTACACCAAAATCAATCTGGGGATTTACCAGGTACATGGATTGCCAGAAGGCATAGTTTCCAAGCCTCCGTCAAGATGCTTGAGGAAAGAACTAAAGGTATTGAAAGAAAACATGGAGTTCATTTCTTTTACTGGTACGTATTATGAAGTCATCATAAGTAATAAATTCAGCCTTGAATTAAGTTACTTTATTGCTCTGTAATCGCATTTATATCCTTTTACATTGGAGATCAGTGTCTTCCAAAATATGGTAGTGTTTGCATTATCAACTAATTTAAACAATATTTACAGCTTTTGATGTTAATCATTTATAATAACGTACTTTTAGCCCAGTCACTACCAATCATCGAAACATCGCTGGCGTTGGAAGAACCAATAGATCTTGCGATAAACGAACCTGTCACTGCAACAACGGAAATAGTTGCCCCGCCTATTAAAGAGCACGATGAAAATGAGTTGTATGAAGTGTGCAAGTCGCTTGAGCTATGCCAGTATGTGACCAACAAAAATAACATTGAACTAACGTTAAATGAGCTATATGAGAAAAGTGCAGTATCACAATATTACATCGAACATATTTTTGACGATAGGGACAAGACTGGCTACACAATATCTAGTCAAATGCGTTGGCTACAGATAAGAAACTTGGGTACCGGAAGAAAATGTTCTTATTGCTGATTTAAAATTGTACTATTCTAAAAGTAAATAGTCAGAATAGTGGGAATTATGATAATAACCTAATTGAACATGAAGCGTAAATCTTTTGTTGAACAAAAGCTTTAATATAATATAAAATCAGGGGTGTCTGACGTTTTTTTCGTAAACAGTTGTTCGTAAAACAATTGTTCGTAAACAATTGTTCGTAAAATTAATTCTTCGTAACATAATTCTTCGTAAAGCATTTCTTCGCGCATGCAATTGACAGTAATACTAATAGACCTTTTCGCAATTAATTTTAAACATCTCAAAAATTTAAAAACGCAATGCATTGTGGTTACTCAAACTGGGTAAGTCTAATTTGTTGCGTTTGAAGCGTGTAAAAAAACATAGAAATATGAATGAAAAAAGTTCCACAGAGAAACAGAAACGAGCAAAAGAACAAATAAATGGCGATCATTGTGCTGTCTACGGTTGCTCAAACAACAGGAGAAAGAAAAGGTAATGTATATTTCAAATATTAAGTTTATTTTAGCAAATATTTATGTTTTTAAGATTATTATTTTCTTGTTTTCCGGTTTAAATAGCCTCGAAGTATATAATATGTAACTTTCCAAAAAATGAAAATTTATATAGTACGCAGTTTGTAAACCTCATGTTGTTATTAAATATAGCTATATTAATAATTTGTTATTTTTTATAGCAATGTTGTTTTGAAATCCTTTGAATGACAATTAATGTTTACTTTTTAGTTGAAATTTATCTTTGTGTTTTTGTAGTTTTGCATAACAGATCAATCAGGTTTTTAATTTAGTGTTTAATTTTAGGTTATTCAGAAGACTTCACTGAAGGAAATAGTTAACAACAACGCAAAGCTCCCACTACGCGTTTACAATTAAGAAAACCTCCAAAAGATGAAGAACAGGAGTCGAGTACGAATATGACAATGAAGACTTGGAATTTAGGCCTGAAATCTTTAACTCATTGTTTTCCTTCAGAGCCAAGTGATTCCATAGTTACTTGTTGTTCGTCAACAGATTTTTCTTATTGTATTCCAGAAAGTGATACTTCTGCATGTGTAGATTGAAGGAAAATGCAGGCCCAGCAATCCCACGTTCTCTTCGTGAAATTGTGCTTCCAGTAGAGTACAAGCAAACGTTTGCTGGTGTAACATTTTTGGCCTATGATTCTGGGCCTGCAGATAACCGTATGGTCCTCTTTGCCACTGAAAGAAATCTGCAGCTCCTTGCCCGTTCAAAGCACTGGTATGCTGATGGCACCTTCAAGACAGTGCCTTCACTGTTTGAACAGCTTTACACAATACACGGACTGAAGGAAAACACTTCAGTGCCTCTGGTGTATGCCCTGCTGGGGGACAAAAAGAGAGGGACATACATTCATCTGCTGCAAAAGATCAAAGAGTTGTTACCTGCTGTTGCTGTTCCAGAGACAATCATGACTGACTTTGAGATGGCCATGGTCAATGCAGTAAGCAGTGAGTACCCACTTTCAACTCACCGTGGCTGTTTCTTCCATTTGTGCCAGTGCATTTGGAGAAAGACGCAATCAAGTGGCCTGAAGGAGCAGTACGAGGCAAGTGCAGAGTTTGCTCTGAGGCTGCGCATGTTGTCATCTCTGGCCTTTGTGCCTATTGATGAAGTCAGCCGGGCCTTTGACATTCTTATTGATGGAAATATCTTACCAGATGTAGCTCAGCCGGTAATTGACTACTTTGAAGACACTTGGGTTGGGCGCCCAGATCGTCGTCAAGGGCGCCGTCCTCCAATGTTTGCAATTCAAATGTGGAACTGCTATGATGGCGTCCTCAGTGGCCTTCCCAAAACTAATAATAACATTGAAGGATGGCACAGAGGCTTTATGTTCCAGGTATCTGCAAATCATCCAGATATTTGGAAGTTCATATCTGCAATCAAGCGAGAGCAAAACTTAAATGAGGTTCGCATTGAACAGTATGTCAGTGGTCAGACAGGACCCCCTCCAAAGAAGAAGTACAAGGACAGTGCAGAAAGACTAACTAGAGTCGTCCAAACTTGGCGTCAAGACTTTCAAGTTGGTGAAATTTGTGATTACTTGCGTGGAATTGCACACAATATTTCATACTAAACTTGGCTGGTGGACAATTTGTACGAAGTTACTTAAAGTATCTTAAGTGTTCGAATAAATACCAAATAATGCGTTTTTTCATTGCGCTTATTTGTTTATGTCGTCGTAACTTGGTTATTGTTTTCATCAAAAATGTTAAAGGAGTGTGTTTTATAGCTACGTAGATATTCAGGATTTGTACAATTTGCATTATGTACCTTTATCGGAAATTTCAACATAAACCTTGTTGTTGCAAACAATTCTTTACGAACAATTTACCTATCACCTGTTTACGAACAATTCACCTATCGAAGAATTGATGTATACGAAGAAATGCTTCACGAAGAATTGTGTTACGAAGAATTAATTTTACGAACAATTGTTTACGAACAATTCTTTACGAACAATTTACCTATAACCAAAATCAGGTCATCATTTGTGAGTACAATTTACGAAATTAAACCGGGTATCAACTGAGAAATAATTCTATAATATAGTTCTACCTAAAGTCGACAAATCGTAGTTTGAAATACTACCTTATGTCAACCTTTTCGTTAGGTCGACAAAATCGTGTCGAACTAATGTTTTCATTAGGCAGATCCCTGGAGTTCTTTAAAAAACTGAATGTTTTGGACAAACCTTCGAAATGTTATGTCATATTCTTCTCAGTTTTTGAATTTGAAGGAGATCGACCCTTATTCCTAATATTTATTAACATTTTTATAAATGCTGTTGTATATTTCGTTAAGTCAACACTTTCTTCCGATTTATTTCTATTTTATTGTATGCATATTTGAAATTTGCCGTGTTTTTATGATGTAATGTATATTGAAGAACTAATCAGAAGCATTTATTTAATATATGCTAATTTATTTCATACAAAAAAAGAAATATACATAAATATACAAAAACTTTACGCCGAAAAATTTTCATAAAGCGCGCGAATTTTACACAGCGGTCTTTGTGTCTTTGAACTTAAAAATAGCATAAAAAGGATCGCTTTCAAAAAATTTACAAAATCAAACAAATAACATGGTGTCGTTTTACTATATATAGTTGATGTGAAAATAATTGATGATCACAGATAGCTAGTATTAGAAAAGTAGGTTTTCTATAGCCTTGAAATAAATCATATGCATTCTGTTTCTTTAATGTTTTGTTCGCGTGTGGCGAATCGGACGCCATAAATAAATTTAGCTACGAGTGTTGCACCTCAACGAGGTAGAGATTTTTTAAGGTTCGCTTACAAGAAAACAATTGAATTTACAGATATATAAAAAGAATGGTTTCTTTGAGTTTTGATTTTTTTTCTCAAACCAAATGCAGAATACACGTTTTTTATATAAGAAACCTAGCGAAGGCCCTAGTATCAAAAGTTTGTTAATGTAAATACAATAATAAAAAATTCTTAACTAGTTTGTTATTCTAAAGTTTGGTTTACAAAGAAAAAAAAACGCACAATACTTTCGTTTCAAAACTTTTATTTACAACTATTTTACATATGTATAACGATCAATTACACGTTTGATTACAAGTTCGATCCATGATGGTTTTCGCATTTATAACTACATAGTTACAGTAGTAAACAAAACTGAATGTTTTGATTTTTTTTCTTCCGTCGATTGCGGCATAGTTCTGTCATAGAATAAGGGTGATTTTAAAACTACCGTGTTTGTTATTGTTTACTTTTCTCGATGAACCATACGTATTTGAGTGAATAAACGCAATCAGGTTTTAGTTTTGAGAAGTTTTATCCAGTTTTTTAAGTAAGATATAAAGTTTGTTTTGCAAAATATAGTCTACCTAGCTATCTATACCTAAACTTGTAATAAATAAATGGAAGATTAATTTGAGTGAAAGCTGTTTGACTGCGAATGAAAAGTACATATATTATAAGTAAGTAAAAAGGTAAATAGATATAATATTGTTAGAGTTTTTGATTATTTGATTATTTATTTGATTAGTTCATTGATTATTCGTTACGCATTAAGAGCAAGACGTGTTTTTTGTGCGCGTTTTTTGTGTGTGGTCGTTATACATTGGAGGTTATATTAACTCATTAACTCCCTACTTGTATCTCCTTTGCAGTGCTTTTATTTCTTTTTTTGGATTATACGCCCGACTGCTTGCCACCGGGCGGAATCTTCCTTTAAAGAAATTTTTTTATCGCATATTATACAAATTTCTGACAGCGGGGTAATGATGTAATTCCTGGAAAGCTGGTTTTGTTGCAGATACAGTTTTACACACATTGTTGACTTTCCATTCTCTTTAATCGCGCCTTAACTTTGCATCAATGACCAGGATGAATGACTTTAAGGATCAGTTGATAAAATTCGAAAAACATCTCTTAGACATTTCATCTAAAGTCAGCAACATCGAGATTTTTATGTCTGACAAACTTGGAGAAATTAATAAAAGCGTCTCCCATATAAAAGACGTTGTTATAAAAAATCTGGTCGAAGAGAACAAACGTTTAAGACAGAAAGTTGTTAATTTGGAGGAAGATCAAGTGTGTTTGGAAAAAGAAATTTACAATTTGGATAGCTACAGCCGCAGAAACAACATCGTGATCGACGGAATTCCCGACTCTGTGAAGGACGAGCATCTGGAGGGGGCGGTGGTCGAGATTTTTGAGGCGATGGACATTACTATCGACGAGCGTGACGTGGAGGCTTCAAATCACCTAGTCTTGGTCATAAAAATACGAAGATTTTTATAAGAGAAAATCTTTGTCCCTATTTTGAAAAGCTCTCTTATTATTGCCGTTTATTAAAAAGGGCTAACCTAATCAACGACACTTTCTGTCTTAATGGAAAGGTTTTTATTAAACGCACCATTAACGAGAAAAGGATTGTGATAGACCATTGTAACACTTTGGTCAATCTATATCCTGATTTCGATTTTTGTGCATGATATAATTTCCTTGATTGAAAACTTCTGCTTTGAAACAAAACCAGCAAATAATTGAATAACTAAAAGTAATATTTTCGTAAAATTCTTATTTCCCCCCCTTCCTTTTCTTTCTTTTATATACAGTTCTTCTCTTTCTATGGAAAGATGTTTTTGCAAAGTATGCAATAGAATTATTAAAAACAACCACCATGCAATACAATGTGATATTTGTAACTCTTGGATACATAAAAAATGCAATGGATTAAGTGACATTGATTACCGTTTATTACAATCAAACGTCTCTGATTGGTTTTGTATTTTGTGCATAAGGAAAATTTTTCCATTTAGTCAAGTATCGGATAATGAACTTTTCCAAGTTTTCAACTCTGATATTATTATAGACAGAAACAAAATTCCCGGTAATATGAAAATTTTTCCTTCTCATGATCGTAACGAACTCTTTTCTATGTTTAATGATTTTTTTACTTCAAATTTTATTGATAATTCAAAAGAAGAAAATGACTTAATATTATTATCATAATGTTATAAATTGTAAGTATTTCAATATTGATGATTTTGTTTCCTCCAAATTTGACAGCAATAACTCTTTTTCGATTTTTCATTTAAATGTATCTTCACTTAACAAACATTTTGATGAATTGTGTATCATGTTACGTTTACTTAACTTTGATTTTGGTATCATTGGTTTAACGGAAACTAAATTAAAACGTGACGCTCCACCACCGTTTCCAATATCATTAGAAGGATATAACATTGAACACACTCCTACTGAATCATCTTGTGGTGGTGCACTTCTGTATGTCTCTAAAAAATTAAATTATAAACTGAGAAATGACTTGTTGATGTATAAAAAATTACACTTAGAATCGATTTTTATTGAAATAATTCGTCCAAAAAAGTTAACATTGTTGTTGGGTGTATTTATCGTCATCCATGTATGTCAATTAATGAATTTACAAATGATTTTATTCTTCCTCTTTTTTCGAAGTTAAATTCTGAAAACAAAAGTGTTTTTTTACTTGGAGATTTTAATATAGATTTAATTAAAGTTAATTCAGAAAATGAAACTTCAGATTTTTTCAACTTTATAACTTCAAATAACTTTCTTCCTCATATTACTTTACCAACGAGAATAACTGAAAAATCTTAAACGATTATTGATAATATTTATTCTAACTGTTGTGATAAAAATATGTTGTCTGGTAACTTAACGTCAACAATTTCTGATCACTTACCTCAGTTCTTTATTCAACCTAACTTTTATGTCACATTTGTTCCTCGTAAACACAATATCCTCCGTAGAAATACCACTTATTTTGATAAAAAAGGTTTTCTTTCTGAATTTAATAACGTAAATTGGAATGAAATTCTAGAATTTGATAAAGTTAATACCGACAACAGTTTTAATTTATTTTTTGAGGTTTTTAACGGTTTATTAAACAAGTATTTGCCACTCAAAAAGGTCAGTATTAAAAGCTTCAAGCTCTCTCTCAAACCGTGGATAACAAAAGGTATTTTAACATCTATAAAAATCAGGAATAAAATTTATCGTAAATATCTTCGATCCAAAGATATTAATAACAAAATCAAGTTAAAATCTCGGTATAATTCATATAGAAACTTATTAACTAAACTTTTAAGATGCAGCAAACAAAAACATTTTAAGAAATACTTTATTGATAACTCAATGAACCTTCGGAAAATATGGATTGGTATAAACAGTTTGTTAAATATAAAAAGTAAAATACATTCTGTTCCAACTATTATTCTGGATGATAATGGTGTTTCATTGATCGACCCTGTGAAAATTGCTAACAAATTTAACTCCTATTTTACGTCAGTTGCACAAAATCCAATCTAAAATTCATTCATCTCATACAAGTTTTAAAAAATACCTAAAAAATCCGAACCCCAAATGTTTTTTCATATCTCCAACAGATGATTTAGAGATTTCTTCCTTAATATCTAGCCTAAGTAATAGAAAAGCTACTGGACCAAATAGCATACCTGTAGTAGTCTTAAAAGAATTGGGTAATTCAATTTCTGCAGTTCTTTCAAAGTTATTTAACCTATCTTTTACTACTGGTGTTTTTCCAAATATTCTCAAAACATCGTCAGTTTTGCCGCTTTTTAAAAAAGGTTCTAAATTAGAATGTTATAATTATAGACCAATATCTTTGCTTTCTAACGTCAGTAAACTCTTGGAAAAACTTATGTATTCTCGAATTTACAATTTAGTACATAAATTTAATTGCCTTAATGAATTACAATTTGGGTTTCGATCAAAGTATTCAACAGCTCATGCCTTATTAAGTTTAACAGAGAGAGTGAGAGAAGCTATTGACTCTGATCTTTTTGCTTGTGGTATTTTTGTTGATATGAAGAAAGCATTTGATACAGTCCATCACAAAATCCTACTCAAAAAACTTGATCACATCGGTGCAAGAGGCATTGTTAATGAATGGTTTGCCTCGTATTTACAAGATCGGCAGCAATTTGTTACGGTTAACGGATTTTCTTCATCTTTAAAGTCAACCAGTTGTGGCGTACCTCAAGGTTCTGTGTTGGGCCCATTTCTATTTTTAGTTTATATTAATGATTTTTATAACTGTATAAAGTTTTCAACCGTGCATCATTTTGCAGATGACACTAATTTGTTATACATCAACAAGTCCATAAAAACCTTATGTAAAAAAGTAAATTATGATCTGCGAAGATTGAATGATTGGCTTAATGCAAATCTTATCGCTTTAAACGCAAACAAAACCGAATTTATCATTTTTAAGAAACGTCATAAAAAAACGATTCTGAAATTAAAATCATGTTAAATGGATCACGTTTAAAACAATCAACCTACATTAATTATTTGGGAGTTTTAATTGATGAAAATTTGACTTGGAAACCTCACTTAAATGAACTCTGTAAAAAATTAAACCGATCAAATAGCATGCTTTCAAAAATTAGATACCACGTTAATATAAAAATTTTAAAAAGTTTGTATTTTTCAATTTTTTCATCGCATTTAACATATTGTTGTCAAATTTGGGGCCAAAAAGGAAGCTTAAATTTAAATAAATTATGTTCTATTCAACGATCAGCTTTAAGAATTATAAATGTTCAACCTTTTAGATCAAATGTAACTGCTGCTTTCACTAAATTTAACATCCTTCCATTTTCGTCAACTATCAAACTCCTCAACATTATGTTTGTTTTTTATTCTTTAAACCAAAATATCCCCCCTTCGATTGGCAATTTCTTCACAAAACTTTGCCATTTTCATTCTTATCCATCTCGCAATGCCCTAGCTAATGAACTTAAAATCTCTTCATATAATTCAGTTTTTTATGGTAAATACTCAATTAAGTACCGATGCATCATTGATTGGAACAATTCAATCAGAGACATTACAAATATTTTTGATGTAAATTATAAAAGCATGCATTGGTTAAATTCTATTTTTGATTTAAACAGTAAACAATTTTCTAATTTAGTCAAACTTAGCATTAGGGGTAAATCAATTGTTTAGCTTGTGTTATTAAACAAATATATATTTTGCTTGGTGGTTTGTATTTTATGTTGTGTGTATCTTGGCAAATTATATAATATTTATTTTTTCTAGATATTTTTTAGGTATATTTCTACTGTGGTGTCACTACATTGTTCAGCTTTATGCTATTGAGTGACACCAACCATATATTTTTTGTAATTTGTTTCTTCTATGTAATTTTGTATTTTTTATATGGTGAATAAACAACAATTGAATTGAATTGAAATTGATGTTCAAAGTTAAACTGGATTTTGTGGGTTGTCGTTTTTATCTAGCTAGTACGCTAAAGTTCTATAATATGCAGAGCAGAAGGCCTATGAAATAATAAAAATGACCATAAAGATAAGTCAATTTGGGGCTGAAATACAGAGATGAAGGCGTTGCTAAGGTGCTGCTAAGGGCGAAATTCTTGTACCAGGGTTCATAAAAAGAAGAAATGACTGAATTCTGATGGGAAATAATTAAAATGAATATTCACACGTTAAAGAGCATTAAATTTTGCATAAACTAGTCTCAAAAACAAAAAAAAGACATTTAAAAGAAAATTTGTTATTTTTTCTATAGGTGGTTCACCTTAAGAATTATTCAAGTTAACAAAACACTTTTTAAAAAATCTATATTTTGTTATCTTTTTGTCACATTTCTCGATACTTTTTGAGGTCCTTGATTATCATTAATTTTTTTGTCATAATAATATTTGTACTTTTCTTGAGCTGTGACCGTGTTCTAAAATATGAAATCATGAATTTTGCTTTAATAATGTAACATTCTTTATCATTCATTTCATATTTGATTTATAAGTAATTTAACGTTAATAGAAATAAGTTCTTATTTGTTTTTTAAAATATATTTTTGTATTCTTCTGCAGAGGTTTGGCGTTGGCAGTCATTCAAACATTTTAAACAACACTGTTAGGTATATATCTATATCTATATATTTATTTAAATACAATCATAAATAAATAAATAGGAGTAATATAATAATTATATATATGTCAGTGTTTTTTTTTCAACTTGGCGAAAATGTAAATTGAATGAATTCAAAGATCAGTATTTTTGTCTTAAAATACTCAATATTTGATATTTCGAATAGAAATTTCGGACAAAGACAGATATTAAGATTCTCAGAATGGCTGTTTTGTTTTGAGGAGCCATTTTGGATTAGATATTCCAAAAAATCCAATTTTGCAATTTATTCATTTTCAAAACAATGAAAACTCTTTTTTGCCAATTATCGATGTAAATGGGTTCTTAGATAGCTGAATTTGTGAGATCAAGTTTGAAGAGCACTTTTGGATTAATTATTCCATCAGCAAACACCAGCAAAGTTAAGTGAAGTAATACATGTTATTTTAGACTCAGTACATCTCTCAGAGATACTTAAAAATCAGTTTTAAACGTCTTGGGGTAAGGGACTTACATATTCATACCATTTGAGATAATTTGGGAGACTTCAAGGATGTAAAATTCCAAATAAAGAGACATAAATTTACTCATAAAACACAAGAAAAAGCATCTGACTGCAAACTGCAAACAATAACTACAATTGAAAGTTGAATAAGTTGAAAATATATACTAATAACAATCATACAGGATGATAAAATTCCAAAATAGTGGAACAAATATTTTGCAACTTTAATGAAAATATTTTGTCATACACTGGTTCTCGTATCATTTTTTCATAAAGATTTCAAACGATAATTCAATCCCAAAGGAGAAAACGGCATTAAAGAAACTTGGAGAAAGCCTATGAGGATGCAATATTCTAGTACTAATGAAAAATTCAAAACGGTGTGGTCATAAATATGATAAAAGTTCGAGCAAAACAGTTAAAATTTCTAACTAAATCGAAAGTTAAGAAGAAGTTAAAAAGAAAGTTAATCCAACAAGTTAAAGTGAAATTAATGAAACAAATATCAACTTGTCACCCGGCAAACACTTTCAAAGTTTTGCTTTTTGTATCAATGAGTTGTAGTGTTTGATATCCAGCATCATATTTTCATTGATTTCAACGTATGTGTCAAAAACTTAAAAACCATCATTGGTATAATTTCAAACTTTTTGTATAACATATTTCGGGATCTAACTAGCTTCAGCTAATTACCACTGAAGTATCTTGATCCAACTGAGACTATATGACCCCAGTTGTCAGTGAGTAGGTTATCTGCAATACCCTTTTTGGATATTTTCAAAAAATAAATAGGCTCTGCACTTACGCTAGTGAGAAGAGTAACAAACGAGGGAATATCGACAAAATCAAAGATTTGTTCTGTCTGACCGCTTTCTTCTTGCAGTTGGTCTTGGTCTTCTTCCACACCACGCTCATCATCATCTTCAAAATCATGTTGTTCTCCATCTTCAATTTCTTTCTCGCAATTATTGAAATCAAATTGTCGGCATGGCTCACAATCACAGAGGTATTCTCTCGAAACAACATCTTTTTCCACTCTCGTACACCATCATGTGCTGCTTCATGCAGTTTTTTATTTCCAGTGGAGTTTGCTCCTCGTTTCGCTTCGTAACAACTTCTAACGGCGGGACGAGGGTGTAAGAGTATTCAAGCTTCTTCGTGGCCAGATAGTTCACAATACATACACTGTCATTGAAAAACAGATCCTTCGTGATGATGTCATGATGAAGAATGTTTTTGGCTCCGAAACTAGACATCGCATCTATGACTCCTTTACCATGGCCTGCAGCTCCTTATGTTCGAATGACCCGAAGGTTGAACTCATCGGCCAACTTCTGGTAGAATCTGAAGGCACGTTTATTCTTGTATAGTGATGGTGTATTGTCATTCTGAATCCAGAGGTCTTCGTTTTGGATGTTATCAGTTTTAATGATGTCTCTAATCAGGCCATACGCGTCAATATTTTAATGTAGAATATTAAAGTTCAAAAAAAATAATTTTAATGTCGGCAATGAAAATTGAAACTCTATAATCCGGGTATGATATTTAAATCGAGGCCCAATCAAGATGATAGTCAAAGAAACGCATTTATATATTTATATACGCTTTAATCTCGCCTTGTGTGGTTATTGTTGTGCTACTGAATCAGTATCTGCATTAGTTCCAGAAGTTGGTAAGTACAGTTGTAACTATATCTTTATTATTAATTGTGAACTTTCAAACAAGATGTATATATATTTGTGATGTTTAGTTTATATATATATTCTGTTAGAGCACAGTTCAGCTGACATTAAGTTGGCAGACTAAATTGATTGAAATGTTTACTATAATACATTATTATTGTACCTAGCCACAACAAAACACCAATCAGTTACAAACTACAAGAATATTACATTCAACATTGCCATCTATATAGCTAATAATCGGTTCCACAAAAGTGAGTAAGATAGCTATGATGGTAAAACTTTAAAGCCAAGTTCTGAGAACAACTTTTTTCAGAACTTGGAGAACTGGAGCTTTTGTGTGAAAAAATGTTTATGGTCATTTAGAAATAAGATCATTAAAAGCTGTAGCTCAGCTACATTTTTGTTTGATTTGACTGAATTCTTACGTTTTTTGTTTTTAAGTGCCCTTTTGTTATGTCATGTTCTGAGTTATTTATTTAATCTAAAACATTAAACTGATTTAAGGAGACTAATTCACTTGTAAATCACTAAAATAATAATAATAATAATTTAATAATAAGAGTTTTACGGGACTCTCCACATATAACAGTGGCTCTTCTTATCCCAAGGTTTAGGTCCTGGCGTACTTAGGGCACCCATTTGCACCTACGAAGTCGCTCAACCAGACAACCCACCATTTGAGCTAGGCTTGCATTGAATGCACTAACCACTAAGCTACAGTGACCTGATGGAGAAATGGAAATGAAAAGTGCCAAGAGGCAGACTTGTGTGACTGTACTTAACTATATATAATTCTCAGAATATTACTTTTTGTGTTTTTCTTAATATATATATATATATATATATTATTTTTACAAACAGGGTATGCGGGTCATGTAACATCTTTGACCTCATGGATATAAGCACCCATGCCCTTTATGCACTGCTGCCACGGAGTTTAAAATGCAAAGTTGGTATCTTGCGTGGGTTAACTCACCACTGTTTTTCCTCTTACTGGGGTTGGCGTTAGGAAGGGCATCCAGCTGTAAAAAACATCTGCTCCAATGAATCATCAAATGATTAAACCTACAAAATTGTGGGGAATATCATCTGTTGAAACCTCGTCTAACCCATGCTAGCATGGAAAATAGACGTGAAAAATGTAAATGATGATGATGACAAACGTTAAGTAAAATCTGCAATCCTAATAATAAACCATGGATATTTGTCTGTATCTCAGCTAACTCCTAGACCCCTGGACCGATTTCATTGAAACTTTGTATATGCAAACATTCTATCGTACCCGGATAAGGTTTTAAAAAATTTCATAATTTTCTGATTTCATGAATTTCTGACAGTATTGCTAAGTTTAAGTACTACATAACACTGTAAAGATTTGTTTGTGACAAAATCTAATGTAAACATGAAAATGACTATTACAAACACATTTAGTGATGACTCAGCTATTCTCTACCTAAGAAATGAAACTTACATATACATATGCAAGGTCGATGAAGAAAATTCCTGAAATCTAAGAAGTGTTTCACAAAAAACTTTAGAAATGATGATAGTGACGGTTTAACAAGCGTTGGCCACCGAATTAGGTCTTTCCGGAAGTACATTAAACTTTTGTTATTGACCTATACATAATGAAATTTGCTATTAGTTCTCTGAAACATTTTCTATGAGTTAAAGATATATTATTATTATTATTATTATTATTATCAAATGTTTATACAGGATGGATTCCTCAGTCGTAAAAATATATACAATATTTACACTGTTATCCTGGAATGTCCTGTAGTAAAAAAATAAAAATATCATAACATAACATAAATAAAGAAATAAATAATAGACAGCTAGATACAGTAAAATCAGTAAAATCAGTAGAAAACAAATGGGTTAAACAAAAGCAGAGATAAGAATCGGAGTTAAGATTAAAATCAGAGCATTGTAAAAATCAAGCTAATCAAAGAAAAACTTTTTTACTTTTACTTTGAATTTTGCATTGTCCCTTTCAGATCTAATTTCACGAGGAAGTTTATTATATTCAAGTCCACCTTGAAAGAAGAACGAATTCCTTGCAGCCTCTAGTTTCACCCTTGGTAGACGTACTAGAGTTCCATTATTTCTCGTATTGATTTTCGTTTCGATTAAGTTGAAATAGTCATTAAAATTCTCGCAGACTTTTTTTGTGATGCATTGGTGGACCAATGTGACAACTCTTCTTCTTTTTAACGTTGCTGAAGTTGTTGAAGTCGAAATTCCGATTATTTTCCTCGCACGATTTTCAACACGTTCGATTTTATTTTCTAGGCAGGATGGTATAACGTTGCAAGTAGAGTACGAACAATAAGTCAGAAGAGGTTGTATCATGGCTTTGAAGATTGCGTCGGCAGTATTAGAATCCAGCAGTGGGCGCATCCTTTTAAGAAGGCTGATCCTGGATGTAGCCTTTTTCAGGGTTTCATTAATATGTTCTGTCATATTTAGAGTCTCATTTAATGTCAAGCCTAGATATTTGTAGCTTTTAGTGTACTTGATAGGATCAAAATTGTCAACAATGTTAATAGGTGGTTGTGGAAGTTTTGCTAATCTTTTGCTAGTTCCAAATAAAGTAACTTCCGTTTTGCCTTTTTTAGTATTAATTATCAACTCGTTTTGCTTCAACCAGTATGTTAAAGAGGCATATTCACTATTAAGGACATCTTCAATGACTTTGATGTCTTTGTGTGCGAAGAAGATGACTGTGTCGTCAGCATAATTTACTATCTTTGCTTTCGTGAGTGCGGTGGAGATGTCGTTAATATACATCACAAACAACAGGGGGCCTAAGATTGACCCTTGAGGCACTCCACATGTTATTTGTAGAGGTTCAGATAATACCTGTTGAAAGGATACTTGTTGGTGCCTCCCAAACAGGTAGTCAGCAATCCATTGTTGTGGCAGTCCTGTGATGCCAAAATCAGGAAGCTTGTTGATGATGGTTGCATGTCCCACCGTGTCAAACGCTTTACTTAGATCTACATAGATAGCACCGGTCAACTTTCCCGCGTCCATTGATCTTCGGATCTCGTCGGTAAACCATACTGTCGCAAGTTCAGTGGAGCGTAGTTTTCTGAAACCGAATTGGTTTGGGGATAACATGTTGTTTACCTCAAGGTGTGAAATGATTTGAGAGTGTACACATTTCTCAACGATTTTAGAGATCACCGGAAGTACGCTGATTGGGCGATAGTTGTCAAAGTTATCGTGCGCACCAGATTTGTATATTGGTACGACTCTTGCCCTTTTGAAATCAGCTGGTATCGACCCATTTTGTAGCGAACAGTTTATAATATACATAATTAAATTTATTTTGTTGTGTCTACCCTACTTTGTTTTAGACATATCTGATGCTTCCAGTAACAAAGTGAAAAAACATAGGAATGATCATATTGATTACAAGCAAAGATACAAGGTAAGTTGAAACATTAATACATAAATGAATGTTTTTGCAAATTTTTAAATTATGTTAGTTTTTGAGTTATTCTTATTTATTGCGAATAGACAAATAATTTATAATTGTGCTTGGCCTGACAATAATAGAACAAAAGGAGTGTAGAGAGTGAAGTTTTATTTTGTGCAAAAGCCCCCAAGTGAAATTTGATTAACTGCTATGTCTAATGATCTTAAATCTGTTTTTTGGCGTGGGACCTGTCTATAATTCATTCTGCTTAGAATTTTAAATATCATGTTGATTGATCAGGCACTTAATTCAAGGTCTGATATAAATTAAATTATCTATAATTATTAACATGGGAGCAAATCTGACTTATTTCTTGGACAAAGATAATGATAATTTAAGGACTTTCTGTTATCAGCTTTTTTAATTCACGATTGCTGATGTGAATGGCAAGATGATTACTGAAAACCTCAGTTGAGGACGGCAAAATTGTGTGGTGGTTTTTATAGAGTAAAAATACTTGAAGTAAAAAATTTAATTTTTGAAGGGTTCCTTCAAACAAATCATCAAAAATAGCTGTAACGCCATTCCATTCATTCACCCATCAATATGAGAAATATTGACTACATTTGTGTTTGAAGTACAAAAGATGGGGATTTGCTTCGTATGTACAGATTTCTCCAGCACATGCCTACTAATTAAATAATAAAATACGAAGAAAAACGTTTAGAAAGTTGGGGGACGATTTAACCAGTGAACCCCAAACACTTGAAAAGCCTTTATCTTTGACTTTAACATTGAAAACAAATGTAGGGAGATTGTAAACCACTATGCCATGTATAGGCATGCTATAGACAACAGTTACAAAGGAAGTCAAACCTATCTTCTCGTAGCGAAGACACCTATCAATGTGCCCTATACAAAAAATATTAAAACTCATTAACTATAAGAGAGCTCCCACAATCCCACTGCCTATTTCCCTGTAAACATAATTTCCAAACACATATCAACACTACCAGTCATCATAATTTTATAGTTCATTGAATACTGCTGCTTAAAATGTTTAATTGTCCACATCAGACGGTAAAATACATTTTCAATGCAACAGTAATTTGCCAATGTGAAAAACTAAATTGCTGAGCTGAAGTGAGCTAGAAAAAAAGGATTTTCACGTCGGCAGTTATTTGCTGATGTGAACAAATCTGAATTAGAAAGGCTGGTTATGAGATATGGTTCTTTGTCTTCAATGATACTTCACCTGAACATATCATCAAAACTTTAAAGAACTCTTCTCTCCAATCCACATGTTATGGCTTCTTCCTGTGATTTCGTCTAAGTGTATGCGAAGGAAGAATAACAACTTTTATGGGGGACAAAGACATCATATGATGTTCTACTTGGAAAAATGTTCAACTGCTTCATAAAATGTGTCTTTTGTCATTCATTGTCCAAGCATTTGTTTCAACTTTTGAGCTGATCGCTGTTTTGAGTAACGAGTAAGCCCACCATCCGTCCTCATTTTTGTCACTCCTTGTGTTACAATTGACACATGTGCTGTCAATGCTCATTTCTCATACTGCTCTCCTTTTGTTATGTGACTTCTACATTCGAGCCCCTGGTATATTTCTTGACTTTCGCCTTATTTTAAGGTAATACCACATGATTATGTATGAGAAGTGCCTCTTTAAATTTATATTAATTCATGGTAATCTTGCTTTTCAAAGCGATCTATAAGGAGCCTCCTGGCAAAGAAACTCGCTCATCTATTTCAGACCAGAGATGAGCGTTGTTCCGTATAGTCTGCAAACCTGCCTCATGAATGGCTTTCTTCTCTTTTTCACCAACAGGGAGTTGCAAAGGAGGCTTCATTGATATCATGTTTGCGCTGAAAATATCTCGAACTCAATGTAATGACAGAGATGAACTTACACAGTCAATATTTATGTTAATATGTATTCCTTCAAAAGACTAATATTTATGGGAAACTTTTGTGAGGTCACCTGTTGGCATAAATTTTTTTACCAAAAATCCACCATTATGAAAGAAAAGAAATTTTCAAGTCTCTAAATGAAATTTGATTCTGCCATGTCTAACGATCTAAATTCTGTTTTCAGAACTTTTCTGTATTTTCTGGCAAGTAACCTGTCTACAAGTAGAATGAGAGATTTTTGATTTTGTAGCCCTGTATATTGTTTTTTAAGTTTAAAATTTTAACTCCTTCTTAGGGCCGTGTTGATATATATATATATATTTTGTTTATAATATCTTGTTATACCTTGTATGTTGCACTTCCTAGAATTGCACGCATTGTAATAAAAGATGGGCTGTGGCACAAAGGGTATGTCGTGAAGAAAAAGGATGTGGTGCAAAATTTGAAAAGAGAATGAAGACAGCAGCACAAAGGATGGCTAATTGCAAAACCAATTTAACACCACAGAAATTGCAGTTAGAGTCAAAGGTTGGTTTGATAAATTGCACATTACTAAGCAACTGAGTTGAGTTCTGAGAACTGTTTTGTACAAAATTTTGTATGAAAAGTTATTGATCATTGCAAAGATTTATCTCTAGCATACCAGTGGTTACTGGACACTAGTGTTACATTGTATATACACTGTATAGAAATAAAACATCACATAATTTTCTGGAAATGAGACATTTGTTATAAATCAGGGATTTTCACCAATTTTGGCATACATTTTTAAATATGTGTGCTAAATTTTGGTAATACTGATAAAATTTTAACAACATTTTCCAATTAGGCATAAAATAATTATTGATTAGACTTGTCGAATTTGAGTTCCTATCTCAAAATATGAAATAACGAACAACCTGAATCCCACAATTATGACAGTCAACGGTTAATTAGTACATCTTTTAATTGAAATTTGATATTAATACTCAACATTTGTTTAATTTCTTAATGTGTTGACAGATTGCTTGTTATTGCAAGGAATAGTGGTCCACAAAATATCTAAATTTAACCCAGCAAGCTATAGCATAAAACTATCATACGGAAAGTGTTGCTATGCTTGATTAAAACTGACCTTTGAAAGCTATCTTGATTTCATTTTTTACATTGTGTTTTGTTTGATATCGCATACATGCGTCAGTATAAAAACAAAATATCTAGTTCGTTTTGTAAAGAAAACTGTGATTAAATTTAAATTTTTTACTTTTAGTAAGATCATATCTCCAACCAATGGATGTCGTTGGAGTTTATGCTAATGTTGCTAGCGGTGATAAGTTTTGGCTGTTTGTAGTCACCACAGTTAAAAAAAGAATGATTCAAGGGAGGTGGCTCAATAAAATATCAGAAAAGGAATACGCCATGGAAAAGCGGGACAAGATCAAATTCGCTTCAGTCGTCCGCCTAGATCAGCCGCTAACAAACTTTTATGTGTTGCCACCATTTGATTTTAATAGTGAATGATATAGGATTTCATGTAGAATTCGTGAACTACTTTTAAAAGAGGTTGAATTGCTCATTTCTTAAAGAAATAGTTTTTCACAATTGTGAACCTGCAGTTTTTAAAATGAGATTACCAACCACAAATACCCGACAAAGAATTCGATTTCGAGTTACTTTTCGTAAAAAGTATACCGTATTTCCTAGGAAATAAGTCGCGGCTTGTTTATTTTTTTGAAATGTAATTTCTCGGCATACTTTTGAATCGACATATTTTCGAGGTGTTTTCTGAAAAGAGAAAAAAATACGATTTAGAACGATAACATTTTTTTAAAAATCTTCAAAATCAATTTTTTTTGTTCTGTTTGAACAGCCTTTCTCTTATACTTCAAAACTTCTGCTTTAAACTTAGTAGAGAACGACCTTCTTGTAGGAGTCATTATTACGAAATATTATTTTCAAAGATACAAGATTCGAACAATTTTTTCTACTATTCTAATTTATATAACTGCCTCGGCTTATTTTCGAGAGTGGAGTATTTTTTTTGTGTCTACTAAAATATCTCGACTATTTTCGAGGAAATACGGTATTTTAAAAAGTCTAATCATTTATAGCACCTTTCTTATGGATGGATTTTTTAAAAATCTGTTGATGTTTTGTAAGTTTTTGAAGTACCAGGTCGGTTGGTAGGTCTTTTGAAAACCAGATAAAATCTTTTGGAAAATATTTTCAGTAGATTGTCCAGTTGTATATATTATATATAAATATATAAGCGTGTGTATTTTGAAGTATACATTGATAGTTTATGTTTAACAAATATATCAGCTGAAACAAACTTTAAGAGTTTTGCGGTAAAACCTTTAAGGTTTCCTTTACAATACATGCAGTTCCGGTCTGCATTATTAAACTTTTCTATTGTTCTCTAGGCAGAATTTTGACCAATTCTCAACATGATTGTTGAGTTTGGTAGCAAAATGAGCTGAAAACAATAGATTTTGCATAAAAACAAAGATCGGAACTGAGACTCGAAACGCGTGTATCGCCAATTTTACGTTTTGTTAAGTAGTGAATAAGTTAGTTGCGTAACACTTTTTTGTGTTTAAAATACAAATCTTTTGAAAACATGTCATGTTTTTTGGCATGCGTCTCTTTTATTTATTTATCTGTGTTAGCGATGTTCTTTCACCTTTTTATGTTACTACATAAGAAAATAATTAAGAAAGAAAAAGTTTAATTTTAAATTTAAAAACTTTATAAAAAAACATTTGTCAGGCGTCCAAAATGATATTTACACCAGAGCCGTAACAACTTGAACATTTTCGGCGGGCCAAACATCTTTAGGATAAGACAGTGGAAAAATTGTCGACGAAGAAAATTTTCTAATCTGAAAACTCTAAAAACACAAGGCTATTTTCATCCCTTGAGAAGAAAATTAATTGTGAAATGTTTCACTTCCATGAAACTTAATAATATGTAAAGTATAATCGAGAAGATTTTTGGGTTGTTACGGCCATGTACACCCCGCATAATCGATCCCGTAAGTACAGTAAATTTGACGATCCGAAATTTCCTGCGATCGATAGATATAAGTCGTAGTTTGATCAATATATATTACCCATGAATTTAACCTGTTTAAAATACATTTAAGGAATTTTATTATCCGGTCATTTCAATAATAGACGTATTTTCAAAAATCTGAGTCAACCGGGTCGGATAATGTTTAGAGTCAGATTAGAAGTGTTAGTGACTAGAAAAATTTGGGGTTGCGGTTGGGGCACACTGGTTCCTTTTATAGTAACAATTACAGCGTTCCTATTCTAGATATTCGCTTTGAACTATGCACGTTTGTAGCTACCCATCAGGGCCAACTTCATCAAGAAAAAGTTTTGGAAAAAGTTACGGCAACCGGAAAAAATCAAAAAAATTAATACACATACGCTTAAGGCGGTTCCTATACAATTGTTTATTAAAAAAACAAAAAAAATGTTTTTTTTGTTTTGATGTTTTTTTCTATAAAATTTATCCCTCTTTCAGACTGTGAACTTATTTTTTTGATATAGTCAACCCAAATGCCTTAATTTTATCATTTTTCATAGATGGCATTGGTCCAATTTTTTTTCCTTTATAAGAGCGCCTTTGATAATCTCTTTTTTCAACACATTACCATTGTTTTATATCAAGCATGTAAAATAATTTACTGACTATCATATTCTGTTGTTTTATTCTGGTCTGTAAATTATTACTCTTCTTAAAACAGAAAAAGATAGACAGACATTTGTTTTAGTTCTCATATAGTTGATAGTTGATGCATGCTTGTTTTTCTTGTGATTTGTTAAAATTTTAAAATGGCAAATGGAAGAAATCGTTCTCGTAAACGAAAAAGACGGTTTCAAGGGAATGAAAGAGCAGATAAAATTTTAATTTCAACGTTAAATGACATACCTGGTTCAAGTTCTCAGCTTGAAACCTCAACAACAGTAGAATGTTTGCGCTCAAGAAAATTGCAAAAACAGCAAGTAAAATAACTTTTCCCAGAGAGCAGTTTTACCGCCCACTAGCATGTCATACTCTTTGGTTTCTAAATAGCTAATGGGTTTTTCTAACAGTTGTTTTACATCGTCTGTTGGAAGGGATTGGTCGACTACTTCAATATTTGACTTTTTTGCGTTCGTTGTTTTAATGCGCATGTTTGGATCGCTTTTCCTTTTCAAAGATTTGCTATAACTATAACACGGCATGCATAAATAATTTCCACGTGGAGGTAACAGATTGCTTTTACGAAGATGTTCCAAATCGCACGCTTTAAACTTTCTTGTGTTTCTTATTTTAAGTGCACTACTACACGTATCATCTCCATTCCTGGACCAGATTTCATGCATAATACATTTACATGTTTTGCCAAAGTCGATACGAGAAACATTTCTGCGACGATTCATAACAATCCTATAAAGAAAAACCCACTATATCCTATCCTAATTTGTCATTCATTAATTTTGATAAAAATATAGTACATGTATAAAACCAAACTTATAGTAAAAACAAATAATTGTAAGAAACCTGTTTTGTGCGGATTGGAAGGGAAACTCAGAAGATAAATCTGGTGTAATTCTCTCCAATCGATAATTACAAGATGATTGCTGTATGAAAAAAATAAGTTAAATATATCCCGCAATCGTGGTACTAAAGAAACGTGATTATGTGATACAATAAAAAAAAATACGAATACAATGGGAAAACAAACACAAAAAACACTTAGGATTTACAGGTGAATTTATGAGGAAATTCGTTTTCTTATACCCAGATATAACATCACAGTAACAAGATGTAACTTGTAATAACTTGTTTATTTCAGAAAATTCTCCCGAATACAGTAAACGGTACAGTGATGCAGTATACAGTATACATTCGAATATTTATTTCTGATTGCAGAAGTTCTAAAATGTTATACCGCGATTGCAGACATTCCGTTTTATTTATATCCCGCGATTGCAGTCGTGATAATCTCAAAAATAGTTTTACATGGCTTCTGAGTACGACCTAATAAAACTAGACTCCGTAGATAAATTTTATTTCCACAGGCTATATTTTTGGTAATATCCACAAGATTAACACAGGCGCAGCAAAATGGTGCGGAAATAGTTACTTTTGTTGGAATTTGATTTTTTCTTTTTGTTCTCATAGCAAGTGCTAATATAATCAAATTTTCTATACCGCGATTGTAGGATTTCCCTGACTGACAGAGCAAACAGTATGCTTGCTAAAGTTAGATTTTTTGTTAATAAATCAATTCTAAAAGATTTGTATTTTGCAATATTTTCTTCTCACTTGTGTTACTGCTGTCTGATTTGGGGTCAAAGAGGAAGTATTGAATTTAATAAATTATTGTCATCTCAACCCTCTGCGGTTAGAATAATAAATTTTCAACCTTTTCGCTCTGATACTTCTGATGCTATGAAAAAATTTAATATTCAACCTTTTCAACTTCATATCAAAATTTCAAATTTATTATTTACTTTCAATTCACTAAAACAATATGTTCCTTCTTCAATCAGTCATTTTTTCTCTTAAAACTATTAATTCCCATCATCACGGAACACGAAATGCTTCTAATGATAAACTGTTTTTACCTCATTTTAAAACTTCATCATATGGCAAATATTCCATAAAACACCAGTGCATTACTGATTGGAAAAAATCAATTGGAAGCATTATCAAACTATTTCAAATTAAACACAAAGATTATCATTCTATTTTTGATCTAAACCGAAATCAATTTCTTCGGTTAGTAAAGCTGACTCTCGCGAACGAGGGACAACTTTAATGGTGTGTTAACTGTTCATAGTTTTATATTATTTTATATATATACATTATTAAGTATTTTCTTCTTATATTTTGAATATCATACCATTTGTAGCACGGTTCCAAATGTATTCCATGCAAGTCAACATCTATAGTTTCCGGAATTGTGTTGCACTGTTCTTCATGGTTGTTTTTACCTCCAATCTCAAAACTCTTGATTTTTGCTCCCCGAATTCTTTTAATGTTCGTTTCACTTAGGCTGTTTAGATTGCTGTATTTTGATTGCTTGTTGTAGTGAACAACAAACAACAACAACAACAAACAACAAAACTTTTATTTTCCAAAAACAACAAATATACACATTTGCTCTCTTAAATATAATATAAAGTTTTTCAACAAAAAAGATTGATTTTCAATGCAAGGAAATGTATGTATTTGTCAAATTGGATAGTGTCATTCAATAGGTTAACTAGGCAAAGGAATGACACTTTTTTAAAATAAAGAATTAAGCCGGTAAGCATATTTTCAAAAGCAATTCGAGTAAAAAATCCATTAGAAAAATAGTCTAATTTATTATTTAAACTAGCAAAAATAACATTAATAAGAAAAATATCCACAACTATAACATATTAAAATAATTTAAAACTGAGATGTATGTTCAAAGAGGGCAATAATTATTAATAAGGTATTACTCGTACGATGATATTATATTTTGAGAAAAACACTTTTTAAATTTATATAGAGAAATTTCATTGATCTTTACAATTTCAATATTTTTGGTGTTCTTGAAAATCGAGTCAATGTTTTCTACCATATCATTCCAGTCTTTAACACACTGGTAAATGATTGAAGATTTCCTGTACCTTACAGTATTGAACGTATTGATGGCTAGTTTTGAATTTACTGTACTTCTGGTGGCATAACAATGAGTATTTGATGTTTTACTAAAAAGATGTGATATGGCTGTTGGTAAGCAATCATTTATAAAGTCGTGAATTAATAAACAATTGTTGAGTTTAATCAGGTCTTTGAATTTAAGAATTGAAAAGTCTTTAAATGTTTTTGTCGAGGGTTGTTTACGCGAAGAAAAATTAATTATTTTTAATGCGATTTTCTGAAGGGATGTAACCTTTTTAAAGTATAGATTTTTTGTCTGTCTCCAGACAAGAGATCAATATGAGAGATGCGAGAAGAATATCGCATAGAAAATTGAGGTTAAAGTTTTTCTGTTTACGTAATGTATGATACTCAACATGCCATTCGCTCTTCTTAGCTTATTGGTTAAGGTATTTACATGGGTTTTCCAGGACAGATGTTTATGAAAGATTATGCCTAAGTATTTAATTTCGGCTGAAGGATGAATTATTTCACCTTTTAAGTTAATTCTAAAATTCGAATATGTTTTTTTTTTAGAATGAAATAAAATGTATTCCGTTTTATTTAGATTCAGTAAGATTCGATTTGCATTTAACCAGTCCGTAATTTTTTTTAAATCCCAATTAATTTTATATGCTACTTTCATATATGATTTATCACAGTAAAGTAAGTTTGTATCGTCTGCAAAATTATGTACAGATGAGTATTTTACAGCGGCATGAAAATCATTTATGTAAATTAAAAATAAAAGATGACCAAGTACTGAACCTTGAGGTACGCCATAGTTGATTTGTTTATGATGCGAGTTAAAGCCATTTATTGTTACAAATTGTTTGCGGTTTGTAAGATATGATTTAAACCAAGATAAGACTACACCCCTAATACCATAATATTCTATTTTTTTTAGAAGAATTTTATGATCAACAGTGTCAAATGCTTTTTGCAAATCAATAAAGACTCCACATCCAAACTTTCCCGAGTCTAATGTTTTTTTGGATTTTACTTGTAATCGATAAAAGAGAATGCGATGTGGAATGTTTTGAACGAAAACCGAATTGTTGCTTACTGAAGCAGTTAAGACTATTTAAAAATTTGTAGGTTTTAGAATAAATAAGTTTTTCAAATATTTTACCGAGATTGGACAATAGAGAGATTGGTCTATAATTATTGCAATATAATTTTGATCCGTTTTTGAAAATAGGTATAACGGGATAATTTGAAATTATCAGGAAAGATTCCATTACAGATTGAAAAATTATATAGGTTAGCAAGGATGGGTGAAATTTTAGAATTTAGTAATTGAAGGATAGGTGTAGGTATGCTATTAGGTCCTGAAGTCTTATCTCGATCTAGTTTCGATATGTTCTATTACTGATTTTTCTCAAAGGAGTATGTTTGTCTAATAAACTGTTAAATTTGTCGTAAAAAGAATTAAATGAGTAATTGACATCTTGCTTATTAATATCAATTACATCGTTCCAGTTAATATTATCAAAATCTCTATCAAACTTATTCACGTTAATGTATTTGATATTTCTCTTAAAATTATTTTGATGTTTGGAAGAAAATTTTTTGTTTAAGTTTGGAACAACTACAAATTGTGGTGGGTGATCGGATATGGATGAAATAATGTTTCCTGAGATCAGATCATCATATATCGAGTTGGTAAAGATATTATCAATGATTGTTTTGGAAGTATTTGTTATTCGAGTTGGTAGGGTGATACGCGGTAAAAGGTTATTCGATGATAATAAATTTAAAAAGTTAGAAATGTTTTGATTTTTGTCGCTTTCTAGAAGATTTATATTAAAATCTCCAAGCAGAAATATGGTTTTATTCTCGAGAGATAATTTTTGTCGGAGAGGTATTAAATATTCATCATTAAACTCTTTTATTTCCATCAATGGATGTTTATATATGCAACTTATTATCACATTAGATTTTTTCCCATGTTCAATTTCAATAGTAATTGATTCAATATATTTATCGTTAATCATATTTAGATCTTGCCGTAGTTTATAATTCAGCTTTGTAGAAATATAAATCAGAGCTCCTCCACAAGATGACTTAGTTGGAGTGAATTCCATTGAATAACCTTCTATTTCAATATTAGTTAATGAGGTGAGGGTATTTGATTTTATTCTTGGTTCAGTTATTCCAATAATATCAAAACTAGAATTTAGAGTTGTCAATAGTTCGTTTAACACCAACACAACAACACACTTCATTTCCTCTATTTGGTAAATATTATGTAAATATCTAAATTATAAGAATTTTGATTTTAATGCAAAACATATTTTCATTTGTTGGATGCTCCAATTCACTATACGGTTTTGTTAACAATCGATAAAAATAATTTCTTCGCATTCGAATCTTCTAATCGAACGTAGTTCGTTTTCTATTTAAGTCTCGTCATTTTATAAAAACATAACAGAAGGAAAGGTTCAGATGTTTCCACTTCAAACTGTCGATATTGGGAAATTTGGCATATCTGGTCTGTAATATATACAATACTCAAGTGATCATCACAATATTTTCTAATTATGTAGCAAGTTATAATAGGGGCAATCTTACAAAGTTTCAGGCTCAGAAACATTTCACAAAGCTTTTTATAGCAAATACCATATACCCATCCCACTTGTAGATTTTTTAAGCCTCTCGTAAAGACACTAACTAAAAGTCCCCCAGACCTGCTAGGGTCAAAATATCTGTTGAATATAATTCTACAGAGATGTAGAAATGTAAAAGAAGGCATAATAATAACAATTTCTGAAATTTTAGTCATGACCTTTCTTCCTCTATTGGTCCAAATAAATCAGCAATTAATCCATTTGGTGTAACTACTGACTGGAATTTAATCCCATGTACTCTTTTATGTCCATTGTAGAGATACCTCTGAAATTGACGAGGGCGACAGCATAGACGCAGGGTACCATCAATAAATCCCCAACAGTTCTCAAGTACTGCTCCTTTGTTATGGATTGCCTCAGAAAATACTTCTAAGTTTTGTTGTGACAACAAAGGCTGATTAAAATTGTGGAGTAATTGACAAAAATTGTCATGAATGATGCGTCAAGAACTTTGTTAGACATCAGGCGAATTTCAGGAACAGATCGTCCAAAGAATTTAGTCAGATCTCCATATCTACATGAATAAGCAAAACATTGTAGAAATGCACAAAAAGATTCCATCAAATTTAGACCGATTATAAGTTGAAAACTCTTCAGGTATATTAGGACTTCAAACAGTCGATATATATCTGCCTTCAAAAATCGAAATTGCGATAAATATTCTGAATCATTCAGTTAATCTAATTTGAATTGTGCATAAGTCCAATATGGGTAATCTAGATTATTACTTTTATTCAAATCATACAGCAAACAAAATTCTTCATCGTCAATTACATTGCTGTCATGAGCCAAAAGACACGCTTCTCTTGTATCTCTAAAATACGCCATGTTTGTTTACATTTTCCCCCGCCGTTCCTGATCGATAAGCGCTTAACGCTTATTGCAAAGACGGGAACAAGTTTACTCGGACCAGACATTTTCTTCAGAAACGGGGTCTTATAGAAATCCTGTTGTGTTTTCTTAAAGTCTTTATTACGCGCAGAGCAACAGCAGAGCTGAAGCCGCTGTCAAGCACATGAAGAGAATTCTGACAACAAACATTGTTGCCGATGGTTCCCTTGATGTTGATTCGGTTCTTTATGCGCTACTATTGCACCGTAACACACCGTCCGTCGATATTGGTGCATCACCCGCTGAACTCCTGTTTGGTAGATCAATACGTGATCATCTACCAAGCCCGTCCCGTTTTCGACGTGAATGGATCGACCTTGCTGACCAACGAGAGAGAACCATGGTTAATAGACATTTATCACAAACAAAGTACAAACCTAGAAGAGAGTTTTTCATGTGTTGTAAATGGCGTCCAGTTCGTGTCTCCTTTCGTCAACTAGCAACTGACTCTACATTTATGTCTTCTTCTGCAAAGTGACAAAAAAGATTTCGGTGCTGTTAATAGAGTCATGCAGCATAATATTTCTTTGTTAGGTATGAAGACTAGCTTGACAAGTTTTAAAAAGTCGAATGAAATTATCGCAAAACTTTATGAGTACAAAACCAGCCGTCAAACGGAAGCACGAAAGAAAAGTAAAATCAATGTAAACATTTCAATTGCAGAGTTCCATAAAAATAAAGCTACATCTTTTATTGAAGCTTTGATAATCGAAATTGAAGATGCGTTTGACATGGCCGATCTCCCAACCGTAGAAGTTTTAATTGCTAGAACCAGTTTCACTGTCTGACGAGTCCGATGAGAGTTTTGTCATCTTTGGAAACGAGTCTCTCGCTACCCTTTTCGAATTTTATGGAAAAATCAAGGATGTATTTTAAGAGCGTCACTCTCACAGTCCGTCGATCATATCGTGCACGCTAGACTCTCTAACATTAGAGTACGGGGGATTTAAAAAGTACATCAACGATAGAAAAGTTCTGATGAGAGGCGTATCAAAGCAAAGATTTTATTGGCCGAAGCTGACAAGAACAAATACAAAAAAGCTTTAAAAAAACTTAAAGATGAGGAGGAGGAAATCGCTCGTAAAATTGATACGCCTATTACGGTCGAAGATTGTTTGAATGATATTGTGATTAATGCTGCATTTCCAAATATACGGCGGCTACTGGCTATATACATCATCATTCCTCAATCAGAAGCCGTCGTGGAACGAGGATTCTCAAAAGTGGCACTTATTTTGAATAGGAAACTAACTGCATTAGACAGCTACAGTTTAGATGCGTTAATGCGATTGTCGTACAAGAAGGAGAAGATAAGTAGGGAAGAAATGTCCGCAATCATTGACTTCTGGAAAAAACAAAAAACTAGAAGACTGTTTTCATCAGAAATGTATATATCTTTGAAGAACTAGAAAACTCTTATTAATATTTTTTCTTCTAATTTGTATTATGTCTATAAGCTTCATTTGCTGTTCTTTTTGTGTTCTTCTTCCATGGCGATAATTCTAAAAAATACAAAAAAAGTAGAAGTAAGAGAGAAGAAAGTAGAGTAAAAAGAAATTTTATTACGGGAAACCCCATCTCATAGTTTCATTATGATGGGTTACAATGACGTCAGTCATTACCAACCATAAGCGTTTCGTGAAAAACCGTTTTTACAAAATAAAAACGTGCTACATTTGTTTAAAAAGTTTGACGACATCATGTTTTTGTTTGTAGATTTTTTTTGTTTTGATTGTGTTAATAAATTTATTAGAAGATGGAAAAAATATTTTGTTGATTTCATTAGTAGTACTAATGTAGTATTTCATTACTTAAAAGGGATAGTTTTCAGTGGCGGATCCATGGTAGGTCAAGTATGTCGGCCGCCTAAGGAGAAATTTTTAAAGTTTAAGGGCGCATCTTTATATACGCCCGCTAGAGACTAACGCCCGCTAGAGACTAACACCCACTAGGTTACGCTTATAACTTAACTTTGCTTTTGCATAATGTTTCCAACCTCACCTCCAGTATTTTGGCGTTATTTACATTGCTTAACTTTGAAAGACTGGGAAAGAAGGCACAAACGTGTGGCGAAATTTCAATCTTGCCACTCATTTGTACCTTCATTCCCAGTGTTTTAGCATTATTTTTACATGGTATAACGTTAAAAGACTGGGAAAGAAGGCACAAACGTGTGTCAAAAGTTTGATGCGTAAGGCAAATCAGAAAACCTCCTAAATTTAACCTTCAACTGTTCAAATCTAATGTTCATCGCTACCTTAAATCTGCTTAACTTTTCCTGTAGCTCTTTACTCGCAAGTGGCCTTTTAGGCCTTGTTTTGAGCAATCTACAATAAAAAAAAAAGAAAACGTCAAGGCATCTTTCTCAGATTTTTCGTACGCTGGTTCATGTCTGATAAATTTGATTTCGAATCAACAAGCTTTGCTTTGGAGAAAACCGACGGGTCTGCGCTAGATAAGATTTCTAAGAGTTTGTCTTCACAAATAGACTCTTTAGAATTTATTTCTAGCCAAGGCCTTGCACTTTTAGTACATAATGGGTCTCTGGAGCGAAACGTTTTAGCTGACTGCTACCTGAGTGAAAATGCAAAAGCCAAGGGTCTAGTACCTCTCACGTAAGTGATGTTTAAACATTAAAAATGAGATGTTTTAAATTTTATTAATTGTTAGGTTATACTATGTTGTTATTGATAATGAATATTTGTTTGTTGTTTTTGGACATGTTGTTGACATTTTATTGTCAAGGTGTTTTGGTTTTTTTATTTGTAAAAACATCTTTAACACTTAATTATTGTGTCAACATCAAAAGATGAATGATGACACGACAAAAAGTTGTTGTGTCGTCATCAAAATTGATTTTAGATCTTCAAGTATCTCGATAAGGGTTTATTGATAAGTTTATTGATAAGGGATTTTAGATGTTAATCTGTTTGAAGATTTGTAAACTTTAAAACATTGTTTGTACATTACGTCATTTTAACAACTTATCTCAGCTACCATCTTTGTATTCAATACAATACTATTGCTAAGAATAGTGTTTTTCTTTTTTAAAACAGAAACGTAAGGCATTATTTGTTAGTACTGTTGTTTAGGTCTACAGCATCTGGCAACTGTTTGTATAGCTCTGTATCATTAATTATTGTGGGGAATAATACTATGGTTGATACTTTAAGAATACTCACTTCCATTGAGCTGCACCAAAACTCCAAGTATTATTCCAATCATCCAATTTTTACTGATATATTGAGCAAAGGTATGGTAGGTATAATTTTTCATTTAACAATATTTTGAAGTTGACGCTATCTTTTTCTGTTGTGGATCAAGACCTAACTCAAAATGACGACTACGTTCGGGCTGAGGCCTTGAACAATTGTTCAACAGGTAAGTGGTGTTCTTTTATGTGTATGTTAGGTTTATTGTCTGTCCTTAATGTTCCCATTTTTAGTCATTATCCTGAGTTTGGTCCTAAACGTTCCCATCTGTTGTTAAATAGGTTAATAAACCCAAGACCTAACCTATTAAAACCTGCAAGGGACAGAGAATTAAATATTATGTTCTGTCATCAAGGGCCAATTATTCATGGAGACTTTTTCCAGCCTAACCATTTTGTTCCTCTTGTTGTTTACAATAGTTCTAATCGACAGAAGCGGGCTTCAAACCTTCCTGTCGATATCCAGTTGCCAGCCAAGGTCATTAAGTTTACCAACCCTATTCCCACTAAGAAAAAGCAATCTTGTATTGCTTTTCCACGCATCACTGTTTTAAATGTCCCTAAGACATTGTCTGAAGTTGTTACTAACAATGAGGATAATGTTGATGATGGTGTGACACTACCGAAACAAGTGACCCTAACGGCTCTGAGTTTGATGTTGCAAATTTCCAAGGGTTACTGAAGGAACTAAAACAAAACAAGAAGGCTTACCACCAGAGAGTTCTTCATTTGATAAAAAATGTTTTTGTCCCTGACAGTACATTTAAATTTAACCGAAAGTTTGTCTTTAAATGGCTTTGTCAGTTTCCCTGGCTTTGCTATTCAAAAAAACTTAACGGTGGTTTTTGTTTGTCGTGTGTTTTGTTTGGTGGAGATTTCCCGTCAAAAAATTATGTCTAGTTTGTATACTGAGCCATTTATTAGATTCAGTGATGCTGTACCAGCATTTAAACGTCATTGTGATCCTAACAAAAATGGCCTATATTTTGAGACGCGACGTGTATTTGATGAACTCATGAAACAAGAAGATGGTGCTTCAAAACCTGTATGTGACATCATTGATCAAAACAATGCTGTGCAGATTTCTGCAAATACGAGTAAATTCAAGGCCATTATCGAAACCATTGTTTTCTGTGGTCGCCAAGGAATTGTTCTAAGAGGTCATAATGATGATTCCCAATATCATCCTGAAGTAGGGCAATCTAGTACTGATGGTAATCTTGGGAATTTCTTAGAGCTGTTACAATTCCGTGTCCGAAGCGGCGACAGGATTTTGGAAAATCACTTGAAATCTTAAAAAAAAATGCCTCCTATCTTTCTAAAACCACGCAAAATGAAATTATATCTTGTTGTGGTGAGGTTATTTCTGACACTATTATTTCAAAAGTTAAGGCTGCCAAGTTCTTTGCTATTTTGGCAGATGAAGTCATCGATAGTTCAAATAAGTCAAAACTGTCATTAGTGCTTCATTATGTTGACAATGATTTGAGCATCAGAGAAAATTTCATAAAGTTTATACATAATGATGCCGGCTTAGATGGGTATAATTTGTCAGTGGGGATTTTAAAAAGCCTCTCATCCTTTGGCTTAGACATTAATAATTGTCGAGGTCAAGGTTATGATGGTGCAGGGCCTGTAGCTGGTATGGACAAAGGCCTTGCAGGACGGATTTTAAAGCTGAACTCCAAGGCATTATATACACATTGTTATAGCCATAAACTTAACTTTACTGTATGTAACTCTTGTGAAGTTCAGCTTGTTCGTAATGTCATGGCTACAGTTAAAGAAGTGTCTTACTTTTTTAATCTCTCTACAAAAAGATGTGCTGTATTCCTAGCTATGATTACTGAGCTTATGCCAGAAGGGAGTAAAGTATTGGATGGAACAGAACGAGTTGATTACGAATATGAAAGCTGGTAAGACCGAATGCATGACATTTGGAACTGCTCAAAAAGTGAAAAAGACTACTGATCTAAACATTTCGTATAAAAGTAAATCAGTGAATTACACCACCAAATACAAATACCTTGGTTTGAATCTTGATCAGACATTAAGCTTATCTGATCACTCCGTTGCTACTTACAAGAAAGCGTGTGGGCGTCTGTATCTACTTCAACGACTTCGACCACAGCTAACGGTGAAAGCTGCAGTTGCGATTTACCAAACGATGTTGATACCATTGTTTACGTATTGTTCAATTATCATTTCACAGACGAGCAATACTCACAAGGTAAAGATACAATCTTTCGAAGAACGAGCTCGAAAGATTATCAAACCAGTAACTGTACTACCAAAGATTGACGAAGTAATGAAGAAAAAAGTGTGTGTTAACGTGTATAAATGCTTGAATAGAGATACTTGTGAGTTTTTTCAGGACTATTTCGAAATCATGAGAAACAATACTCGAAACACTGGAAAAATACTTAGAATTCCTAAAATAAGACTTGAATCTACTAAAAAGACATTTTTCTTTTATGGGGCAAAAACCTTCAATGAATTGCCTATTAAGACCAGAAGTGCCCCAAGTCTTAAGGAGTTTTTAACTAACTTGTGATTGAGTTTTTAACATATTTTTTCTTTTTCTTTTTTTTAACAAATTTAAGCCGCTTAACAGGACAAAGTGGTAGAACAGAATTTGTATATAGCTTGTATATATCTTATTTTGAACTTTTTATCCTGTAGAAATATTCGTAATAAATAAATAAATAAATTAAAACTGAAAGATGTTTCTGGAACCCGTTGGACGGAAAGAATAGTTGGATTAGATGTTTTTCAGTCAGAGTTTGTACCAATAGTTTATGCTCTCGAAGCCATTGCTAATAATCGTAATTGCTAATGTTTACAATAGTTCTAAGAGCCCGCATACTCCAAAACCGCCGCTGTTCGAATGCTGTAAATGTGTTTTAACGCCCCATTCTACTAAACGTCCAAACCAAAAACTCGCAGGGATGAGTAATATTTTCGCCTAAGGAGAAAAAAATCCTGTATCCGCCCCTGGTTTTAAACGGTAAGTTAACTTTCTAATATAGCGATTATAGTCTATCTAGGGGCCTATAAATCAAAAATTTGCCAAGCCAGCCTCACCATGGGCTGGACTGTTTAATCCTAGTAATCGAACAGTAAGACGAGCGCTCTTTTTTACAATATCGGACGCTGCCATACATTTCTAGATCATGGCCTGACCACTCTCAGTATACCTGCCCCTGAACTTACAGCAATCAAAGTATGTTTAAAAAATCTAAACCGTGTATATAGTAGGAAATATACACTTACTCGTTTTATATAGACTTCCTGTGTGTGGGAAGTAGTGGATATTGACTTGATTGGGAAAGTGTCATTAAATATAAAGGGAAAGGAGTACATTTAATATGTACAGATCTTTTTTACCAAATACCCTGTTGCATACGCCATACCGAATAAAGAGGAAGCCACAGTAGGGAAATGTATCATTAATATAATACGTTTGGGTTTCTTAAAGTAATTATCTCGATCAATGAATTGGAATTTAATAGCAAGGTACTAAATGTAGTGTATGGTCTTATAAAAGATCTTACAGGGTTCACACAGCTTTTAACTTTAAATCCTCCCTGATTTTTCGAAAATTTTGTCAGATTTTAGTTAAACGACGAAATGTATAAATTGCTAGGGATAGAAAGAAGACGACGGCCGTTTATCATCATCAGTCACATGGACACGATGAAAACATAAGGTATATATTTATCCATTATGCTTGATATCTACTGTTAGTAGATGCATTGTTACGGAACTTATTACACATTAACTTGTATTTTCAGGAAATTCCGGAAAGTCATTGATGAAAACATGTTGAATTGGGACAAACTTTTAGACATGGTTGTGTACGCTTTAAGAGTCGAAATACATTCTGCAACGAAAATCTCCCCAATTGAGACGCTTTTTGCAGAGCGTTTGCCCTTTACGACGAGGTAATAAAATCGAAAAAATTCCATGAATTCAACAAAAATTTTAAACGTTAGTTACATATTGCGATTTAGAATAAATTCAAACGTCAGTCATCTGATGATGAATATCGGAACCTCTTCGATTAAAATTGGAAAGAACCGGAAAATATTTCTAAAACCGTTAAAGAGGTATTAGTAATTATCGTATATTTATTTTATTCAATTAAACTTCAATTATTCATCTAAAACTTTGTTTTTTGTTGTTCCAGAACACAGAACAAAATATACCAAACAAAATATAAATATTATTACAATAAAAAAATTAGTTCATAAAAATAAAAATAATAGAGTATACTAATAAGTTTACAAAAGTGTAACCGTTCCTGAAAGTGTATACATACACTAGTGCAAATGCTTGCAAAGTTAAATCTAAATCCAATCAGTCGGAGCTTTGATTTAATTTACAGACTACTTTTCATCTCTTTCACTGTTTTTAATTTTTAAAAACACATTTTATATGGTCAGAAAATCGAAAATCTCTCGATTGCACACTGGATTATTGTAACCCTTGATACATACTACCGTGTTGAGATTGTTAAGCGAACTAACAGATAATTGTCGCTAGCTGGCTATATTTAAAGAATATGCCATTCTGCGTATGCGCGGGATTTCGCGAAAACATCAGGCGTGCTGCTGATTTTGTTTCTTCTCTCGACGACAGTTGATCTATGCAGTTGGAAGTATCAATCTTATGAAATCAAGTGTTGATATAGTATATATATACTTTAGAAACATAATAAACTAGTACTACTCCTGTACATGACAAGGTAATATAAATACTTTCTTTGTCCTCATCAAACTTGTAGTAACCTTTTTTAAAGATTTCTGTAAGTATACAAGGCCCATATAAAATTATTTAGACTACTATTTTTGTATCATCTATTCTTGGAAATTCCCAGAATTGTTTTATCCATTTGTTATATAATATGGGAACAATTACCGAAGACAATGGGAGGGAAGAGAGATTCCGTGTCCAGAAAAGTAAGATGGACAACATTGTCTTCTTACTGGCAACGGGGAAGTGCCCACCTGGATTGGACAAGAAGGAGACAAGGAACTTAAAGAAGCAGGCCAAGAATCGTCAATGGGATAGCACAAGTAAGTATTACCGCCTTATAACTTACACTATCCACAAGTTGATATACATGTATATTGTTTGCTACATTGATATGTTAAACTTGACATGTACACCAACATGTGGTGATAAACATCACCTTTAAATATGATATTATGCACATACGATACTTGTATATATATATATATATATGCAATACTACACTCCTCTTTCAATACAAATCTAGATACAAGTCATTAATACGTTAGAAAGTTAAATAGATTTAATTTTAATATAAAAAAGATAAAATGCAAATATAATCCTCAAATAAACTTGATTATGAAATCTATATTGAATTCTAGCAAAAGAGCTGTTCTACATTGGAAGCAAGGGAGAGTTCAAGAAGAAGGTCATCACCAGCATTGACCTTGCAATTGAGGTACTCCACCAGTACCACAGCAACCCGATGGGTGGACACAGTGGCATCAACAACACGTTGTCCAAGATCTCGCAATACTACACATGGAATGGTATTAAGGAGGATGTAGTGGAATACGTGAGACCAGTTTTTATACAAAACTATAGTATCCAATCCATTATTAATATATTTATTTTATATATATTTCAAAGTGCCACACCTGTGACAGATGCCAGATGTTCGACAAGATCAAAACCCAAGCTCCAGAGCTGAAATCCATCAAGGTCAAGGAGGCAAAGGAACTTGTTGGGATAGATTTGATAGGTATATTTCTTCGTGTCCCACATGTGGTGCTTCCAGACATTCCTTTCTTTTGTAAAAACTGTCAGTAATTTTGTATGTTCTCATTTATAATACTTGGAATATATATACTGCTTATTTTTATTTCTGTAGAAAATTGCAAAGTTGTAAAATTTCCCAATCCCATAATATACCAAGATACTTGTAGGAGTCAGTACAGCAAATTTCTTTGAATTGGTGTCGAATACGAAGTGGTGGGTGATCCAAATTTTTTAGTCGTGGGTTGGTTCCAAATACCATAGCTTCCGTTTTTCCTTTTTTACAATTTAAAATAAGTTCATTTTCGTTCAACCAATTTGAAAATGAGTTGAATTCAAAAGACATTACATTTTCAATTTCTTTGATATCTTTATATATATATAGATATCAATATAGATATTTATTTATAGATATTTAGATATTTAGATTTTTAGATATTTATAGATATATGTAGATATCAATATAGATATTTATAGATTTATATATATGCAAAAAATAGAATTATCTAAAATTTGTCAAATAAATAAAAATTTCCGGAAATTATAGACTGGCAATGCTACACGGTGATGAACTGCCAGGATATCATTTTTAAAATGTGTTGATGGTATCCACAAAATCCTAAAATAGAAATAATATATATATATATAAACATGCTACCCTTCAAAGTCAATTCATTGTCATTATCCTTCTAGCAATTTTAAATGAAAAATTTTGAAAAAAACTCCAATATTCATTTTGGTTTGTATTTTTACAGTAGGTATGCGGGTCATGTAACATCTTTGACCTCATGGACATGAACACCCATGCTACTTATATTTATATATATGTTCATATTTTTCAAAGTGATTTTGTTTTATCCAAAAAAACCTACTTAATTTACATGAAGAGTTTACCACCTGCATCAATTGATAACCAACAAAAGTTATAACAAAAATATATTTTCTCAAATAGCAGACAAAGGCTTTTAAAAACGAGGTTGATCTCACCATTGTGTATAAAGAACTTTCCACAAATCATTATACTGAAATTTGACGAGAAAAATTTAAAAATTTGCCGATCTCGGTACCGTAACTTTCTCCGCGTAGCAACACGGTCTGCAGTGAAAACAAAACCCAACAGGCCGTCGACCTGCAGTTTACTTAGCTTAGCCATGCCTACAAGTTGTGCTGCTGTTGGCTGTCATAGTCATAATATGATGGAAAACAAACTAAGATTCTTTCGCTTTAATAAAAATAATCCAGACTTGAGACAAAGATGGATCAATGCCTGTAAAAGAAAAAACGAAGATGGATCTGATTGGAATCCAATGGGAAAGAATGTTTACTTATGTGGACTCCACTTCATTTCAGGTATAACTAGGTATATTCCACATTATTATATAGCTTATATCTATATATATATTTTCTTTCTAGTCATAGCTCCATAAATCATCTCCATTTTTGCATGCATGTCCTTACGGTTTTTAACTTAAACGATTTTTATTTCAAGTTTTGTATTTATGTTGTAGGTCCACATCAGTTTTAACTGTAATTTTTAACCTACGTTATCAAATAAAGTATGAATGAATGAATGAGCTGATAATTATAAACTTCATGTTGTTGATGATACAGTTTAGCTAGTTAATTAGTTATAAATATTATTTTACAGCTATTAATAATAAATTATTATTTTATAGCTATATAAATATAACCGTATCAAATTTGTAAGGAATCTACTTATTCTTTGTCATTTGTTTTACAGGAAAAGCTGAAAAAGAGGTCCTAACCACCCTGATCATGTGCCGTCAATTTTTGTATACAAGCCAGATCAGACGCCAGAAGTGCTGAAAAAGATGATTGAGAAACATAACAAAATGAGAAAAGGGACTGAAGAAACTGAAAGAAGACAGAAAAAGAGGAGAAAACTTGATGATGAGAATATAGAAAATGAGGACTCTTCTTACAGCACAGCAACAATTGAAGAATTTTCATCACAATCAAATTTGACCAGTCCATTGATAATGAAACTACCACCAATATTTGCACCAGTAAGTCCATCCATTTAAAGTTATCTCCTCCTTTTCCAAACCAAGTGGTAAACAGCCACCCAACTTTGGCCCTTTTGCCTCCTTTAAAGGTCTGTACAACACCGACCCAAACTAATGCTGAATCACTGCTGACTAAATACCGGAAAGAAATCACCAGCTTGAAGAAACAACGGGGATGAAGCAGAACAGCAAAAAGAAGAACTAAAAAGCAAATTTCTAGCATTTAAAACATTAAGCAAAAAAGAAAAAAGTTTTAATATTACACTGGTATCCAAAAAGAAACATTTAAAGTTCTGTTCAAATTTTTGAGAAAAGGACTACCCCGTCAAAGATCAGTAAAGGCAATATCATATGAAGATCAATTTCTTATGGTCCTAGTGAAGTTAAGGTTGAATCTGCAATTTGAAAATTTGAGTGACCAGCTTTGCTGCTCAAAAGGTTCTGTTCATTCTGTGACATATTTAAAAGATAGATAAACCTAATGTACATTAAATTAAAAGGAGTTGTCAAGTGACTAGCTAGAGATTCGAGACGATTGAAAATGGCGTCAACAAGTGTTGAAAATGTTGATTTTTAATCTCTTGTTCATTGGGAAGTAAGCGAGTCTTTTTAATGGCTTTATTATGATTATTTGAGAAGTGTTTTACTGGTTTTTATTTACAACACTTTTACATTATGCCGATGAAAACTCGAAGTTCGATTAATGACGAGATTTTGGAGTACGTAGATCAACGACTTCTAGAAATATTGGAAAAGAAATTTTCTAACTTTGAAAACTCTTTTGTGAAACGAGTGACTTGTGACATTCGCAAAAAAACTTCAAAATTAGTGACGGAAACCATCCAGGTTCACGAAGAGAAGGTTGTTAAGTTGGAGTTGACAGTGGAAATGTTGAGGGAGCAAATTTTGTCTATCAAGGACCATCAAATGAAGGCAGCTAATAAAATCGATAAGTTAGAGCAGTATGAGAGGAGATTGTGTTTGAGGTTTGGTGGCATTGTGAGTGGGAAGGAAGAAACCGCGGGCGATGTTTTGAAGTTGGTGAGCGGTGAATTCGAAAGGGCAGGGGTGCCAATTCCAGAAAATGTGATAGATCGTGCTCACAGAATTGGCAAACCTTATCTCAATAAGAAAAGCGGGACAATGAACCAGGATGTTATTGTGCGCTTCGCAACCTTTCGTCATCGCACTTTGGTGTATCAAGCAAGAAAACGCATTAAATTATCTGTTCGTCTGGACCTTACGAAGGGTCGTTATTTATTGTTGAGAAGAGCAAAGGAGTTGTTGGTAGAAAGATCTGGTTGTTATGCCTTCGCTGACATCAACTGCAGATTGAAGGTGAAGTTGGAAAATGGGCAGTTTTATTTTTTTGATTCAATGGAAGGTGTTAATCTATTATTAGTTAAAAAATATTTGTATTCTTATTATTTTTTTTCTCTCGTGCATTTATCTCTCTCTTGCGTGATCGCTTTAAAAATTGTGGTGTAATTAGTTTTGTTATTAATATTGTTTTGTGTTTTTAAGGGTTGTTTCTAGAGAATATGACGTATAATTACTCCCTTTTTGACAATTATATTAGATAATTGATGTGTTTTTTTGGTGTTTTTTATGACTTTGTTTTAATTTTTTTTGAAACAAATTTGTAGCTTTATTATATATTTTTCTTGAGTTTAATATTACATTTATCACAACAAATATTTTCAAAATTAAAATAACTTCGCCTCTCCCATGAACAGCTCTGTGTTTTATGGTAAACAACAGAGATTCTAAATTCGAAGATTTGAGTTTTAATCCTTTCATTTATGAACCAATTCATATAAATAATAGTTTAAATGGAGAAAAAGATTTTTATTTTGACAATTTTAAAGATAGTTCTTATTATACCCCGAAGGAGTTTATTTATTTCAAAAAACAATTAACACATTTTGATGAAGAATTCTCACTTATACATATCAATATGCGAAGCTTGAAACGAAATTTTGACGAGTTTAAAGATTTTTTTATTTTTATTACAACACGAATTTTCAGTTATTGCAGTATCCGAAACTTGGTGTCTTGATGATCCACTAAATGAGAATTATATATGTTAAAAAATTATTCAAGTATATTTCAAGCGCGATATGATGGACATATAGGAGGAGGAGTTTGTTTATATGTCCATGACTCTCAATTTTAAAAAACGATCAGATCTAAAATAAAAGATGAGATAAAAATCTCTTGTTAGCAGAAGGTATGTTTTAAGGAGCTCTTCAAAATTTTGCTGTTTGTTGTTAGTTTTGGATTGAATTTTTGTTCTAATTGGAGTTTACTGATTATATTATTGTGGAGTCAGTTTGGTGTAGTTGTGGTGGTGATTTCTGGTAAAGTTCCTTGAAATTTGGATAAAAACAGCTGATATTTGCTGACTTTGCCGATCAAGATTGACATTCTCCCAACTGTTCTAAAACCATAAGTACTTTTAGTTCCTATAATCATAATTGCTCCAATAATCATAATTGCTCCATTTGCAACATAATTACATTTCTTACTTCCCTACGCTAACAATCCTTAACACAAACCAACTGATCATTTAACTGATCGTTACAATTTGCTGTATAACTTATCGCTGCACGCCTATTCAGCCAAATAAATTGCTTACTTTTTGTTTTTAATTGAACTTTTTTAAAAAAAACTGTATACAAAATTTTATCTTTGTTTTAAACTAAGCACCATCTCTTTTTATTTCTAATCATTTTATCTTTTAACTTCTTAATTGTATATATATAAAAATAAACTGTTTAATATTTTAACTTTCTCCCTTAACTGAAGTGTGCAACCTGTTGGCAATAAGTAAATCCTAGATTCCCACGAGGGTCGTTGGACGGTCGAGGTGGTTCTTTCTAGGTGAAGAATATTGTTGTCAGGTCACCTTCCTTTGCTCATTTCCACTTTTACTGCTACATCTTCCGGATTGTTGGGGACTTTAGGGAGCTTGGGTTGTAATCCCAGCGACTGCCTCATATACCGAAGAAGTAGTTTCTAAGTTTGAGTGTCGTAATCTTTTCTGCATTTGTCATTCTATATTATCTTTCATTGATCATGTCATCTAACAAGTCATCCTTCGGTCGAATTTTAAAAAAAGCTGACAGATTCAATAAAAATCGGTCCAATCTGAGTGCCCATTGTTTCAACGAAAATTGGACCAGTGAGGACAGCATTATTTATTTTAGGCACTGCCCACGTTGTTCCAAATACTACTGCAGTGAGTGTTGCGAGTTTAGTAGGGACATCATTGAGCTTCTCAATGAGAAAGTTGGTAACTTTTGGTTCTGTCCGGACTGCACTAAACCTGCTCTAAATGCAATTTTTTTGAAAAAAGATATTGAATCTAGATGCAGCGTCTACTTCGAAAAAATTGAATCTTGCCTTGTTTCTCTTGAAGCGTCTCATTCTTTGAGCCATTCTTCAATCATTAACATCCAAAACAGCCTTGAGACAAACTCCTCATTAATTCAGAAATTAGTGGACGATAATTTAGAATTGAATAATCAAATTTCATGTTCATATCATTTTCAGATATCGCAGATGGTTTCGCGCATATTTCGTTAATGCAATATGATACCTGTAAAACTTTGTGGGAAATGATGGTTATATGATGGCTTTAACTTATAGTGGAATTACTTTCAAAAAAAGTTGGGAATTCTGGGAATTTAGCGCATGCGTATTAAATCTTTTGATTTTTTTTTTGGTTGCCGTAACCTTTTCCATATTTTTTATCCATCCATTTTATCCATCAAGTTAGCTCCAACAGTTTGCCATTGACATGTCTCGTTTCATATAACCTTTGGTAGGGCTCTTTATATTTAATTTACGTTTACGCATGCGCAAGCCACAATATCCAAATTTTAAAGATATATTTTATATTGATACTATTATTTCCAATCTTCGTTGAAAATTTCAACTCAGTATCTTGATTATTCATTGAGTTATGTATTTATGAGGTCGAAACCTAAGTCATGGGTAAAACTCAATATAGATTACCCTTGAATGGATATCGGATGTACTCTCAAAGATTTTTCTTTGAAAATGGTCGTATCGCGCTAAAATTTTGGGCATAGTTAGGAGACTATATAAGATCAATAATAGCGTTTAAAAAATCAAAAAAAATCTTGTGGTTAGCGTACCACGTGACGTTTACGTCCAGTTTTGGTTTTTAATAGTCATTACTTTATAACTCCGTCATTCCTGGTGTACAGACGTTTCGAAACTGCCGATTCGAAACTGGTCGTTTCGAAATTGACGATTCGAAACCGGACGGTTCGAAACAATATCAAAAGATTTTCATTTACGATTACAATTCAATTTTTTAAGATTTGCCTATATAGATGTTTTTATTTAAAAAAATATTGTGTATTAGGGAATTTCGGCATTGTTTAGATTGTTACAAATTTATACTACTGTTTCACTCACACATATATAAACATAGCTGTTTTGCTAATTTTTGTTTCATATTGAGGTTTATTATTTATAGAAGAAATTGTAAAATGGTCCGAAATATACAATTTACAGATGTTCTTGTGGTTGCACGCGTGATTACACATGACGTAGGAGAATGACATGTGTAGAAAGCAATTTACTTGGGTGTCTGTTGCGTAATTCAAACAATTCATGTTGAAGTCGCCAGCAAAATAAATTGATTTTTTGTCGTAGCTTTTAAAATATCCGGAGAAAAATGAATAAATAGATTTCGATGATTTATTTGGAGGTCTATAAGAAATAGAGTAGATAATAGAGCATTTATTTTCGCCATCGTGTCTCTGGACTTCAATAGTTAAAATTTAATTTACTAATCATTCATATCAGAAAGCTCATCACAAAATTTATATTGAACAAATACACACAAGCTCCGTAACATGACCGTGGGGAAACATTTCAAATGCATATCGCGTGACCGCAACCGTAATAACGTTCCGAGATAAACCACGTAATTGATTTGTGACTCGAATTCACGAATTTAAAAAACGTTAATAGAATTTTAAAAAACGACGAGAAACAAATGTATTCCGAAAATTAATAAAAGTTTGAAAAATCATTTGATATTGTTTCGAACCGTCCGGTTTCGAATCGTCAATTTCGAAACGGCCAGTTTCGAATCGGCAGTTTCGAAACGTAGTGGAATCGTCATTCCTTACCCCTTGAAAACCATTTTCATAATGAAGATACCTTAGATTAAGCTAGATGTGGGGCAGTAAAGACATTTTAAAAATAATTTTTATTTTTGGGGTTAGGACTGCATAAGTCAAAAAAATTCTAACTTTTTTAACGATATCAAATCTATTTTTTATATGGCCTTTAGCTACATATAAAAGACCTCAAAAGTGCTATTAGTTTTCCGATTTAAGGTATTATTATTAAAAGATATATTTCAGGCATATTCATAAAAAAGTTACAGCTCTTCATCCTGAAAATAACAAAAAAAAAAGAAATACAATCCTTGACAATCTTCTTACAAATAATTTTTTTTAAAAAAACAAACAAAAAACAAAACAAACATCAGTTAATGCATACTCAACAAATACTTTTTTGTAGCAGTTTTGAAATGTCGCAGATTCTTCAAAGCTTTGATGCCATGTGGAAGTTTGTTGAATGACAATGCAGCTAGTTTCTCAAATTCTGACGACCGTAGATTAAAGTCTACAAGTATATCGGAAGAGCTGCGTAATGTACGAACATTCGTTTTCAGTTTTATTTTTAAATAGTCAGGATAATGTTCATTATGTATGCTATTGTGAGCAACGATCATCATGCTGTAATCAATACGGTCATTAATAGATAACCATCCAAGTTTCGTTACATCATCAGAACTGCAATACTTGTTGTAAACGAAACTGGCAGTGCATTTTAAAACCTTTTGTAGTTTTCTTAGTTGCGTTTGTTTTAATGGCTGGTAAACGATGTTATTGAAATCAAGTTTCGTTAAAATAAGGGTTTCAGCAAGTTGTTTTCGAAGTTTAAAGTTGGCTAAACGTTTCACTTTTCGTAACAGGTTTAAAGATCCGTGACATTTACGAACAACTTCTGACACTTGTTGGTCCCAATCTAGATGCTCATCGAAAGTTGTTCCCAAGACTGTGTATGTTGAAACTCGTTTAAGCTTTTTGTTGTTCATTGAAAGATTGGAAAAATCTTCTGAGTCTAACTTATTTCTTTTCGACATTTGAGATGTTGATAGGAGCATAAATTTAGTTTTCCGTTCGTTTAAGACTAAACCATTTTCATTCGACCAAGTTGATAAAGTTTGAAGATCGGATTTTGCAATCTTTTTCATATTTTTGAGATCTTTTAAACGTCCGGTCAATAAGAATGATGTGTCGTCTGCATACTGAAAGGTCTTTGATTTTGTTCTTTCTTGAAGGTCAGACACGTACAAATTAAATAGAACGGGGCCGAGTATTGAGCCCTGAGGCACGCCAAAAATTTCATCTTCTAAACTTGATATATTGTCATCTATCTGCACTAGTTGCCTTCGACCATTTAAGTAAGATAGAATGAGTTTAAGAAAATTATTTGAAAAACCCAATTTGGCTAACTTTTTTAACACTATTGAAAACTGGATTGTGTCAAAAGCCTTCGAAAAGTCTGCTAGTAGTAAAAGAGAAATTTCACTCTTTTTAAGACTTGTTGCAATATCACTTTTAAGTTTTAGGAGTAGAGTGGTAGTCGAGTGTCCTTTTCTGTACCCAGATATTGTGCTTTGGTATAATTTCTCGCTGTTTATAAATGTTAACATCTGTTTTAAAATGACTCGTTCAAATATCTTGGACAGAGCTGGTAGTATTGATATAGGACGTAAGTCAGATAGATTTGTGGGGTGGTCAACTTTAGGTACAGCTGCAACTCGGGCTGTTTTCCAGTCTTTCGGGAATACTTTTTTATCAATAGATTCATTTATTACGTGTGTTACGGCAGAGCACAACTCCTCAGCTGCATAAACTATGTATTTCACTGGTATGTGGTCGTAGCTAGTCGATGAGTCTTTTCTTAGGTGTTTTAACTCGTCAAAAATTTCATGATAGGTGGCATGACGCAATTCAAATGGTGATTCATGATCAGTGACTAAATTGTTTAGTAGTGTTTTCAGTTGATCTGTCGATTCAGGGACTGCACTTGTAACGCGTTGAGCTGTGTTCACAAAATACTTATTCGTATCATTTACATCGAAATGTAATGTTTTCGCAGGTGGATGCAGGATTCTATTAATAGTGTTCCAAACCTCTTTGCTGTTTCTTGAGTTTAGAGTGGTCTTGTAAAATGTGCGTTTAGTATCTTTAATCATTTTTTTAATGGAGTTTTTAAGTGTTCTGAACTCTTCCCATTTATTTTCGTTGTTGTTTTCATGAGCTTCTTTTCGAAGTCGGTTCCTTTGGGCTTGTAAATCTTTGATATTGTGTTGATTAAGCCAAGGGCAGGGTGGTCGCGTAATTCTTGTTCGTATCAGCGGTGCATGTTTATCAATGGTTTTATAAATTAAACTCTGCAAAACTCCGACTTTATCATCAATGTTTTCTAGAGCATACACAGCTGAGAAAGGTAGTTCTTGACAGTCTTTAATAAACTCTTTAAGGTTGAAATGTTTTTCATTTTTGATGTATTTATATCTAGGCTCGAATTTCTGATATCGAATGTTTACTATGGCATAAGGTCCATCGTGATCTCCGATAAGATCGCATGGAAGAACATCACAATGAGTTATTTTATTGGTTTTATGGTTTATTTTTGTGGTTTAGGTATGGGGTCGGTGGTACTGATAGTTATGTAAAAAGGCTTGCTTTACGTATGGAACAATAACCCCGTAATTATTTCGAATTAGAATTCTGGCTTCTTATATCATGCCGAGAATGGCTTCTTCTTTCAAATAAAAATTCACGAAGTTATAGTGGTCAAAATTACGGAAGTTATTCGCCTTTGCATTTGCCACGTTTTGAAATTTTTTTATGGGATCATCCCGTATCCGAGCCAAAACGAGTAATCTAGTGCCAAACCCCGAATAACATAAAAATTCTCGAAGTTATAGGCATTTAAATATTGTTTCTTAATATTTCACCCCGTTCCGTAGTTTTTGAATTTTTCTTTCACGGGCCGGTGTCACAATAGCAGAGCTGTACATACACAAAAATTCGTTTGAAATAACCTTGTAACCAAGTAGAAGGATCTGTGTACGATTTAATTTTACGCATGCGCAAGGGCTCACGCTGGGTTTTGAGGTTTGTAACTAGGTTATTCTGATAGATATGATCGTATTCGATCACCATTCAAAATTTGGAGTGATAATCTTCATTATTTACTACCAAAACCTTTTATACCGGTTCAGGAAATGTACAATTAAGCATTTTGCAGACCGGAATGAAAAATCAATAAAATTCTCCCGGATGCAAGAAAAGCTATCATAAAAAATAAATTATTTAGAAGTTAGCGTAGACTAGATTCATTTGCGGTGATGTTTATGTCCGTAGTAGCAACCGTTGCGTGAATGTTTTTCTTCGTCGATCTAGTACCACGAATGCATAAGAGAGCTACACGAAGGAGGCTGAAACTGATTCCACAGGTGTGAACGTACCGTTCTCCACTTCACGAATCCTTTCCCCATAACATCTCTTCTTTTCGTTTTCGTTTCGCCGGTGAGCATCATAAAGCTTCTGTTCAACGTAAGTATTGGCTAACGGGTTAAACACCCTTATATAAAAAACGCCTTATTTCCGTTTGTCCAGAACCCTCTAGATGATACGTAGACTCTTGCTTCGTCTTCAGTGTTCGCTGTTTTGTGGCTGAAATTTTCCCCAATCAACTTGGTCAATGGTGGTTCTATTTGAACATCTTTGCACACCTCCGCTAGTAGTTCTGCCGTAAAATCACGTATCTCGTGGCGGATAGATATAAATCCCCCAATTGCAGATGATAAACAATGTTGGATAGTGTACTGTGCTCCACACACACATCTACTTGTGAGGTTCTGTAGTCGAAAACCATATCGTAGGTATAACGCATCCCAGAATTGCTGTTTGTTGAGATAAAACCCTTTTATAGGGATTGCAGTCAACCAGCTAGATGCACCTTTTTCGGTTACTGCCTCCAGCAACCTTTGCTTTTCATCTGAAAACTCCGTTTTTAAAGTTGCAAATGCAATTTTGTTTTGTTCGCTTTTTCCAGATTTGATCGTTGTTTTGGCGTTCTTTATTACATTTCTATCTAGACATAGAATGACTTTTTGATCAATAACGTGGTCGGCTAATGGCTTAGTGATTTGCTTTGAACTTTGGTATTGAATGTCCGATATCGCAGAAGGTATTGTGATTCCTAAACCGCCCATCTTTACTGGTAGAGAAAATAAACGGCGTTCTTTATCGTTACAATGATATCAGTTCTTGGCATTCTTCCATTAACCCTTTGCTCTCTGTTTGTACACCAGTCTGGGATGTTGTACTCAAATTCTATGCCCCAACCTTCCGGATATTCAAGATCAATTTCATGTGTAAAGTATATAAAGAGACATGGAGATTCTTGTCCACCTTGTCGACATCCTATCAGTATATCAAATTTGGATTGTGCCCCACGTATTAAAGTAGTTGTTCCTTTATACATGTTTTGGAGGATTGTAATTAGGTGTGATGCCCCTGTTCGCTGCCTCATTACACGGTATAGGAAATCCTGTGGTACATCATCGTAAGCTGCAGTGAGATCAATATATACAACAATTAGTACTCCACCATATCTCTGAATGATATTTCTGGTGATGAATATGCCATCAGTTGTTGATCTGTTCTTCCGAAAACCGCACTGTTCCTCACCAATATGTTTCTCATAAGCATCTTTAAGTCTATTCATCACAATCTTGGCCAATATTTGACTCATTGACGGTCTTCGATAGTTAGCAGCAATACTTCTAATACCTTTCTTGAAAAGGCTAGTGATGTTACAGTGAAGCCACACAGATTTAATCTCTGCACTGTTTTTAGTTTTATATTTTCTCATAATTATTGCAAAGCGTTCTCTAACAGCACGTTGCATATCATCAGCAAAGAAAGCAGCATGATCAAATTTGTTAAGTTTCAAACCAACATCTCGCCATGCTGCACCTCTTTCCCGACTTCCACTTTTGCGCGCAAAGACACCACATGCAGCCATCTCTTTCATCATCATAAGGTATTTGTCGTTTGTCCAAATCATCCTATAAAAACAAGTGATAACCTGTCTGAGTGGCACATATATTAGAGTTGGAATTCTCTGCTTAAAATGCAAAGCAATTTATTTAAATGTTTAAAATTGCAAAGCTATATATTTATAATTAATTTTGTCAAAATTAAGAAGTGTCCTTAAAATAACCATCAAATTTACTTTGATTTTATAACAGATTTTGCGGTAGATGAAATATCCATTTTAATTCCACAACTTTTTTGACCAGATTTCTCAACAATTCAAACGTTCTCTACACAACGGCTAAACAGCTATTTTAACGTGTTGTTGAAATCAAAACGAACTGTGAGTTTCTTGGTCCAGACTCCTTGGGGTTTCCTCAGACAAAAAGAACCGTTGAGGTTGAGTTATCGTTGCATTGCTAAAACAACCTACTGACTAGTTTCCCAGGTGTGATGGCCACAATCAAGCCCATCCCGTGAAAGGTAACTTTTCCATCAATCGTTACTAAGTTATGATCAATATTATCGGCTGCAAACAGCAGAGCCGTGTCAAGTATGTCAGAATCTCCACCTAACACATCTGGAGCAATTGCAGCAGCCGCGTTGCTCTCAAACCTTTGAACCTCTGAGAAGGATTAACAATATCCCATGACAGAGAGGGTATCGATCAAAAACCTGGACCTAAAAAGATGATGCATTTGCACCGACAGGCCAAGCTGCAATGGTGCTATAACAACCCGTGGTCGAACAGCTTGCACAATGGACTGTCCAATACTGCCACATTTCCGGTCAACGTCCTTACCGACTAAAAGGAGCTGCAACATAAGCTATCTGGAACGAAGACTAAGGCAGACTCTAGTTTCAGTTCACTAGCCTTTGGATACTCATCGGTAACTTGGCTGTCCATACATTTAATGTCACTTTTGATAAGTTTTAATTATATCTCTCTTCTGCGCTTCCTCATCATATTTTGGCAGGTGAAAGTAACGTCGGAGGATTCGTCCAGTTCTTTCACGAAACGTCACAATGTCTTGAAACCCATTGCTCTCAGCCACAAATATTGAATCTCCATAGTGTTTCATTAGCTGAGACTTTAAATACTGATTCCTGTAAGCACCAGATTCACTTTCACACAAATACTCATCCATTTTATTTGCAAGGTCAGTGATAGTCAATTGTTCTTCGTCATTGTTCTCAAAGAAAGCGCATGTCCTGAGAAATGCTTCTTCCTGGTCTGTATTCCTTGGTCTACCAACTTTTCGGCTTCGTTTACTTTCGCTAGGACCTACTCTGTACCGCATTGCGATATCCCGAAATGTGCGGAAATTCATGTCACAAGAACGATGATACAAACAGTCAGCTGCGTGCAGGTCTCCAGCATAGTATTCTATGCGTCCTTGGACAGAAGTTGGCCATTCATCGCCACAAGTCTTGCATCATGATAATATTGTTTCTACATAGGAATCGGTTTTAACATAGCTATAGTCATTATCTCTAAGCCCATGTTTCAAAAACCTCACAACCTTATTTCCACAGTATAGACAGTCAGTTTTATCAATGGGTTTCTATCAATGGGTGCACTTCTTTTGACGATAGCAGGGGTAAAGTTGATTAGTTTTTTTATTATGATCATCGATGTACCTTTGGTTGATGAACTTAGCACGGCATGACTTGTGCACTCTAGTTTTAGGTGCTACAGTGATATCCTCTCGCTTGCAGCTGGCATTGTTGATACCATTAGTTCCTTTCTTGCCTAGAACCACTGTTTCATCCTCATTTCCAAATTCTGTTTGGCAAATGGAGCAGGCTTCAGGGTTTGCATCCATCTGCAATACCTGAAACAGCATTGATACATACATGTACATTAAGTTACATTTATAATACTTTAAAAGTGAATTTTAACTCTTACATTCGTGTGCATTTTTCAGAGAGATTTTGATTGGTGATGAAGGGTGATGATCACCCTTTCTCGGTCATAAATTTTTGTAAACTTTTGATATGAAACCTATGAATAGACACCACACAACTGTCAGTTTTCGTTTAGTATGAACTGAGTTGCGGACAATGATATAATCTGGGGTCGTGGTGGTGGCCATCTTGGATTTCCCATGATGCAATTATCCTACAACCTCACGAATAGGCTTAATGAATTCCTTGACTCCTAAAACTGATACCTAGACACCAATATTTTATGTCAAATATGAAGTGAGATATAGCCACTTTTATGATTTGGCGGCCATCTTGTTTTTGATGTCACTTTTTTACCCTCCCGGACTTAAATTTTTGTAAACTTTTGATGTGTCGTTCACAAGACCCAATACTACAATAAACAACCATAAAACGTTTGCTTGCAATGTTTTTGAGGTTAGGCCTTATTTTTCATAAATCGACTCTACTAATGTGAATTAGGCAACAATGCAGATGATAACCCTTTAACGCCTCTAACGTGTTTGTCTAAATTGAAGAATGGGGGCAATGTATATACAGTTGGGACCTGATTCCAACTAATTCCATTAACTTTCAGGAATATGGCTAGAATGTGCTTCCATGGGAGGTATTTTCTCTTCCATTCATAGCAACTACATTCCATGACAAATGTACCACTGATCATCACATTGTAAGTTTCATTTGAATGCCTGCTTTTGACAGTGAACACAGTCACATCAGACGTAGATGAAACAATTAAGATGTCACTTGCTTCAATTTTTACAGCTAAACCAATCTTTTCTATGCATTATTCGACAAACCTTTGAGGTCTGTTGTGAAGCCAACTAGGTACGACATCGTTGTATTTACGCACTGCATTGAGCCATTGCAGACAGACAACACTGATTTTAAAGGACCTCCGTTTTTAGCGTTTAGTGTTTTTATGTTATTTATAACATATTTGGACCATCATTATTTTTCTATATATATTATTCAGCGCATTTCCCCTTATAAAAGTGCCCCTAAAAGTTCCCGCTTTTTCAAGTGAACAGGTATATAAAAAGCTAATAAGACTTTATATTTTTCAGGTAAGGGACTTTCCACTAGAACGATCGCCATTCCACTGAACTGTCATTTCATTTTGATTTTTTCACCATAATTTCCGACTTTTCTTCAGAAATAAAACCTTCTGCCCCTATAGGGTGTTTGCTTTTGGCTTGACCCCCCTCAACTGTGTATGTACTTTATAAAAAATATTTTTTTTGGAATTACTTTGAGACACATTTGATATGGAAGATATCTCTTCATTAGAATTGTCGGCCATAAAACATCTTGGTGACCAACTTGAATTCCAAGATTTGACAATATTGAGGGCTTCAGTAATGGACTCTGTTGTTTCATTTTGTATAACAAACGATGCTACTACATGGTAGTTAATATTTGTTTCTACCACCCAGAAAGAATAGTGGAACAGCGTACTTTGTTGCTCTTTTTTTATCTTTAGATTAATACACAAACAACAACTGTTGGTTACTATTAACAATCTTGACCTGAAAAATAAAAATTTATAAAATTTAAATTCCTATTGACAGCAGCTACAAGATTATTATTAGCAGTAATACCTACCTGTACCTGTGTGTTCCTTCAACAATGAACTTTTTCATTACGGAGACAAACTGATGCGCTTCCATATCAACTCAGCAAACTATTTCCTTCATTGAGTAGTTTACTTGATTGTGACACCCAATTAGGTTAGATGTTTTGATCCAGGGATCTCTGTAATTTCTTCTGGTTGCTTTAGCATCTTTTTAGTGTATGTCTCATGAACTTCAGATATTATGCATTGATGTAATTGCGTACAGGGTTGTGTATCCACAATAGCTTGAATCTGCTGATTTGTGTACATGAAGCTGTAATCTAATTCCAGGTCTTGCTCTTCCTCATTGATATCACCATTTGGGACATTTTTCCTTCTCCATCCATCTTTCACCATATGCCTTAAGCACTGGAACCAGCATACTTCCCATCTGCTGTTCATTCAAGTACCATGCTTCTGTTGCATATGCAAGATGTGACCGTCAACTTTCTAAGATCGTCCTTCTAGTGCACATTTTTACATGACCGTCAGTTAGAACAGTGCAAAGCTCATTGAATGTTGCTGTTGCACGTGCAGTACGGTGGTCAGTAAAGCATACTGTGGTATCATTAGCAATGACTTGTTCTAGATAGGTAAATTGCTGCACATTTCCAATAGTTTGACCTCCTATGTTGAAAAGTTTCCTTCTGCGCCAGATCTTTATCATGGAACAGCTGCATTTTTGTCTTTTTAATGGTAAGTCCAAACCTATTACAAGTGTTGTTGATTATTGTGAGGAGATTTTCTGCTTCTTGTATGGTTTTGCAGAATAACACTACATCATCTGCGTTTATAATCCATCTAATGATATCAGTTCTTGGCATTCTTCCATTAACCCTTTGCTCTCTGTTTGTACACCAGTCTGGGATGTTGTACTCATATTCTATTCCCCAACCTTCCGGATATTCAAGATCAATTTCATGTGTAAAGTATATAGAGACATGGAGATTCTTGTCCACCTTGTCTACATCCTATCAGTATATCAAATTTGGATTGTGCCCCACGTATTAAAGTAGTTGTTCCTTTATACATGTTTTGGAGGATTGTAATTAGGTGTGATGCCCCTGTTCGCTGCCTCATTACTCGGAATAGGAAATCCTGTCGTACATCATCGTAAGCTGCAGTGAGATCAATATATACAGCAATTAGTACTCCACCATATCTCTGAATGATATTTCTGGTGATGAATATGCCATCAGTTGTTGATCTGTTCTTCCGAAAACCGCACTGTTCCTCACCAATATGTTTCTCATAAGCATCTTTAAGTCTATTCATCACAATCTTGGCCAATATTTGACTCATTGACGGTCCTCGATAGTTAGCAGCAATACTTCTAATACCTTTCTTGAAAAGGCTAGTGATGTTACAGTGAAGCCACACACATGGAATGGAACCTTAACCAATGTCCAGATCATCATCATCAGACATCAGAATAGAATAGCATTTTAATGAATGAGAAGACTGATGTTGACCACTACCATGTGTCATTTGCTCAGCCAAACTACCCATAGCACAAAGTTTTACTAAATTCTCATCATCAGGAGAACGAATAACAGCTAGGTTTGGATCCCTCATCCGAACATCTGTATATGATCCATGAACATTAAGAATTTTCCAAAACTCGATAAAACGGGAAAGGAAATGTATAGTTCCATCATTGTTTTTAACTCTGGATGAGTTTTCAATGCTGACAATGTTTCATCAGAAAACACTTGTAAGCAAGTACAAAAATTTTGTCTTTCAATTGGCTTTGGGTAAACAGACACTTCTGTGAGCTTTGATAAGTTTACGATTTGATTTTTTTCAAGATCATGCAGGGCTTTGATGTCAGCCCACCGTGCTGTTTTCTTTTCTTTATTGACAATAAACTCTAATTCTTGAGTTTTTTCAGTTATCCAATTATTTCTTATGTTTTTTGACAAATGAACATAATCAAACAAGAGAAACATATTATCAACAGTGCCCCATGGTTTAACTCTCTTAAACATATTAAAAAAACTCTGGGTAACTCGATTTCCATCACAAATTATGGCAACATTAATTTCACCAGCAGATTTCACCATATCAAGAATTAGATTTGCTTGGCGGAAAACAAATTCAGAATTCAGTTCACGTACGGGCAACATTTTACACAAAAACTTTGGTCCTCCAAATAAAGTTACGACGTATTTAGCACGGTATTTGCTAAACGGCTTGGTTTGTTAACTGCTTTGCCAAATACAATTCCTCCATGATATTGTAAAGTCACTTTTACGTACACTTCATCCAATAACAAAATACAGGTCCTTTGTTGTTCATCTTTTAGATTTGAAAGAATATTGTTTATGTAACAGCTGTCAACAAGACTTTTAACTTTAGATGTGATTCGTGTTAGGGTGCGTATACTAGGGAGTTCAAATCCTCCCTTAGTCTATTATAAGCAGTTCTTGAAAGTGCAAAATATTCAAACGCACGGATGATTGTATCATCCAAATACTTTCTATCCCCAATAAAAGTTACATATATGGAAGTTATTTGCTCATGGAGAACTTCTTTTTTGTGAGTCATTTCACAACAGTTTAGATATCTCAATGATTCCTCCATATGCGACAATCGGTTCAATTTACAAACTCTGTTAGCTGTTAATGTCTTTATCGTGCTCTTTATACCACAGTGAAAGGATTCATAACTTAAATCATGATTGATTTGTAATAAAAATCTTGGAACAGCAGTATCTATTAAAAAGTCTGTTGATTGTATCATAAATTTTTCATTGCAGGAGTAAGTAATGAAGTGTATATTGTTCACCTCTAATTGTTTAATTTTATCAGGGATACAACCAAAGTTTTCAATTATGTTCTTCTTGTTAAAAAAAGAAAGCTCATCTGCTTTTGCACTTCGAAATTCATTCAATGCCCTTGAAGTGGTTCTTGGTACTGAAGGAACAGTAGGCACTAGACTTGGAGTGACACAATCAAAGACTGATGGGGGGTCACGTGCACGAGGTTTCCCATAATCAGTAACTGTGTGATAACCCGTTGGCCAATGCCTTTCACGTGCCTTTCACTACAACATCTCTTGATTCTGGGATGTTATCTCTTGGAAGAGCTGCAATCCACCTCTGTCTTTCATCTGCTTTCCTTGGAAGCCTGAAAGTTTTGGCTTTGTTTTCCGCATTATAATTTCTATTACAATTTGTTACACAGCATTTACGACCCATTTTACTTTCTTTCTTAAATCAATTTCTTTCTCACCCTGTCCTGGTTGATTTTTAAAATGAGTTTTACAATGGCGGCAACTTCGTGCTATTAATTAATTAATCCAAACGTTTACATGTGTATTGTTATTTTAGCCAATTGCGATAGTTTGTTGATAATTATGTCACGAGTATATAATTATGTCAACATTCTTCAAATTATGCGAAAACCATAATAATAAGGACATAATTTCAATGGCCTCCAGTTTTTGCCTCCATCCACGCGTTGGCAAGGCCTGTTATTTAGTAAGCCATGATTAAATATCAAAATTGTGCTGCTAAACTTTTTGATTATTGTGATTATTGTTCAATGTGACATTGTGTAAATCTCATTTTGCGTCATTCATTTTTCGAATCAAAAACTAGTATTTAGGTAAGAGGAACATTGCGTTTATTTAAACAGCAAAAAAAACCCAACAAAATATCAAAAAGAACAAACTTGTAACAGTATTAGTAAAATATTTGGAGTTTATTCATCTTCATACTTAGTTTCACTTTCAGTCATATTAAATTCAAAATTGAAAATACAAGGTAAGTTGAAATCCAGTTTCTGGTATTTTAGTTTAGCATCCTTTCTTTTAGTGAGGGCTGTTGTTGTCTCTCGATTTTCCAAAAGAGCATGCCATCAGGAACATTTGTGCAAATTTTCATGCTTTTATTACAATTTTCAGTATAGTTTACAGTATAGTTAGCTTACAGCCCTCACTATTTTTTATATTTCTTTCTTCTCCTCTGATTTGGACGTCTTTCTTTATCATTGTACTAATAATCCATAGTGGAACTACAAAACCTCTCATGAAATATTGGAACGGTTGCTCGTTCTATCTTTATATATAACAGACTTGTTAAGTTGTCCTCGTTTAGTCTGTTTCGCCAGTCTGTCTTTCATTTGACTAAAAAAGCGTTCAAGGGTCGAATATGGTATAATAATTATGATAATTCAACAATTAGCTTTAAGTTTTTGATTTCTTTAAGGTTTTTGAACATAAGCTTCCATAATTGAAATGGTGGCATGGTTTGACTATTAAGAACGTTGATTGTATATCTCCTTAACCACTGGTCGGAATCACAATATTTTAAATATAACAATAATATTTCATCGATAAAAAGTCCAAATTAATTTTCACATCATTGTCAGATATCACATACGCATGCGCAGTACCATTTCGCTAAGACAATAAACACCTGTAAACCCTTTTGACAAATGATGCTTATATGATGGCTTTAGCTTTATAGTATAATTATTTTTGAAAAAAGTTATTATTATTCCAATGATTGAAATAGCGGTTTAGATCATTGAAAAGTCATTTAAAACAAGAAAAAGACCGCGCATATGGTTCAAGTTGTTGTTTCTCTGCTTTTGAATTGAAAAACAAATAAACAACGCAGAAAAGAAAGTATATTTTTGGGGTTAAGCCATGGTTGTCGGAGAAACGTGGGTTTTTCGGAGACTTCTGTTAAGAAATTTGCGAAAAGGAAAGTCGGAATACAGGCGGTTGTCACAAATGTCACTGGAGTTGTTCACTGAATTGCATCCTTATTCATCGGATTCCAGAAAATTAATTCGATTAGCAATCATTTAAGAAAATGCAAAGACATGCATTAGTAGAAGTTATAATCTTTTCCCTTCAAAACAAACATTCCTGTTGCTTCGTATAGATTATGGAACAATAGTTTCCCATACAAAACTAATAAAAAATTACCATTGAAAAAGGAAAAGGTTGTACATGTGCTTAATGATTTTTCCCCACGACTTTTCAATAGCAGTCAAATTTTACGTTACGTAGCTATAAAAATCTTCCAGTTCATTAGTAATTTCAAAATCTAGCTCATTCGAGACCAAGAGTAAAATAATATAAAAGTACAAAATTGTGTAAATATATAAAACTAACTAATATAAAAAGAAACTTGATCCTCCTCGTCATCGATGGAAACCTCATCATCAGAGGAAGAACACGCTGCATCGTCCCCAAACTCCAACTCATCGCCGCCCGTTGACTTAAACAAACAATCCAAGCGCACTCTGTACTCTCGCACCTTTTTCAATGTACTTTGTAGGAGAACACGGACAGGTCCTTGCGTACGGCGCAACTCTTCGCAAAGTATGTTTTTCTGCTTTTTCCAATATTCTACGCAGTTGATAGATTCTTCGTCTATAAGCACCAACTCTTCCTCTGCCCTTAACCTCCGCAAGTAGTATTGCACTGCCATCCTTTTTACATCGCATGGTACGCTTGGGTAAGCAGTTAACTAACAAACGAGTTAGATGCAAAAAAGTCATGAAGAAAGAGACACAAAAAATCAAATGGTTTTTAAAACAGTCCTAGCCTTGTGTATAACTTCAATAAAATTTAGTTGAGCACCAACCTTAACGCGCGTTATATCATTGTATAACAAGGAAGATAATTCGAATGCTTCCCTATGCGTGATGTTTTCGTGATCTGGGTACAATTCTCTTTCATTGTCATTAAATGACGTAACCAAGCTCTTGATTTCTTTGCACATTTTGTTTATCTGGCCACATAATCGATTTGCAATCGAATAACCATCTACATATTAAATATGCTTTTTGTAGTATAAATCTAGTTCCGTAATAAATTATTGTTAAATTAAAGTTTGCTTACCCGCGTATTTACTTTTCAACGATAAGAGCATCATTCGCTCAGAAGCACGACTTTATAACAGATTTTTTGTGTCATTCGAATTTTTATGAAGAAAAGCATGGTGCTGTTCCAAATAATCTGGCATGCTTCCTGACCACCTCCTTTTAATTCTGTGTTTTGCTTCCAAACTCTTGAGTGTACGGTTTATTCTAAAACTTAGTTTTAATTTTTCCAATATTATATGGTTGAATCAACATTCTCAAATCTTTTTAAAACATTTCTTATTTTCGTAAACTTATTTTCATTCAACTTATATAATGAATACATTACACTGACCTTTTTGCTTTGACGTCATGATTGGATTTATCTACAATGTTGGGACATAGACAGAGAAAGTTCTTTTTGTAAAGTCTTCAACTTCAAATAGTAGGCATATTTCCAATCATTTTCTAAAGAAAAAGATATTCTAACAAAAGGGACCTAATTTGACAAATTACTAAATTTAGTGGTTGAATAAAAAGTACTTTGCTCTTCCGTTGAATTTTTTCTGACAGCAACTGATAAATCATCTTCATTTTTCCACGATCTGAATGTATCATCAGAGACTGGAACTAAAATTTGAATTATAAAATATTACCAACTCTCAAGACTTGGAATGTAACCAAAGCAATGATTATTAGTCTTAAATAGCAACAAAATTGAACATATCATCAACTTTATAATCTAAATAACCTAAATACAACCATTTTCGGTTTCTGTTTTAATTAATTTGATGAAAAAACAGAATTTAAAAAATATTAACATACTTGGTAAACCCAATGAAATAGACTTTAGCTCTGAACTACAACTTTCCAGTACTTTGCACGCTTTGTTTTTTAATTGTACTAATGATTCACCTGATAAAACATGAATTATAATGTAATGATTTGACACTGCAAAGATAACAATGCAATCATAATGATAGTGTAAAACTAAAGATTATGACCAAACGTTTAGCATCTGAAAACAATTCTGAATACAAAACCTGGATTTTAAGCAGCTGTATTTAAAATCCAGGCGATCGTTGTGTGGTTTCTGCTGATAAATGATCACTCCTATTTTATGCACAGAAAACACAACATACAAACCTAATTTCGTCATCTTGATTGCACCAAAATGATACAACGCATCACACAAAAGGTCTGTTCTATGAGCTGGTGTCATTTCCTTTGTAATCTTTGAGAATGATCGGAAATATGACCAGAGTCGTTCCATCAACTCTCCATCCATCAAACCAAAAGAATCTAACCGCCTTATTGAGTTTTTAATCTAAAAATGTGTTTTTATGAAAGAATAGGAAAGTTACATTACATGTAAGGGTCTTGTTTTAATGGCCTTGTTTTGAGCAATTAATAACCTTGTTTTAAGCAACTTCAATAAAAAAGGGTAACATAAAACTTATTTAAGAAGCATTTTCATAATGATCTCTAGATGCATTTTATTCAATCGTGTAGCAACAGAGGTTTTAATAGAAAGTATACTAAAACAAAACCTGGCAATCTCCTTTATGACCATATGAATGAAATGCAGGAATACACCTTTATTGCGGCAAGTAATTATTTGAGGTCTGGACACTAATTACAGGGACAAGAATATAAACAAACACGTTTCACTTGAGAAAACGAAGTATAAACATCAGACGTTCGTGAAGAAAATTGTATTCTTTTATAATGGACCAGTCTTTCGAAATGATACAAAAGTTAAATGTATATAGTAGATTAAGCAGTTTTTGAAAATCCGCAACTTAAAGATGAGTGGGAAAAAGCAGAGCTTGTTGCACGAGTATTTTCTGCTGTTGAAAACAATATTCAACCAGTGAAAACAGCCGTTGAAATTGACGACCAATTGTCTCATCGCACAAAAAAAGATACCATCCTCTTGCTGAAACATCACTAAAACCACTCAAACGTAGTGAAATAGCTGAAGCAATTAAAGATGCATCCCCTACAAGCATTCTTCACTGCAATTCCTAAACCAGAAGAATTGATGTTCATAAGTATTTTAAATGATGACATTGATTTTGTTGTTGAGAAAGGTGGAGAAGCCAAAAAGTGTGACTTAAAGTCCATTAACGGACTTACTTTTTAGTAGTGAAACCAAGTTTGAGTTTTTAAATTCACTGAAATATTTTACCCCAGAAGTTGTTGCAAGTGTTGAAAGGTTGACTTGTGGGCAGTGTAGTAACGCCCAGTGGTTTATATTTAGGAAAGCTGTAATCACTGCTTCAAAAAGCCATACTGTAATGAATGTGCTTAAAAAATTAAAGAATAAAACAATAAAAAATATTTCAAGGCCTTTAAATGAAAAGACTTCTGGATTGACATATGTTAATCCAGATTTAACAGCTCTCAAATATGGAAGAGAGATAGAAGTACATGCGGCCAACACATTTTGTGTTTCAATATTTCAGAAGGAGACATGGTTGGTTGGTATGTAGTATTGTGTTGACATCTGTAATAAACTACTTTATGGTATTTATTTTTCTCACTTAAGTATTTCTGTGAACGCTTTCGAAGAGTTTCATGGTTAGCATCCTGATATTTTTTATTGAAGTCTTCTTCGTTGTCGATTTTGCAGTCAACAATTGCCCAAAACCTTTTTACAGACCCAGTAATATTTAAAATTTTTACGTTACATTCAGCTAGAGTAAAAATATCGACCAAGTGAGTCAATAATTTGTCTGTATTATGAACATTGATATACCTTGATCGAAAAGCTGACAATGTCGTAGCCATTTTGATCGAATGTACCGAAAAATTGGCTCCAGAAATAGGATTAAAAGGATACTGCCTACCGTTGATGATACTGCTTACCGTGTACGGAAAAAATGCGCATCGTCAACATTGTGTCCAGATGGTGCATGAGTAGGCATTTGCATCAATGGGTGATTGTGGAAGCTTGCACGCATGTATTCGCGGAAAGTTTTGAAATGCTTACAGATATTGTCGTTGTTAAAAATCGAAATCGCATTTCACCTTTCATTTGAAAATCCCCTTTGACATATTCCAGAATCACACTTAACAAAAGTTTGATTGTTGATGTTTAAAAATGTGAACAATCTCAATTTAGTTCAATGGAGTGCAAACAGAGAACTTTTCAACGTCAGATGTAGACGGCAAAGATACAATATTATTTTATCAGGACATATCCAGCAAATTTAGGGTTAAATACAGATGTTGGGAGTTAGGACCAGGGAAATATGGGAGAAATGGTACTGCGCATGCGTGTGCGATATCTGACAGTGAAATTAATATGGACTTTTTATCGATGAAATATTATGTTGATGTTATATGTAAAATATGAAGTGATTCCAACCAGTGGTTAAGGAGATATAAGAAGCTCAACACAGTATTTTTGCATCTTTTTTAGTATAAGGAATGCTGTCAACCCTATTATATTAGCAATATCTCGGTAAATTCAAGTTCAAGTAAATATTTTCTTTTTCATAACTACAATTTTCTTCTTTATTTTAGAATGTAGCACAAAAATATGATTAAATGATAATAACAATAATAACATTAATATTGATACGTGTTTGATTTCAAATAAAAGAAAAGTTCAATTAATGAAAAAGTGGAATCTCGTAGAAGGTCAAAAACAACTTTATCATCGAGAACCAATTTGAGCTTTACGATTAAGAGTTGTTGAACTATAAATTAATAAACTAAGAATATATATATAATAAAATAACGCAAATACTTCAAATCAGATTAAATAACAATTATTTAAATTATATTAAGTAGAAACAAAGCAAAAAAGTGACAATTTTATTTCGTTTATTCTAAAAAATAATTATAAATATCTTCTAAATTTAATAAAATGTATTTTGTCTTATTTTTAAAAGCAGAGAGAGAAAGAGAATCTTCCAAATTTTCAAAGTTTGAATGAATTAACTCATTCCATAGTTTAGGGCCACAAATTGAGATGCAAAATTGGCAAATTTTAGTTTTACAAAAAGGTTGTACTATTACTCCAAATGATCTTGTATTATTTAGATTTGGTTTAAGAGTATAAATTCGGTCAAATATATTGGGAACTAAATTATATTTACATTTATACATGAAATTGACTATCTGAAATATATTTATTTCGTAAACATTCATTGCTTCAATATCATCGAAAAGAGGCTTTGTGTGAGTAAACTTTTCTTTAAAGTAGATGACACGAATCGCATGTTTTTGTGTTTTAAAAATCGATTTTAATTTGCTTTTATGTGTACTTGCCCACACTAAGTTTGCATAATTTAGATGGCTGTGTATAAAAGAAAAAGTTGTTTTAATAATTTTTTCTTTAAAATATTTCTAGTTTTGTATAATATTCCTACACTTTTAGATATCTTGTTATTTATTAAGTTAATATGGCGTTCCCAAGACAGATTTTCATCAACTAACACACCTAAAAATTTAATAGATTGTGTTTTTTCTAATGTTTTACTGTTAATGTGGAGATTAGGTAGATTTTCTTTGACCATTTTCCTTTTTGAATGAAATACTATGGATTTAGTTTTATCTGAATTTAAGGACAACTTATTGCTATGAAACCAGGATGATATTTTATTTAACGCAATATTCATTATTTTGAAAGCAATATTTATATCCAAGGTTGAGGTGAACATGTTTGTATTGTCTGCAAACATTATGAAATCGATATTTGGAGAAGAAAAAGCTAGGTCGTTCACATAAATTAAAAACAATAATGGGCCAAGAATCGAGCCTTGAGGAACACCACATGATATTTCAAGAAAAGCAGATGCACTACTTCCATAAAAGACGCATTGTTTTCTGTTTTGTAGGTAACTTTTAAACCACTTAAAATAAGTATTTGAAATTCCGTAATGTTGTAATTTTTTTAATAATATTGAATGGTTTACAGTGTCAAAAGCTTTCGATAGATCTATAAAAACACCCAATGTATATTCGCCATTTTCAAAGGAATTTAATATTTTATTACTTAATTCTAACAATGCATGTTCAGTGGTTCAAGTGTTTGCTTGAAAACCAAACTGTTTGTTGTAAAACAGCTTGTTTTTTTTTTAAATATGAATAAACTCTGTTAAACATGATTCTCTCCAATATTTTTGAGAAAAAAGGCAAGATAGATATTGGTCTGTGTTATGTACTCGTTCACACAGATAAGACACATAAACTACGAACGTTGTTTACAGTTGAAACTCTTTTATAAAAAAGAACTCAATATTATACAGCGGAGTTCAACATGTGTGCGTCGATGTATTTTGCCGAACACAACGAAGTTGACATTTGAGCAATGTCTATATATATATATAACAGTCTGTAATTTCCAACTTCAGTCGAAATGCCAGTTTTAAAAATTGGTTTAACTTTAGCATATTTAAATTCTTCTGGGAAAATTCCATTTTTAAGGGAAGACTGGAAGTTTTTAAACAGTTGTTGTTTTATTTCATTCATAACATCTATTACAATGTTTCCATTTATATTATCAATCCCGACAGCTTTGTTGCGTTTTAAATACTTTAAATACATAATCAAATTCATTCATAGAAAGGTGCTCAAATTTTAATTTGGAGTTAATTTGTGGGAGATACGTCTGAAAACTGATATTTGATGAAGGAAACGAGGTAGCTAATTTTGGACCAATGCGTGTAAAATATTTGTTAAATTCGTTCATTATTTCATGTTGATCGGTAATATAAGTATCGTTTACATTGAGAACTTTTGGGAAATCGTTGTGATTCTTTTTTCTTCCGGAAATTTCGTTAATTATTTTTTATGTTTCTTTAGAATTATATTGATGTTGCTCTAATAGTGATGAATAATAATTACGTTTTGATTTATGTTTCAGTTTTTCGAAAAGTTTTTTTTATAATTTTGCTCATTCTGTTCCGTTTTGTTTTTTAAAAATTTTATATATAGTTTTTGTTTTAATTTCGAGGATTTCTTTAGTCCTTTAGACATCCACGGTGCATTTATATCTTTAATTTTAACTAAGGTTGTTATTAAAGGAATGTTATCATTATATAAATTTAAAAAGATTTTGAAAAATTTTTTATAACATGTTTGTATCCTCATTAACTAAAACTTCTGACCAATCAACAGCGGACAATGCATCTTTAAATGATTGAACTTGAGGTGATTTAAAATGGTGTTTTACAACTTTTATTTTCTTTACTTTTTCCTTATTATCGGATAAATTAATAGAAACAAAAATTGGGAAATGATCAGAGATGTCATTTTTTATTATTCCTTTTAGTAAGTAATTGTTAATAATGAAATTTGTAAAAATGTTATCAATTATAGAGACTGAATTCTTAGTAACGCGTGTTGGTTTATTTATGAGGGGAAAAGTTCCATATTGGAAAATTGTATCATAAAAATGTTTGACAGGATTCTTTTCTTTATAATTCAAGCAATTTATATTAAAGTCTCCTAAAATAAAATACTTTTTCTTTTCTAGATTATTTACATTAAAAATATCATGTAAGGTGGAAAGAATGTTCTTATAAACGCCATCAGGTGGTCTATAGCAACACGAAATCATAATATTTTTAGTTGTTTTTTTTTCATTATAATCTCAATGTTTAGCGTTTCGTTATCTTTAGTTGAAAATGAAATGTCTTTTCATTCCCTATATAAAATGGATGTTTTGATATATATTAAAACTCCACCGCCACGTTTTCCAGTCTTCCTTTCATGGTGAATTGAATGAAAATTAGGGATTTGATAACATGAGTTGTTTTTAAATTCATCATCCGGACACCAAGTTTCACTCAGACAGATGATATCGAAGCAATGTTTGCATTCACAAAGAAATATTAAAAGGTTTTCAAAATTTGCATTTAAACTTCTGATATTTACATGGACAATAGAGAGATTGTTGCTAGTTACTTGTTTGCAAAGTAATGAAGACATTTCATGTGATAGAAAATAAGAGATTTCATAACTTGAAAAATTTACGTCGTTAAGATAATTAAAGTTGGGATCATAACGATTATTTAATCTTTCATTTAAATAAAAATGGTTTGTGAATTAATTTCTCAAAAACTTCAGTCATGATTGAATTTATGTATAAATACTAAAATAAGATCGAAATAATGCATTAATCTCTCTTTTGTTCAATGATATTATCTTTTTTAAAAGTTATTAAATTATTGTAAACGACTTTTGCGTAACTCCCTTTCTCGCGTAATTCTTTTGCTTCTTTGAATAGTAGCTTCCTTTTGTTAATTGTAATCTCCGAGAAATCTTCATTAATGTAAATACCATTTTCCCATAACTTCTTCTCGCGAAACTTTTCAAACACAACTTGACGATCTTTATAGGATAGGAATTTTACAATGATTGTACGCTTTGTTTTTTTCACCCCGTTGTAATATTTTCTTCCCACTCTGTGAGATCTTTCAATGTGCACTGCATTTCTTATGCCTAGATTACCTTTTATTATTTGTTTTACTTTATTTTCAGTTTCAGTCCAAGACTCATCTTCATCTTCAACAATTCCATTAATTCTAAGGTTATTCCGCCTCGACCGATCTTCAAGTTCATTAATTTTACTTTCAAGATGTAATACGTCGTGGTTTTGTGTTTCTTCGGAAAATTTTTGCTCCATTATCTTAACGTTTTCGTCATATGCGTTGCTAATAAATTCAACAGAGTGTTTTAGGTCTTTAATCTCGCTCTTTAGTAAATTATTTTCTTTGACAAGGGATTCTATTCGCCTTTCCAGTCAATCAAAACTGCCATTAAAAACAATCAGGGTTTTTTCGTGCATTGAGATAATTTCTTTAATTTGTTGGATTGAAAACGTAGTTTCAACTTTCGGGCCCATTGTGTAAATATTTATGGGTGTTTATTATTTTATTATTATTATTATTATTAAATTTACTCAGGGAATATGTGAATGAATATGTTTTATCGATAAATTAATTATTTAATTAATTTTCCGGTAGAAATACTCCGCCCGGTGGCAAGCAGTCAGGCGTTAAAGTCTACACAGAGAAATTATGAAATTAATGAAATAAGCTCAGTGATAGAGAGCAGAGAGTTAATGATGATATAGAGAATAATTAAATGTGTTTATGAAATGATCTAGAGAGGAAGTATTTTTTACTAAATGGAGGTTAATGTTAGGAGAACTTAAAGTTCGATCAACATGAATAGATATCGTTGTCACGTCACGTTCCAATTAATCCACAATGCAATTGAAAATTAATAAAAAATAATAATCAAGTAAAAAATAAATAATGAAGATTATCGCTCCAAATTTGGAATGGTGATTGAAAACGATTATATCTATCAGAATACCTGGTTACAAATCTGGTTATAATTTATTATTAGAAAGTATCTTTATAATTGTTTAATTTGATCGAAATTTCAAACTTAGAGCAATCATTTCAAACAAACCATCGTTTATGTCCGGCATACCAAAACCGCACTTACTTACCGCACACACACTTGTCTGTTTGGTATTTTTAACAAAACGCTCCATTCTTTGACAGAAAATAACATAACCAGGAGATAGTTCATTGAAATGTTGCCGCAATGAAGCGTACGCAAGCGGTAACGTATTGCTTAGAGAACCTTTATTAGACATAATTTGTCTAAATATTTTTGAATTTATTGCAGAACGAACCTCTAATATTAGAAATATTAGTAGTGAGGGCTGTTAGCACAAAAATACACCTCCATACTTCAGTTTTTGACAAAAGCATGAAACTTGGTACAAATGGTCAGAACATGAATACATGAATGAATGACATAGGCATAGCGTCTGAGAGTCACGTGATTGCTGACATCAGCACTTTTTGTGTCAGATTATTTATTTACTCAAACCTAGAAAATTTATACATCGTTGGAACGACAATTTCATTCTGATGATAACTACCAAAAGAACAATTTTACATGCCAATCCATTGATCCTGATTTTCATCCAATCGTGCAAGATGCCTGGCCTGCCATTTTAATCCTTTACTTTCTCATCTGGCTCTGGATCGGTTCATATTCACAGATACAGTAAACATAAAACAATAATTTGTTATTGACAGTTTTATTTCTGAAATTATATAATGACATACAAAAATCAATACATAACAGGTAATATGGTCTATAGCTTCTATCTTCTGACAACTTCATTTTGAGACAATAGTTCTTATATTACTTTGACTCAGTTTAAAATTGTTGTTTCAACGGTATATAATAGTCAGTATAAAAAATCTGAAAAATGCCGACGTCAGCATTGACGCCTTTGAATTATTTTTTTATGATTACTGTATCTGTGAATATGAACTTTTGATAAATAAATTAAATTGAAGTCATGGTCATATCTTTGATTTTTATTTCTTTTGTAAAAACTCTGTATAGGTTTCACAGTTCGTGAATTCATTTATTTTCTTATTATCCCAAACCTAACCTCATCATGACATTTGTATTTTTGTATTTTGTCAATTTACAAAGAAATCACCTTTCTTTATCCACTCTTTATTCAACTGAATTGTAATGTTACAACATAGTTGTATAAAAATCCCTAAAGCACATAAAATGCAGAAAGAGCATAATTATCACAATATGACTGTATAAGAAACACATAAACAATCACATTATAGGGATGGTGTTTGTTCCTTGGTCGGATATTTTGAATTCTATTTTCGGCCACTGATTTTGGTATTTCTTGGTCTTTTCTTCTGTCCGGGCTTCTTTGCCAATGTAGGCGTTTTGGGGATCTTCAGTTTCCCGTCCTTGGATGCGATGGATCCATTGTTGGAGTTTGCGTCTGAGGAACTTAAGAAACACCTTTTCTTTTTCCTCCCCCTTTTCGCGTTCCAAATCATGCTGGTTACAGAGTACTACATCGATCGGTCGTGCTTATATTTTCCTTCTCTGTCGAGTGTGCACCGCATGTCTATTAACTAGTTTAGCGACGCTATCCAATTTTTCCACCAGGTCCATGATTTTCTGTGGCTTCCATTTTGTTTTTTTGTTTTTTGTTTTTTATTGTAGTTGCTCAGAACAAGGCCCTAAAGGCCACTTGAGTGTAAAGAGCTAGAAAAGTTACAGGGAAAGTTACGCAGTTTTCAGATATCGATGAACGTTTGATTTGAACAGTTGAAGGTTATAGACCGATGGAAAGCATGTAGAAGGAAGGGAGTTCCAAAGTCTGGATGTTCGCGGGAAAAAACTGTTCTTATAGAAATCCCTGTGACAGTTTGGAATGCAAACAGTCCATTGATGAGAAGATGACGAAAACCTAGTTGTACGGTGAAAAATTCTGGGAGAAGGTGTAAGGGATGATAGTTCGCTTGAACAACGTCCATAAAAAACTTGTAAAAAAGACAAAGAGAAGCTACGTTTCGCCGGTGTGATAGGGAGTCCAGTTTCGAAGATAAGTTTGGGCCGATTGCGTTGCAAACATGCCGCGTTGAACACGGTCTAACAATTCAAGCAATTCGCAGGAGCACCTGCCCAAATGTGGCAGCTGTATTCATTGCAAGGACGTATTGACGATTTGTACAGGTAAAGGATACACTCAGGGGTGAGGTAACTCATTTCTCGTAAAAGAGAACCAACCTTCATGGCAGCTGATTTTGCAATGGTTTCAATGTATGAACGCCATGAGAGATCGCTTGTAAATATGAAACCAAGAAGGCGAAATGAATTGTTTTCAGGCAAATGAGAACCATTCATCAAAATTGGAGGTAAATATGCTTGCTTGAAATGATTAATGGAAAGAAGACTAGTTTTAGATGGATTGAAATTAACCAGCCAATTCTTACCCCATTCAACTACCGAATTGAGATCTTTATTGAAAACAGAGGCCAAATTAACCTTATCACAATCATTTGATTTATCAAGACAGGAATACAATGTGGAATCGTCAGCGTAAATAATGGTTTTGGATGATATATTGTCTGGGAGATCGTTTATGTAAAGTAGGAACAGGGTTGGTCCGAGAACTGATCCTTGTGGAACACCAGCATTGATGGAAAAAGTTGAAGATGAATGACCACTAAGGACAACCTTGAGTCTACTGTTGGAAAGGAAGGAAGAGATAATTTTGAAAAAGGAACCTTTTAAACCATATGCTTTGAGTTTATGTAATAGACCCAGATGCCAGACTTTATCAAATGCCTTGGAGATGTCAAGAGCAACTGCTCGCGCTTCACCGGAAACATCAAGGGCACGATAAAAACGTTCAGTTATAACTGTCAAAACATCAGCAGTGGAACGACCAGAACGAAACCCGTACTGGGAATCATAAAACAAATTAATTTTTTTCAATAAATTCCACTAAGGTCTGGTTAAGTAAAGTCTCAAAAACTTTGCTTAAAATGGAAATGAGACTAATCGGTCTATAATTTCTAGGATTAGAACGGTCACCACAATTTTTAAAAATTGGAATAACGGAGGCAAATTTTCAGGATGAAGGAAAACAAGATTCATCCAAACACTTTTTGTAAACAGCACATAAAACAGGAGATAACTCGGTAGAACATCTCTGAAGAACATTTACAGGAATTCCATCAGGTCCTGTAGCTTTAGTGGAATCCATTTTGGAAATTATCTTGGAAACGTTATCCGGAGATATAAAGCAATCCTGTAAAGTCTGGTCAGTTTTGGAGGTGAAATATGGGAGATTGTGTCCAGAATCATCGAGGGTAGAATGAGAACTGAAGAGTTTAGCAAATAGTTCAACTTTATCCTTAGATAAATTAATGACTTCAGAACCATTGAATAGTGGAGGCACAGATTATTTAGAATTGCCCCGGACATTTTTAATGATACACCAAAATTTACATGAACCTATTTTATTTAATTGATATGATCTTTAGTTCTTTCAGCAAAAACAGTTTTTGCTTTACGAACAACATATTTACAGTTATTGCGAGAGACAATAAACAATTTTCTGTTAAGATCAGTCGGATGACGTCGGTAGCAATGAAAGAAATGATTACGATGGGCTATGGCTGCAGCACATGCTGTTGGGAGAATGTCAATCTTGATCGGCAAAGTCAGCAAATATCAGCTGTTTTTATCCAAATTTCAAAGAACTTTACCAGAAAACACCACCACAACTACACCAAACTGACTCCACAATAATATAATGAGTAAACTCCAATAAGAACAAAAATTCAATCCAAAAATAATAACGAACTGCAAAATTTTGAAGAGCTCCTCAAAACACACCTTCTGTTAACAAGAGATAATTGATTGATGATTGATTGTTTTAAATTTGACAATGTTGTTCATCGACTCGCAGTTATTATTCGACCATTTGAGTGGGATTGCCGGGTTCTTCTGTGGATCGAATACATTGTCTCGCAGAGCTGGTTCCAGTTTGTCATTTAAGTATTTGGTGAATTGCTGAAACTGATCATTATATTCCGTACTGATTTCCTGCGCTTTTTCTTCGAAGTCATATGAATTATCCAACTGCAGTATTGCGTTTTTTCTGAATATCTTGTCTAATATGCGTTTCTTCAACTTCTGGTCGGTTGTCTCGTTCTCAATATAGTCCAGTAAATGGGAGTGTCGAAGTGGAAACTAATTCATGCAGAAGCGAATTATAGCCTAAAAGTCTCTATAACCCCTATATATTTACGATCTATAACCCCACCGGCATAGCTCTTGAGCATTTCTCACAATTTCAAGTCAAAAACGAAATTCTGAAAATTCGAGGTTTTTAAGAAATCTTGGCACAGCACTATATTGAAAATTGAAAATATGGTTTTCTTCCAGTAATCACTTCGCTTCTAATTAATTTTTTTGTGTTTCGGATAGATTGAAATTGACAATAAAAAAATTTTGTGAGACAAATTTTTTTTCAGGGGGTCAAAATGTTTAAAAATGACAGATTTTTAGATAATTTTAGGACTTTTGAGTCTTTAGCATGTCATTAACAACAGTCATGTGACTAATTCCGTTTGATAATCTTTGTTCTAGACTTAGTTAATCTTTAGAATCAAATTAAGTGAAATTATTTATTTCCAGGGGGTCAAAATAATTAAATATTGCGGATTTTTAGCTAATTTTGGCTAAATGTTGGGTTTGTAACGTGTTGTTAACAACAGTCATGTGACTAGTATCCCCTGATATTTGTTTTTATTAGCCTCAGTTAATCTTACGAATCAAATTTAGTGATTTGCTTGTTTTCAGGGGGTCAAAATAATTAAAAATGGCGGATGTTTACCATAATTAACTTTCATTTATTTATTTCATTTATAAACTTGAAATTATATCAAAGATATTTCCATCGTCAACTTTCATTAACTTCTGCTGTGCTATTTTCGCAACCAATGCCTCTGAAATCACCACATGCCGATACGCAAGTCAGGCCGTTTCGTCGACATGACGACAGCATAGCTTTGATTCACAAGGTTTCTTTGAGGATAGCTGACAATTACATCGAATTACGTGCAGAATTTCTTCAGGCGCAATGTCCTAGAAATGATAAATGTATATCACGAATTAATTGGGATACATAATTTAATTAATGCTGCAGCTTCTAGTACCTTGAGTTTTCAATGTTTCTCCGAAAAGTTTTTGTTATGGTAGGCAGCTGTTAATGTACGTACACAGGATGATATAAAATTCATTGTATTAAAAGGTTTATAAAAATCGATTTTGGATGCCAATTGTGAACATGATAATTGTGAAGTAGTTGACTGGTCGGTCATAACTGGTGCCATTTTCCCATTTAAAATTTCCAACCCCATTCCAATGGACGTAGATTACAACCCATCAACGATTTCCACTACCAAACCTGTAAGTAGACTCGCAAGCTGTGGTACCATGCTGTCCTTTCTGTAAGCGGTAGCTTCGATGGTGCAATTCTTGATGCAGATGCAGCCATTTTCATGTATGTGTTATATCTTAGCTCAGTCAGTGTTTCACCAGGCTTTCCGTTATATAACATGACAAACAGCGTGATATCTGCATCCCCGATTTTGTTTTGTAAACTAGATGAGTCCGTGAAGCGGTCAAATAGTTTTTGCGCTTCTTCAGGATTCTGTAGAAGACGGAGTGGCGAGGCTTTACCTTTGTCTTGTAACGCTATGTAGTATTACAGCCACCAAATGCATGGATGAAAAGCAAATATGGAGTAATTGAGTTACCCAATCTATCAATTGCAGACTCCACATCCAATTGCTTGATTTGACTCCTCCCATTTTTGGTATAGCTTGAGCCAATCAGATCGGATCTTGGCCCATCTCCTTATTCCAAAGATACATTAACATGATGATGACATCAGTATCATTGGCAAAAACTGTAACTGAATCTCCATTGGTGCAATGATCTAATGCTGCTTTCACTATCATTGTATCAGAATCGTTAGCGTTATCATTTCTGCCGTCGCCTCGAGCCATTCGCATGCTTGCTGAAATACGTCCATCATGTTCTCATTCTGTGGTCTTCCCCTTTGGTTGGACTTTGATGTTTCATTTTTTGTTTGGAAACTCAAACTGCAGCTTGGATAATATCTAGCTTCTGCAGCAACAAGGTCGATACAACTCATTATTCTTGCATGAATCTGAAGAGTCGAACAGTCGTCCGCATGACGTGCAAATGTCAAGTATCCTTTGACGAATGTCTAATGTTGTTACCAAGTGCCAACCTTTTGCTTAGGGTTTTTTAAATCGTCGATACACTGTAAACCACAATAAAAACAATTTATCTGAAGGCACTTGAACAGCTATACGCCGCTTGTTATTAAAACGTTTTCTACAGCTCTCATGTACAAATACTGGAGTCTGATTCGATTTTGCCAAACGCAACTCCTGGTGTAGTGAATCTTCATCTCGTATTTTGCTAAATTGCAACAAACCACTAAGTCCTCTCTCTGTCACTTTGATCAAATTCTCTTTAGTTGATTCTTTACAAATGACACAATCCATTAATTATCTTGCTGGAATAAAAAGCTGAAAAAAATAATGTTGTGGTAGAACAAAACCCGCAGTGTACTCAGAGTGCTGACAATAAACCAAAACAAACATTTTAAAAAAACACGAATGCGATAGAATGAGGATGCAATGCAGTGACTTTATTTATTTTGGCCCCCCTGAAAACAAAAAAAGCATTAAATTTAATTCTCAAGATTGCAGTGACTAACGAAAACAAACATTAAGGGAAACTAGGCAAATGGCTGTGGTTAATAACATGTTACAGATTCAAAAAGCCAAAATTTAGCTAAATTTTGCTAAAAATTCGCCATTTTTAAATTTTTTGACCCCTTGAAAAAAAATTTGTCTCAGAAAATTTTTTTATTGTCAATTTCAATCTATCCTAAACACAAAAAACTTAATACACCGATTTAGCCTAAACGCCCGCCATTATGTTTTGACTTATCAAGACCTGGTTAGAGGGGTAAAAGTTTAGAGACAATAAAAACATTTCCTCCACTTGAGAAAACGAAGTATAAACATCAGGTCGTAGCAATAAATATATTTATTACTTAGCTTCGCTCTTTATATTAACCATGCCTAAAGTCAACTGCGCTGTTTTTGGATGTTCAAATAGTACATATAAATTAAATAAGTGGAAAAACGAAGAGTGCGAAATTCATTCATTAAAGAAATCGGATTGTTGTTGTGAAAGACCGTTTCTTCTTTATTGTTTCCCAAGCAAATTGAAAAATAATGAACAACGAAAGTCGTGGATTCAAGCTATGAAGAGAGAAAATAAAAATAAATCTACATGGCAACCTAAAGACAGCGATAGAGTTTGCTCAGTTCATTTTTCTGATGGAGTGCCTACAGCTAATAACCCATGAACTCTCCAGACTACAAAATAATTTTTTTCTAATCCAGTTACGCCCATCTGCAGTTGACACTGAGTATAGTACTTGTGCGAGCTTTTGAGTTTTGTGCAACTGTTACTTTTAATCAAATAAGATAGATCAGCATTTTCAGGTGACATGTAATTTATTGAAAATGGACATTTCACTTCTAAACAAGAATTCCCACAACATGAACAACTTATGATTCTGTCTGGAGATGCTCTGATATAAGGCAACTCTTCATGCAAATAAAGTCCACATTCTTTAATGACTACATTTTTATGGTCTTTTTTGTAAATTTCCATAAACGAATTAACTGCTTCTGCTTCCATATTTCGACCATACTTCAAAGCAGGTATATCAGGATTAACAAAAGTCAATCCAGATATCTTTTGATTTAATGAGCACATGTTTATGGTTTTACCAGTATGAATTTCATATCTTCTAACTTTTGTCACAACATCATGAGCTTTGGATGCCGTTATTACACTCTTTTGATAACTGAACCATTTAATGTTTTCATTTTGTCCACGTGTCAACAGTTCTATAGAAATAATGTTTTTTTTATCATGTTCTCCTTAGTCATGAAAGTTACTTTTATTCTTCGAGATTTGAATTTGATCTGAATTTCATCGATTTGAACTTTGAACTGACAAGACGTGGTTTTGTGAGTGGTCGTTGTATTAATTTAAGTGTGGTTATTTAAAGGTGGTTATTTTTCAGAGATTTACACAGAATTGGTATTAATACTTTGGAAGTTCGTGTTGCAGTTTGCTGTGTATTTTTACCAGTATTTTTGGCTGGAAGTTAATCTTCTTTTTAACCGATTAACGTTCAAATTCTCCTAACCCACTGTTATCAACAACTTTTAATCACTCCCTTATTACTAATTAAATAGTAATTTGTGTTAAATCCATTAAATTCATTACTCATTCTCCCTTGCAGTGCTTTTTTTCTTTTTTGGATTACAACGCCCGACTGCTTGCCACCGGGCGAAGTTTTCCATTAAAGAAATTTTTATTGCAAATTATACAAAATTCCTGATAGCGGGGAAATGATGTAATTCCTGGAAAGCTGGTTTTGTTGCAGAGTCAGTATTTTACACTTTTTGACTTTCCATTCTCTCCAATCACATTAACCTTGCATCAATGACAAGGATGAATGACTTTAAGGATCAGTTGGTGAAATTCGAGAAACATCTCTTAGATATCTCATCGAAAGTAAGCAACATTGAGACTTTTATGACTGACAAACTGGGAGAAATCAATAAAAGCGTCTCCCATATAAAAGACGTCGTGATTAAAAATCTTGTGGAGGAGAACAGACGTTTAAGAAAACGAGTTGATAACTTGGAGGAAGATAAGAAAAAAGAAATTTATAATCTTGAGAGTTATAACCGCAGGAACAACATCGTGGTTGACGGCATTCCTGACTCCGTGAAAGACGAACATCTGGAGGGGGCGGTGATTGAGATTTTCGAGGCGATGGATGTTACGATCGACGAGCGCGATATTGAGGCGTGTCATCGCATTGGGAGATCGTCTCCCAAGAAATCAATTATTATATTTGTTAACAGGAAAGTCGTCACGAAAGCCTTTCAAAACAGGAGGAAGCTAAAGGATTTCAAATCACCAAGACTAGGCCCTAACTAGGCCCTAAAGGGACGAAGATATTTATTAGAGAAAATCTTTGTCCTTATTTTGAAAAGCTTTCATATTATTGCCGATTATTAAAAAGGTCAAATTTAATAAACGACACTTTTTGTCTTAACGGGAAAGTTTATATAAAACGAACCATGAACGAGAAAAGGATTGTCGTAGACCATCTTAACACCTTGGTCAATCTATATCCTGATTTTGATTTTTGTGCTTGATATAAATTTTCATTAATCATTATAAAACTTCTGCATTAAAAAAAACCCAGCAATTAACTTAAAACTAAAACTAAAAGTAATATTATTGTAAGATTTTTTCTCTTTTACTTTTTTCATGACACATCTATGTAAGAAATGCTGCTTAACTGTTAAAAACAATCATAAAGTGGTTGTTTGCAAAATTTGTAACCGAATATTTCATAAAAAATGTCTAAATTTGTCTGCTAAGCAATTCCAAAGCTTCAATTCCACTGAAAATTCATATTTCTGTTTGATTTGTATTTCTGACAATCTACCATTCTGCCAAGTTCCAAATGACAACGAGCTGAGCAAAAATCACAAGCAATTTGCTAGGGAATGCAATAATCTACTCGAAACACCTTTTGATACTGATAGCCACCCAACATCAATAAATTCAAAATATTATGATATTGATGATTTCAATAAAATTCCATTAAAAAATCCATTTTCAGTTTTTCATATAAACCTTGCATCATTGAACAAACACATTGAAGATTTAGAAAATTGTTTATCACTAATTAAAAATAAACCTGATGTCATTGGCATCTGTGAACATAAATTAAAAAAAGAATCGAAATTACCAGGTACCATACCTGGCTATAAATTTATTTATAATTTTACAGAAAGTACTCATGGGGTAACTGGGTTTTTTATCTCTACTTCTTTACCACATATCATAAGAAATGATTTACTCATCTCAAAACCATCCGAGCTGGAATCAACTTTTCTAGAAATTAATCACTTCAATAAAAAAACAATATTAGGCTGCATATATAAGCATCTTCATATGCCTATCAATGTGTTTGTCGTAGATTTTCTAACCCCCCTGCTGAATAAAATATCATGTGAAAACAAAATTTGTATGTTGATGGGTGATTTCAATATCTTAATATGTGATATGTAATAATCTTCTATTGATAAAAGCTTTTTTTCGCTTTTGTCACCTTCGTCTGAAAAAATATTGATCACTTCAACAGCTTCGTTTTCTTTGTTAAATATTGATTCAATGAAGTTGATTAAATTGAACACAATGTCTTCCTCCTTCATTTTTTTAGCATCATCAGAATAATTAATGGTTGTAAACAAACTCAAATTATCAGATAGTTCAGTTTTCTTTCCTCGTTTGGACGGTTCCAAGGCTGCTTCTTCGTGATGGATCTTCAGGACGTCGAGAACCTTAAAATATAATGGAAATTATTTATATGTTTATTCCAGAAGAAAATTGTCTTTAAAAAGCCGGATTTCATATTTTCAGTAACTCCCAGTTGTTTGCAGAACCTGAAAACTATCAATTTTAAAAATAGCTCAACCCTTTCCGTTCCAACCTGCTTAATAAATTTGGAAAACAACGCCACAACCTCTAACGCCCCTCATTATCAAGACATACTCGTTTATTATGCACTCAAGAGTGACATTATTATTATTATTAACAATGTTTTTACAGGATAAAAACTTCAGTTTACAAAACTGCTATAAATGCTTGTCCGGCTCAAAAAAACAAAAAAAAAGTATATATATATAAATAGAAAATAAAAAACTATTAGTATCATATACACTATTAAAAATCAACGGTTAAATAGTTGTAAATGTAAAATTAAATTGCGCAGATAGAAATTGAACCGGAAAATATAGAAAAAACTAAAAGAAAATCGACATTTACGCATATTAAAGAGTATAAAGTTGAAATCAAATTGTGACAACAGAATTGTTCAGAAAAATTGGAAATGAAATGAAAGGTCAACATACTCAACACCAAAGATAAAGAATACCTATCTATTCCAAAACCTCTAGAAAAATTGTATCAATAATTGTCAGAAAAATGAGCCTTTAACATGTTAGTAAATTTATTAAAATCACTAATATTACGAATATCAACTGGTAAGCTGTTATATGCTTTTGCACCACTAAAGTAAAAGGCTTTCTTCGCACAAGACAGTTTAACCTTTGGTAATTTCACTAAAATGTGATTGTTCCTGGTGTTAACAGTGTGGTTCGCGAGTTCAAAACAATTCTTCCAGTTGTTGCAAACAGTTCCATCAAGACATTTACGAACAAACTTACAACATTGAAGAAGAATTTCCGACTGAATTTTCTTGACTGGTTTCCCATCGCTGATGATGGCAGCATTGTAAAGTTAAAAATAAAAAAAATTTACCCCTAGAGTGCAAAGTCTTTTCTTGAATTCTTGAATTTCTTCCCAACAAGAAGAAATGGTAAAATGATGTATATTCGACTGAGTGGTAGAACTTTTGTCTACTAGATGCAATACCGGCTTGACATTGACAGATTCTTGGCATTGACAGATTCTTCAGTGTCATTTTTGTTGTTTTCAAAAGTTCTACAGATTCTCTCTAACTTTTTTCAACGTACTTGTTAGAATCAGTGGTCAAATCAATTACATGTTCAGGTACCAATGGTGGTTGTTGCAATGATGATGATTGCAATGGTAGTGACTCTTGTGTTGTGGGAGATGACTGCCGTTGATCTACAGGCATTTGAAAAGGATCACCAAATGAAGCAACTTCTTCATCAAATGGATTGTGATTTATTGAAAATTCATCTGTAAAATTAAAATCCAGTTGATTAAGATTGGATTTAAGAGTTTCATTTGATCCACATAATCCTGGTATTCTCAACTTTGGTTTAGTTTCAAACAATGGATCTGTCAATGTTACAATCTAATCTTGAAAGTTAGATATTGTACATAAAAACAAATTTATTTTTGAAGAAGGCTTTCCCAGTTCTTCTTTGTATGCATCAAGTTGGAATGGGGTATTAGATCCAGGAAGGAAAAGTGCTTCTTTGCCATCCTGATAAAGTAAAACATGGCTCTCTTTTGTACAAAACAATTGGTTGTGATTAGCATGTTTATCAATACTTTGCGATTTTAAGCTCTGATAATCTGTATCAGTTTCTATTTTAACTGGTAGTTTACTGCCACGTACTGGTTTCAACATACCATGAGAATCTCTGGACATCATCCCGACATTAACAGTTACCATGTGTTTCAAATAGGGTCCACCCCCATGATTACCACTAGCACTCGACGATGAAGCAGACAATGACGTTTTTTTGATGTTCTGAAGTTCGAAGTTCTCTCTTTGGTCTTTGCATTTTTGAATTCATTCAAAGAAATTGTTGGAGTTGCAGTACCATTGTTGTTCTTTTCCCCACATTTAAAACAAAATTTGTCATCAATTTTCAACTTCTCTCCACATTTTCAACAAAACACGATTTAAATTTTTAATCCGTCCGACAAAAAATACTGAAAATTTGATGATTTTGAAAATTGAAAAAAACGTAAATTCTGACACTTAATGAATGTATAGTTTAAAGGATAATATCAAGTAATTCTACAAAAAAATTACTATAAACACAAGTATTTACGCAAATTTTGTAATTAAACTAGATTTTCATTGTCGGACGGAAAACGCCTTGTTTTCTTATTTGAAACAGATATCTTAGTCATATTTTTAAAACTAATACGTAATTTACTCGATGTTACCATCTAGTAACCATACACACTTATTATTTCAACAACTTAAACCATGATGTGAAAAGTCGACATTGATTCCGTCCGACAATTCCGTCCGACAAAAAAAGACTTCTTTTAATATGAGCTCATTTTTTGGAACAACTTTATTAATGTGTTATTTCTTTAATATTTATCTCTTTAGTATAGATGTAAAGGCGGATTTCCATTCAAACTATTTCCACGCGCGCGCGCATTTTTGAGACAGAAAATCAGTTAACGCATGCGCAATATGTGTCAAAACACTGATTGCATCATCCTTTCAGCATGCGCGCGAGCGTAAAAATAAGTAGAAACCATTTCTACTTTTGCGATCACAGAAATGCTCTCGAAAAAATAAGCCAATCAAAAAGCAAGAAACTATAAACAAATTACGACATTGTTAAAATTATCGTAAATCATCATGGCGTCTCAAGAGCAGCCGCAAGTAAATTTAAATATGCTTTTGGCAGCGTTACAGCAAAATGGAGAGAGAAATCTGGGAGATCTTACTGCATTAATTGCAAACAATGAAGAAGAACTTTGTCATGTAGCTGAATTTAATGAGGATGTAGAAGTTACTGCAGAAGAGACAATCAATGATGCTGTTTTGGGGGAGGAGGAGAAGAACGAACCAGAAGGTGTAACATATGATCCCGAAATACTGATTGATTTAATCAAAGGAGAGCCTTGTATATGGGATACTGCGTGTAGGGCTTACAAGGAACAAAACAAGAAGAGAAATGCATGGAACAAGATCTCGAAAATATTTGACAAAGATGGTAAGTGTTTAATAAGTTTTTGTTCTAAGCATGATTCTTTCGGCATAATGATTTATTATTATATACCAAGGGATCAAAAGGAATAACGTTTTTCTAACAACCGTTGAATTATTTCTTTTTCAGTGGATTTCCTTAAACAACAATGGAAGAACATAAAGGAAAAAATGAAACGTTGCCTTGATAAACGCAATCGGTTAACACGATCTGGTGCTGCAGCCCATACCTTGCCAAAGTGCAAATTTTTTGACGTCTTGATGTTTTTAGATGATAAAATCAGTAATCAGGAAACACAAAGCAACATCGATATTTCAAAAGGTAGTGATAATCATGAAAGTAATCCAAGCCCTTTGTCCTGCAGCAGTATATTATCCTCGCCAAGTGGATCATTCAGCGCAGATGCTGTTGTAGATACTAGCACTAATACAAGGAAGCGTAGTTTAAAAAATAAACAAGGAATGTCCCAACGTATTGATCTTTTGACGCTAGATTTTTTGGAAAAGGCTTCCAACGAAAAAATACCCAAGAAGGAGGATGGAGAAAATAGTGATTTATTATTTTTTAAAAGCTTATTACCATCTATGAAACATTTATCAAGAAGAAACAACCGTGTGGCTAGAAAAAAAATACAGGACATTATCTTTGAACTTGAAATGTCAGAGGATGAATAAGATTTTTACAGTTATCTTAAGTGAATTAGTTCTTGCGGAATTTAAGTTCTTTTAAGCAAAAATCGCGTTTCTTAGACTTTATAAACTTAACTTATTCCACTGTGACGAGGAGGATGATGATTAGTTAGTATTTTTAAAACAACCTATAGAGTTTGCTTGAAATTCATTTACATTTTTTAAAGATATATATAAAGAATACATATAACAAGTATATAAGTTGAAAGTACGTTCTATTTCAAGAATTTAATATTCAGATATATTTAGCATATACATAGTACAGATTTTTCTTTAATATATGTCAAATGTGTTTGTTGTTGATGAAAGAATGTCATTTTGCCAAGGTACAGCACCTTCTGGAGAATTGAAATAGTCCTTGTATGCGTCACGTACTTCTTTTGCTAAATTCGAATAGTTGTTTGAACCACGAACACTTTGGTGTAATCCAGCAAGACCAACCACATCTCCTATTTCGTTTCGCCAACTGCCCGGAGTAACTCTGTTTACACAGTATGTGTCAACAAAATTTCGTGGGGCATAAGAATATATATCGTCAACATTATTTATACTCATTAGGAAGTTATGCAAAACTAAAGTAGCTTTGACAATGTTACAAGTTGACTCCACATTTGATGCTATAGGTCTTCGAAAAATACGGAAACGGGTAGCAAGAATACCAAATGCATTCTCAATAACTCTTCTTGCTCGTGATATTCTATAATTGCATATAACTTTTGTTTTATCACCGTTACTTTTGTCAGGATAAGGTTTAACCATGTAAGACTTCATGGAAAATGCATCATCTGCAACGAACACATAAGGATATTTTATATCATTGCCACTGCTTTCTATACGATCAGCAGATGGAAAATTAAGAAGATTGTGATCAATCGCGTATCCTAACTTGCTATTTGAGTACACACCTCCGTCACTTTGTCGACCATTATCTCCTACATCTGCTAAGGTAAATTTGTAAGCAGCATCACAAATAGCAAGCAATACTACACTATGAGTTTTCTTATAATTGAAATACATGGATCCACAACGTGGTGGTGCTTGAATAATTACGTGCTTTCCATCTATAGCCCCTAAACAATGTGGAAAGTTCCAATTATGCTCGAATTCATGTGCTATTTTTATCCATTCCTGACATTGGCTAGGAGGTGTAAAATAGTTCTTGGAAAGAAGAACATCCCAGATGACGGAACAAGTTTCTTTGATTGTTCTACCAATGACCGATGGACTCATTCTGTAACTTGCTGCAAGTGTAACGTGGGCATCACCCGTGCTCAAGTGCCTTAGTGTCACACAAAGCCTCTCCGCAGGAGTTGCTACACTTCTTCTTAGCGAACATTTTGTAATAAAAGGAGCTATCCATGATAATAACAGTTCAAATGTTGTTGGACTCATCCGAAAACATTTATAAAAGTATTCGTGGTCAAAAAGGTACATATCTTTTACCAACAGGTGAAATTCACTTTTTTGTTCCCGTTCCAAGAATATTCTCCGAATCCACATATTTTTCTTATATTTACTCCTACGATTTCTCAAACGCAGAAGGAGTAGCAAGTAAATGTATCGTTTGTTTACAGCAGCCATATTTTTCTTGAAATACTTCTAAACATGTGCGCGCGCACGCAAACTGAAAAAAGAATGGAAATTACCTAACGTATTTTTGCGCTGGCGCATGAGATCAAATTTACGCGCGCGCGTGGAAATAGTTTGAATGGAAATCCGCCTTAAGTTCATGTTGATTATTCAATAATAATGTATCTAAGCTCGTTTCGATAGAATGAGAAAAAACCCTTCAAAGTCTGTTAAATTTTTTATCGATTCGATTCCGTCCGACAATATCAGTTTTTTCAAAATTTTGAAGGCATAAGGTTGAAATTAAATCCCTTGTTTTGTTTTTTGACAAAACCTGGTCCATTTAAACTATTATACAAAAAGAAAAGATCGCTACTATCCCATATGTTATGTACTCGTTCACACAGATAAGACACATAAACTACAAACGTTGTTCACAGTTGAAACTCTTTTATCAAAAAGAACTCAATATTATACAGCGGCGTTCAACACGTGTGCGTCGATGTATTTTGCCGAACAAAATCGAACCCGAACCGAATCAAAACCGAACAACAAAGTTGACATTTGAGCAATGTCTATATATATAACATCCCCCTTCTTTAGAAGTTCAGCGTTTGGATCTCAGAGGATATTGTTTCAAAGTCGGTTTATCGTTTTGTTTTTGTTGTTTCGTACTGTCGTCGTTTCGTGATAGTTTGACGTAATTAACATGTCGTGAGTATGTCTGTGATGTTCTATTGTTTTGTACGACAACTTTTGTTCCGATTATTTTTAGAACGGTAAACACATCAGGTTGATAAACTGTTTGTAGTTTATTATCTCGCTTTCCCCTTTTCACTAAGACTTGACTTCCAACTATTATTTCCGGTACTATGTGATTGTACTTCTTATCTGCGTACGTTTTCGCTTTTTCGGTATATATTTCGTAAAATCGTTTAACTTCTTCATAATATGTTGATGTTTGTGGTTGAACTTGTGGTAAACCAATGTTGATTTCTCGTCCAAAGAAAAGTTCTGAGGGCTTTTTATTCGTCGCAGGGTGAACACAGTTTCTATAGTTCAACAAAAGTAACTGCAGTGCTTGTCGCCAGTTTTCGTTTCTGTTTGTTGCATGACGTATCGACTTCGTAATACTTGTCATCAAACGCTCTACTTGCCCGTTACTCCTCGGCCACAAAGTTATTGACAGGTTGTTTTCGATGTTTCGTGCTTTGAAAAAATCGTCTATTTCGTTACTGTCCCATGGTGGACCATTGTCGGTTTTGATTTTATCGGGGTATCCGAATAAACTGAACCATCGCTCTAACGAATTGCACACGGTGGTTGCATTTGTTGTTTTCAAAACTTCTATTATCGGAAACTTCGAAAATACGTCGGTAATAACTAATAACTTGACTCCGTTTTGAACAGGTCCGTAGAAGTCAGCCGTAATAAAACTCCACGGTGTTTTCGGCAATGGCGTCATCGTAACTGGTGTTTGTTTCTGTGGTTGCGATAATCTCTCGCACGTACTGCAGGTCTTTATGAATTCTTCGATATCGTGATCCATGTTGTACCAATATACTTTACTACGTAATATATTTTTCGTTTTAACAATACCCAAACACGATTTGTGATCTCAACTACTTTTTATTCAATGTTACAGGAACAACTACTCTATTGCTTTGCATAACGATATCATCGACTAAACAAAATTCAAAGAAAATATTTTTGTACTTTGGTAAATTCGACCAGTTGCCATCGTTGATCGCTTTGCGTATATTTTGTATTTCTTCATCGTCACGAGATTCGCGTTTAATTTCCTCAATCGACATTGCGTATGGAATCGCATTTTCTTTCACGAAATTTATGTAATCTTTAGTAACATTCGATTCGACTGTATCACTTTCTTTAACGTTTCGACTAAGAAAATCAGCTATGTTTTTACTACCTTGTTTGTATTGTATATCAAACGAATATCCCATTAATTTTAGCTGCCATCTTTCGATTCGAGGACTTGTACGATTTTTCAAGTTGAAAATAAACGGCTGGTGATCGACAATCACATCAAAACGAGTGTGTGACAAATACAAGTGTAATTTTTCGATACTCCAGACTAGCGCAAGTACTTCTTTTTCAGTAATCAAATATTTCTTTTCGGCATCCGATAACGCTCTCGAAATAAAACATACAGGTTTTAAACTTGCGTTTTCGTCCGGCTGCAATAATATCGCACCAACAGCATAATTACTTGCGTCGGTCCACAGTACACACTTCTTTTCGGGATTGAAAAACGTAACTACCGAATCGCTTGTGATTTCGTGTTTTAACATTTCGAAACATTTTTCGAGTCGTTCGCTCCAATTAAATACGGTTTTCTTCTTTATCAACTCGCGTAGAATACTTGTTTTCTCCGAAAAATTCTCGATGAATCGACTCATAAACGTACATAATCCAAGAAACGACATAAATTCACTTTTGTTACGCGGGGCAGGTGCTTCAACTAAACACCGAATATTGTCTGGATCAGGTTTAATGCCATCGCTTGACAAAATAACTCCAAAGAATTTCACACTTTCTTGACTAATAATACATTTTTCACCGTTCACTTTAAATCCATTTTCCATTAAACGTTTAAACAGTTTTTCTAAGTTATTTTTGTGATCATTTTCATCTTTACCATAAACAATTATATCGTCACTGATACATTTTACTCCTTTCACATCGCTTATTTTTGATTGTAAACATCTTTGAAAAGTATCTCCAGCGTTATTAATACCATAGATCAATCTTTTAAAACGATAAATTCCGTCTTCTGTGATGAAATTGGTTAGTTCTCGACACTTTTCGTTAAGCTGTATTTGCATGTAGGCTTCGCGCAAATCGATTTTGCTAAATACTTTCGCTTGTGACATTTCGTCCGTCATCGAATCGATCGTTGGAATCGGAAACTTTTCGCGAAGAATTGCTTTATTGATTTGTCTAGCGTCTAAACAAATCCGTACATCTCCATTTGACTTGGGTGTAACAACAATATTACTCAACCACGCTTGCGGTGTGTTTACTTTTTCGATCAAACCGTCGTTAAACATTTTCGTAATTTTCGCCTTTATCGCTTTTCGTAAGCTATACGGTTGTCTTCTTAATGGTTGTTGTATTGGTTTAGCGTTTTCGTTCACTTTTAATTTGCATTCGTAATTTAAAAACTTTCCTCTTCCTTGAGTAATTTCTTCATATTTTTGCACAATGTTTTCAAGTTTTCTGGAACGGGTATTACCGTTTTGCACACCCACCTACACTCATCTACACCCATCTACACTCACCATGTAAACATACACACCCATCTACACCCACCATAAAAACATACACACCCACCATAAAAACATACACACCCACCTTAAATATTGCACACCCACCATAAAAACATACACACCCACCTTAAATATTGCACACCCACCATAAAAACATACACACCCACCATAAAAACACACACACCCACCATAAAAACATACACACCCACCTTAAATATTGCACACCCACCATAAAAACATGCACACCCACCTTAAAAAATAACACACCCACCTTAAATATTGCACACTTACCATAAAAAAACACACACCCACCTTAAAAAATAACACACCCACCTTAAATATTGCACACTTACCATAAAAACACACACACACACCATAAAAACATACACACCCACCATAAAAACATACACACCCACCTTAAATATTGCACACCCACCATAAAAACACACACACCCGCCATAAAAACATACACACCCACCTTAAATATTGCACACCCACCATAAAAACATGCACACCCACCTTAAAAAATAACACACCCACCTTAAATATTGCACTTACCATAAAAACACACACACCCACCATAAAAACATACACACCCACCTTAAATATTGCACACTTACCATAAAAACACACACACCCACCATAAAAACATACACACCCACCTTAAATATTGCACACCCACCATAAAAACACACACACCCGCCATAAAAACATACACACCCACCATAAAAACATTCACACCCACCATAAAAACATACACACACTATAAAAACATACACACCCACCTTAAATATTGCACACCTACCATAAAATCATTGCCACCATACATTAATAAAGCACTGTAGTGTACTCAAAGTTCTGGCAAAATTAAGTTATTTCATTTTCATTCAACATATGAAGTTTATTTTACTACAAAGAAAAAATCAATATTCAAAATGAAGAAAATAAGTAAAAATCGATTTCTAAAGATATATAGCTATAACAAAAAGTTCGTAAAACTACAATGAAAAAGACTAGATATATATACGATATTTTATAAGTAAATCATTTTTTAACACAAGCCTCAATTTTCTTAACGAAATGCCTAAATTTAGGCTGAAATTTGTTTTATTATGGTAATTGGCATTTAGGTCTCCAAAATTGGATTTTAACTAGTTGAGGCTGGGGATTTTCTTAAAGTTTTCATAAGATGTAGAGGTTTTTGAGGCTAATATTCTAATGATTAAAAAGTAAAACCTACACAAAGTAGAAAAAATTTATATGTTATATCCATCTCATCTTGTTAATCTTATAACATTGCTAACCTAAAATAATAATAAAAAATGTGGGGTTGCAAGCCTAAAGTGGCAAATATCCTTTTATTTCTTAATAACTAATACAAATAAAGATCAGAAAAGCTGAGTCAATCAAATTTGATTCCAAGCTCGGTCAAATAATCTATTTCATGTTGACTAATTGCATTTAAAGTTTTGTCGTCCACCTTGATAATGTCTAATGGCATATATCGATACCCTTTATCGTGTTTTTTATTGCAATATTCTTTTAAACAATTTTTGTTAAAATGTATATATTGTGGACCATATTTTGTATAGGTTTCTCCTTTAACAGTATACGTAGATGGACCATATGACCGCACGAGAAAGTAATCTTGTTCGTCAGACGAAGACAATTTTTCTCCACAATTTCCTTGGCACTTTTCAACTGAACGGTGAACAAGAGATCGAAGGTGAAGGATTAATGGCATCTCTCGTTCAGCGTTTGGATCGTCTAAGCGAATTTGTTTTATTTCTGGTTCAAATCGATCGCGTGTAACATCCTGAACTCTTTTTTTTGTTCGAACACGATCGTTGGGTTTTCGACCACTTTGTCTTGGCTTTGAAAATGTGTCTTCTTTTGTTGGAATTGAATTCCTCAATGCGTTTACGTGCTTTTTTCGTTTTTCAGAAGACCAAGAATGCCATCTTATACTTTCTACAGTGAATTTTTTGAATGGTTGACTCAATGTGTATGGGCCAGATCCATATATTGCTCGCACTTCGTCAGCATATTGCCTATCCACAAGCCTTTTCGGGGTGCAAATTACCTCGTCTACTGTCGACACCTTAAAACATTGTTCCTTTTTCTCACGACAGTGCTGTGACTCAATGCTATTGTTGTAAAACAGACCAGAAACCTCTGTTTTGTTTCGAGCACTTTCTATTACGTGGTTTACGAATAAATTCCTTCGTTTTTCCTTAAACCAACCGTAAAAACCCGGGCAGCGTTGTTCCCAAGCCTCTCTTAGTGAATTCAGTTGTTTGTCAAATTCATTATCGTCAGTTGAATCAGCAAGACCAAGCTCTTTAATCCCTCCATATTGACATCCGTAAATGTCACTAATTATGGTTCTTGAGTCTTTTACTCCTAACTCTCTCAACTTCTGTTTATCTCCTTTCTCCAAATGATAGACACACAGTAGCAAACGGAGGTCTTCTATTTCTGAAGAAAACCCTTTAAAAATTGCTAGTTCTTGATCTGTTCCAAGAACTTTCAGTGTTTTTATGTTTTTTCTAAAACTGCACATTTCTTGAGCAAACCTTCTGAATATAAACGTACCTTTCTCGAAATGAAGTATAGCTGGCCCTAGAAAGACAGGATGCTGCCCATGACTGTTCAATAACCGCTTATTACTATAGCATGTGTCAGTGAGCCATTTTTTGCATAAGTTAAAAGTGGTATCGACTGCTAACACTGCTTTAACACGACAACAGAATTGAACAATGTCATCTAATTGAGAATCTGTTGTAAGAAAAGCATAATAACTTGATGGCAGACAGCAAACCGAACGAATAAAATTTTCATTTCTTTGAAGTTTTATGAGAAGACCTAACTCATCCTCTTTATCTGCATTCGCTTCCTGTCCTATTTTTGCAGATTTTTGCTGACGGTAAACCTGTCTGACATCTCGCAGTTGCTTGCTTTGAGATTCTGCCTCGAATATGTCTCCTGATTCGGAATTCACTTTGTCTTAAGTTTCTCTTGGGGAAACTCCGTCATTGATACACTCTCTTGCCTTTTTTAGCGTACTTGGTGCGGTTCTTATATATGGTCTCTGGTTATGTTGTTTCGTTGTATTTGCATGAGGGATGGTTAATAAATCATCGGCTATTTTATCAGTGCGATACAAAACACCCACATATGGTGAAGATGGTCCTCTTGGTGGATGACTAATTGAAATAATCGTTCTTTTTAGTGGAAAGCTTTTTGCTGTACAATATCTCCTGTGTATATTCACAACCTCCTCTTCTGCTAAATATAACTTTTTGTAAGTCTTTCCAGTAACATGTTGATTATAAAAGAATTTTTCATCTTCTTCGTGAACAATTTTACCATCTTTAAGTCTGTAAATTTTGTTATTTGTCCGGGTACTTGTATAGGATCCATTATCGTCGGCTGTTATACTTGACAGAGGATTTTTGGTGATGTCTGTGATATAGAAATAGTTCGATCGAATGCCTTTAACTGGAAGCTCGCGGTAAAATTCGGACTTTTTAACTTTATTGTGCAAATTATTAATTAAAAATTCAGCAGTGGAATATTTTTCGACACCATGCAATTGAACAGTTGGTTTGCCTTCATCAGAATTGATGTTGTTAATAGAATGATTAATTTCTGGGCTTGATTCCAATGTTTTATCAACAAAATTTAAGATAAATTTGAAGGCTTCGTGTTTATCTTTTGGTAAAGGCGTACTAAGAATGGAAATGCAATACCCTATAACCAACCAAATTCCGCAACTATTCGAATCGAATTGCACACGTTCGCTGAAAACAGAACGATATGTCGTGTTTTCCTCTTCGAATAATATTCTTGCAATGTTCTCTGACGTAGCATTGACGCAACTGTTTGGACGAAGAGAATCAATGTGCGTTATACAGCGTTTGGTTTTGTCCACAATGTAACCTTGAAAGTGAACACCATCGCATAGAGGGATACAAATGTATTCAAATGATTCCAAAAGTGATCTTGACAAATAATTTTGGTAAAATGGAAGACCAATGCTATCGATGGGAGATAAACAAGGCATTACTTTCACTGAGTTCGTAGATAATTTTGAAAGAAGGTGGTCAATAGCAAAAGTGTCGATCAGCTCAAACTTGAAATAACAATCTTTCAATGTATTTTTTACTCTTTCTTTAGTTTTTTGGCTCCTTGATACAGCCTCAACGTCCACCACTGGGATCATAACTAAAATTGTGAAGGGATTCTTAGTTTTTATATGTCTATTATTATTATTATTATTATTATTCAGCAAGACTATTTACTGAGAAAAAACGACATTGTGGAATTAACAGAAAAACTTACCATCAGCAGAATCTTTTGATTTATTGCACAAAATATCATCAATCATGAAACTGCAAACCATTTTTACCAACACACTTCAATACCATCTAACATACAACTAACTCTCACAAATGTTTTTACTTAATTTCAAGAGAATTACGAAAAGGACATACAACAAACTTCTGTTCCCTTTATTTGCCTAGCATCACATGTGCAAAAAAAAACTTAATGTAGAGCTTTTACTTTTAGTATTCAAACAATTGTTTCCATGATTTCCACAAACAGATGTCCTAGACCTTTTGATGTCCGCCGCAGCCAGGGGGTCGTTGGTTGCGTACGAACCTCTATATGTTTTTATGGTGATTGTGCAATATTTAGGGTGGGTGTGTATGTTTTCTATATGACGGGCGTATGTGTTTTTATGGTCTGTGTGCAATACACTTATTTTTTTTTATAAACAACTAAGGTTAGGCTCCAGTACTCAAAGTTGCTTACGATTGTAAGATTTTCAGTATTAAAAAGTTGCTTAACAGTTGCTTCCTTTGGGAATACAAAAATCGTCAAAAGTTGACACAAAAACTGTTTTTCTTTATTCTTTTGGGGATACAAGAAACTTACATACAACTGTATATATATACTTAGTATTTCACACATTCTAATAAGCTTTTCACACTTTTCTTGAAAGAATAACATTTGAGGCTGAAAAAATATACGAAAGCAATTTATTTTTTTAATTTATATATATAATTATTTGCTTCTATTTTTATTTTTGGTTGCTTATGTTAACCATGTTGAGTACTGAAAGTTGCTTATGATTTTAGCTGTCCAGTACTGGTTGCTTATAAACTGGTTGCTTATAAAATAAAATAAGTGTATTTAAGGTGAGTGTGTATGTTTTTATGGTGGGTGTGAATGTTTTTATGGTGGGTGTGTATGTTTTTATGATGGGTGTGCATGATTTTATGGCGGGTGTGTGTATTTTTATGGTGGGTGTGCAATATTTAAGGTGGGTGTGTATTTTTTTATGGCCGGTGTGTGTGTTTTTATGGTGGGTGTGTATGATTTTATGGTGGATGTGGAATATTTAAGGTGGGTGTGTATGCTTTTATGGTGGGTGTGTATGTCTTTATGGTGGGTGTGTGTGTTTTTATGGTGGGTGTGCAATATTTAAGGTGGGTGTGTATTTTTTTATGGCGGGTGTGTGTGTTTTTATGGTGGGTGTGTATGTTTTTATGGTGGGTGGGTGTGTTTTTATGGTAAGTGTGCAATATTTAAGGTGGGTGTGTTATTTTTTAAGGTGGGTGTGTATGTTTTTACGGTGGGTGTGCAATATTTAAGGTGGGTGTGTATGTTTTTATGGTGGGTGGGTGTGTTTTTATGGTAAGTGTGCAATATTTAAGGTGGGTGTGTTATTTTTTAAGGTGGGTGTGTTATTTTTTAAGGTGGGTGTGCAATATTTAAGGTGGGTGTGTATGTTTTTATGGCGGGTGTGTGTGTTTTTACGGTGGGTGTGCAATATTTAAGGTGGGTGTGTATGTTTTTATGGTGGGTGTGTGTGTTTTTATGGTAAGTGTGCAATATTTAAGGTGGGTGTGTATGTTTTTATGGTGGGTGTGTGTGTTTTTATGGTAAGTGTGCAATATTTAAGGTGGGTGTGTTATTTTTTAAGGTGGGTGTGTGTGGTTTATGGTAAGTGTGCAATATTTAAGGTGGGTGTGTTATTTTTTAAGGTGGGTGTGCATGTTTTTATGGTGGGTGTGCAATATTTAAGGTGGGTGTGTATGTTTTTATGGTGGGTGTGTGTGTTTTTATGGTGGGTGTGTATGTTTTTATGGTGGGTGTGCAATATTTAAGGTGGGTGTGTATGTTTTTATGGTGGGTGTGCAATATTTAAGGTGGGTGTGTATGTTTTTATGGTGGGTGTGTATGTTTTTATGGTGGGTGTAGATGGGTGTGTTGTTAACATCTCATATGATTCTCTCTAGCAGTAATACATATTGCATAAACAAATTGTGTAGCTGAGTGGGGTCAATCCTGTTTGTATTCAAAGTGTTTCCTGCGTTGCGTTATTGGTGTTATATAAACTATTGTGTTCCTGTTGCGTTATTGGTGTTATACAAATTGTTGGGTTGGTTTCAAGTATCTTGTTAGCGTTGTTGTTGAACTGCATATCCGTCAAGTGGTGTTGTTGCTGTCTGGTGCAAAGTACCTGTGTGTTGTGCTGGGTTATACCTGTTCCCCATTAACCAGGGTTAGTGCTTACAATCTATTTAACATTTGGTAGCAGATTTGTGACAATCTACTGATATGGCGAGTAATGGAGAGAAGACCCCACCAGCTTTAAAAGGTGATATTCCATATGATAATTGGAAAAAGGAGTTAAAGATATGGCAGCGATTTACCCCTTTGACAAAACCAAAACAGGCATTGGCAGTGTTCCTATCACTTGAAGGAAAAGCAAGAGAGGCTGCAATAGATATAGACATTGATCAGTTAGATTCAGATGACGGTGTTGATAAAGTTTTAGCCACATTAGATAAGTTATATCTCAAGAGCAGGTTAGCACTATCGTATGAAGCATATGACAGATTTGAAAGGTTTGTTCGTCCCCAAGATATGAGCATAGCTGATTATTCTGCAGAGTTTGATAGGCTATATAACAAGGCGAAGAAATATGAAATGGTCCTTCCTGATGGTGTACTTGCCTACAAATTCCTAAACAACGCAAACATTTCCAGCAATCAGCACGAACTAATCAGAGCAACTCTATCAGAATTAACGTATGATAATATGATAATCCAAGTTAAAAAGATATTTGGAGACTTAGCAATATCAACATCATCCAGTTACCAACAACAAGTAAAAGTAGAGCCACAAGAATTGGTGATGGAGACACAGCATGGGTATAATGAAGAAGCCTTATACACAAATAGGCGACCCTCAAGAGGACGTGGAGGATCTGGTTTTGGTCGTTATAGAGGAAATGGACATGAAAATTGGCGAGAACCAAGGGAGCAGCGTAAAGAAAGTTATGAAAAACCAACGCGTAGACAGAATCCACTTGATGAAAATGGCGAGGTTTCTCGATGTGTAATATGTGGGTCGATGTTCCATTGGGCCAGAAAATGCCCTGATTCTTTTGAGTCATTAAGAAGACAAAGATTTCTTGATAATAAAGGCAAATCAAAAGATGTAAATGTTGCTTTGTACGGAGATACTATGAAAGTTTTGGTTGGCGAAACATTGAGTACAGCAGTCCTTGATTCGGGTTGTACCAAGAATGTGTGTGGAGAAGGTTGGTTAGATTGCTATCTAGACACTTTACAGCCAGTTGAAAAGAACGCTATTGTGTATAAAGAAAGTGATGTCACGTTTCGCTTTGGTAGTGGAGATCCAGTTAAATCGTTAAAGAGAGTCACTATACCATCAATAATGGGTGGAAAACAGATCACTATTGATGCAGATGTGGTACCTTGTGATATTCCTTTACTTCTCAGCAAGGAAGCAATGAAGAAAGCTCAGACCAAAATAGACTTCAACAACGATTCTGTTGAGCTGTTTGGAATTAAACAAAAGTTACTGTTTACGTCAACGGGCCATTACTGTATTCCAATCGGATTAAAGAAATGTCTTATCGAGTCAGAGGCTGTCAGTCCAAGAGATATTGACATAGTGATGTTTGGAACTGAGCAAATCAAAGTGTCAAACGAAAAGTTCAAACTAACTAAAGCTGATATTGTAAAACTTCATAAGCAATTTAGTCACCCACCCTTCGAAAGGTTAAAGAAACTGATGAAAGATGCTGGAATATCTGACGATGAAAATTATGTGTTCTTGAAGAAGGTGTCAGAAGAATGTGAAGTGTGTAAAAAGTATAGGAAGAACTTTCCAAGGCCGATAGTTGGGTTTCCCATGGCGAATGTTTTTAATGAGACAGTAGCGATGGACCTGAAAGAGTGGAAGTATGGCACATGCAAAACAAGGTTTCTTCACCTTGTGGATCATGCAACACGTTTTAGTAGTTCAGTTGTTATCAGAAGTAAAAAGAAAGAGGTGATCATAGAAAATATTTTCAAGATGTGGATATCAATTTTCGGCACTCCTAAAAAGTTCCTAATGGATAATGGTGGAGAATTTGGAAATTCAGAATTTGTTGATTTTTGTGAAAATTTAAATATCGTAATAAAAACCACTGCTGCTGAAAGCCCTTGGTCAAATGGAATTGTGGAGCGACATAATGGTATGATTGGTGAATCTGTTATGAAAATAATTGAAGAGACAAAAAGTAACCTAGAGATAGCTTTAGCATGGGCAGTCAGTGCTAAGAATGCGCTCCAAAATGTGTATGGTTTCAGTCCAAACCAGCTTGTATTTGGAAAGAATCCGAATTTTCCATGTGTGTTAAGTGATAAACTATCAGCGTTAGAAGGGCGAACTAAAAGCATGGTTGTTGCAGACAACTTAAATGCAATGCATGCAGCTAGAATGGCATTCGTTGAAGCAGAAGCGTCAGAGAAAATTCGTCGTGCCCTGAAGCATCAGGTTCGTTCTTCTGGAGCAGTAAAGTACGTGACTGGAGATGCTGTGTTCTATAGAAGAAATGGTGATGACAAATGGAGAGGAACAGGAACGGTTATTGGACAAGATGGAAAACAGGTGTTGATAAAACATGGAAGTGGTTATGTTAGAGTCCATCCATGCAAAATTATGTTAGAAAAGGAAGCGAAGAAAGAAAAATCTACTAGTGAACAAAGTATAAACATTAAAGATTATGAAGGGAACAAAGAAGACACAAGAAACGTACTACCTAGTAGCTTCACTAGAGGAGAAACTGAACAAAAAGGCGACAGAAGTTTCACTAGAGAAGAAAATAAACAAAAGGGCGACAGAACATTAGAATGCGGGCAGATTATCAATGACAACATAGAAACTGAACCAGAAAACGTAGAAGAACAAACCGAAAAGTAGTCAACAATATCGAGAGCATCGGAACTAGTTAAAAAATTCCGCCAACCTTCAGTTAAAGATCTGGTAAAATATCTTCCTGCTGACAGTGAGGAATGGAAAACAGTTAAAGTTGTGTCTAGGGCAGGAAAAGCTACCGGCAAATATAAACACTTTCTTAATGTATGCGACAGAAACGATATAATTTCTTGTGTTGATTGGGAAAATGATGTTAGGGATTGGTGTGAGGTAGACGGTTCCGAAGAAGTACTGATATGTGAACAAGAGTCAAAAGTTAGTTTGGTAGAAGAAGCTAAGCGTGCTGAACTAGAAAATTGGCAGCGTAACAAAGTATATGACGTTGTTCAATTTACAGGTCAAAAATGCATATCAACCAGATGGGTGCTTACAGAAAAGACTATTGATTCAAAGCGAAAGGTGAAAGCTAGATTAGTAGCCCGTGGTTTCGAAGAAGCGTTATGTAACCAGACTGATTCACCCACATGTAGTAAAGAATCGTTTCGAATGATGTTATCAATAATGGCAATTAAGAAGTGGAATAGCAACTCTATTGATATAAAAGCTGCATTTCTACAAGGAAAACCAATTGATCGTGATGTATATATACATCCTCCTACAGAAGCTGGGGAAATAGATAGAGTGTGGAAGTTAAAGACATGTGTTTATGGGCTGAATGATGCCTCCAGAACTTGGTATCTACGTGTAAGAGATGAGTTGGAAATACTTGGTGTCAAAAGTTCAAGATATGATTCAGCGTTGTTCTACTGGAGTTTCGAAAATGTATTACATGGCCTGATATCCACTCACGTTGACGACTTTTGTTGGGGTGGAACAAAACAATTTGAAGAGAAAGTGATACGCCCTTTGAAGGAAATCTTTGAAGTTGGTACTGAACACTCCAACAACTACAGGTATCTAGGGTTAAATATACATCAAGTAAAAGAAGATATGATCAGTGTTGACCAAATAAACTATATCAAAAGTATAAAGCCTATAGCCATTGGTAAAGAAAGACTGACACGAAAAGAAGACCCTGTGGGAAAGCAAGAGCTTCAAGTATTACGTACACTTGTTGGACAATTAAATTGGATAGCAATACAAACAAGGCCGGACATTCTCTTTGACAGCTGCGAGCTCATGAGTTCATTCAAATCAGCTAAAGTCTTGGACTTGATCAAAGCGAATAAGGTGTTAAAGAAAGTACAACAACAACCAGTAGTATTACGTTTTTGTGATTTGGGAAGTATCAGCGAGTTAAAATTGATTGCATATCATGATGCGTCCTATGCTAATCTAAAAGATGGAGGGTCACAAGGTGGATATATAGTATTCCTATCAAGCAGAGATGAAACTAAAGCTGTTCCAATAGCATGGCAGTCAAAACGAGTACGAAGAGTAGTTAAAAGTACCCTTGCAGCTGAAACTTTAGCACTTGTGGATGGAGCAGAAACTTGTATTTGGTTGGCAACTATTCTCGATGAAATAACGATGTCATCAAGAGTTATAAAAAGAAAGATAGAGTGCAGAACAGATAACCATTCACTATTTGATGCAGTTTACTCTATGACGTCATTGACCGATAAAAGATTGAGAGTTGACATAGCTATACTAAGAGAAATGCTTGTGAACAGAGAATTGGATCAAGTGACTTGGATCCCTAAGGAAAAGCAGCTAGCAGATTGTTTAACAAAACATGGAGCATTGTCTTCTAATCTACTGTCAGCGATCGGCAATAATAAAGTATAGCACACAACAAAAGGAAAATGTATATAGATGTAAATAAAGATGTTGTAACATAGATGTAAATAAAGCATGGAAGATACCACGAAGTAAAAACACAATCAGTGTTCCTGAACTGAAGGAAGAAAGAAGAAGAGAGACGAGATTGTTAACATCTCATATGATTCTCTCTAGCAGTAATACATATTGCATAAACAAATTGTGTAGCTGAGTGGGGTCAATCCTGTTTGTATTCAAAGTGTTTCCTGCGTTGCGTTATTGGTGTTATATAAACTATTGTGTTCCTGTTGCGTTATTGGTGTTATACAAATTGTTGGGTTGGTTTCAAGTATCTTGTTAGCGTTGTTGTTGAACTGCATATCCGTCAAGTGGTGTTGTTGCTGTCTGGTGCAAAGTACCTGTGTGTTGTGCTGGGTTATACCTGTTCCCCATTAACCAGGGTTAGTGCTTACAATCTATTTAACATGTGTATGTTTACATGGTGAGTGTAGATGGGTGTAGATGAGTGTAGGTGGGTGTGCAAAACGGTAATACCCTTCTGGAACGTGCGCAAACGTCTCATTTTTCACTTTGCACGTGTTTTCTGCACGTTTTTTTCTGTTTTCACCTCGCGTGATCTATTGTTTCGACATTCATGAACATTGTCTGCATTGTTTGTGATATTGGGCGTGTTGGCAATTTTGATTAGCAACAGTTCTTTTGAAGTTGATAACCCAATCAGATTGCCAGCTCTTTGTCTGTTTACAACGTAGACTTTCGAAATAACAATACGTTCTTTGTTCTCTATCTCTGCTTCAAAGTAACCAATCATTTCCCATGGTTTATCACTGCCATATGCATAAATGTTTTGTTTTGACTTTTTTAGCTGAATCTTTTGTTTTCGACAAATTTCAGAAAAAGTGTTTTTATCTATAACGTTTATCGACGACCACTGTCAATAATCATTTTCGTTGGCACATTGTTTATTTTTACAATCGCTTCTTTTGACTTCCCATTTTACTGAACATTTTGGATTTCGTATTCATCAAACAGCATAAATATGTTGTAGTCTTCTTCACTGTCGGAAGATTCTTTTTTGTTCGTCACTTGATACGCCTTGTTTGGTTTGTCTTTGCTTTGTTTGCACATTTTCGACATGTGATTTAATTTACCGCACGAGTAGCATTTTCTTCCTATAGCAGGGCAACATAATTTGTGAGTTTTCGAGTATTCTCCACCACATTTGTAGCACTGATTCGACTTTGCTTTATTTCTCTCTTCTTTTTTCGGTTGCTTTTCCCAGTAACATCGTTCGTCTTTTTTCAACTTTCGGACGTATTCTTCCGGTGGTTTTTCCCCAATATGTCTGGTTATAGTTTCAGCTTGTTTCTCGGAGAATTCTTTGCTGAGTCCTATGTCGACTAATTTTCTAAGAGTGAGATTTTCGACTTGTAAGAGATTTTTCTTCAGCTTTTTCGAGTTACACGTGAATATAAAGTGATCGCGTACCTCCTATCGATTCGCTCTTCGAATTCGCACGTTTCTGCTAACAATTTTAATCTTGTAACGTAGGCTGAACATGACTCTCCTCGATTTTGTGATGCGCTTTTAAAAACGTAAAGTTCGTATGTAATATTTTTTTCGGAAGAAGATATGTCAAAAACTTCGTTTTCACTGCGTCGTACGTATCGTTATCTTCTTTTAACGTCTTATATATTTCTCGTAATTTTTTTCCACCGAGGTGCAACAGCAAGGCTAATTTTTGTTTTGCGTCTGTTATTCCAGAAGCCAAAATAAACAAATCGAATTCTTCAATATACGATTTCCACCTCTTATCCAAATTCATAGATTCAGAAATTCGTATAACAAACGGTTCCACGGAAGGAATATTCGACATTAACTTTGCCATTTTCGTTTAAATCTTCGTCGCCAACTGTTATGTACTCGTTCACACAGATAAGACACATAAACTACAAACTTTGTTCACAGTTGAAACTCTTTTATCAAAAAGAACTCAATATTATACAGCGGCGTTCAACACGTGTGCTTCGATGTATTTTGCCGAACACAACAAAGTTGATATTTGAGCAATGTCTATATATATAACACCATACACGTTTTAATAAGCGTTCAATTTATCGAATTTCCGTCCGACAATATAGCTAATAAAAAAAACAGCACCCAATAAGGCCACTGGAATTGACCAGTTACTACCAGGCATGTTAAAAGACTGTGCAGAACATATTTCCCAACTTTTGTGTTACAGTATTTACTTGTCATTAACAACAGAGTCTATACCAAACCTATGGAAAACAGCAAAAATAACACCACTGTTTTAATCTGGCAACTCCGAACTTCCAGAAAATTACTGACCTATTTCCGTCCTACTGGTTCTCTCTAAGATTCTTGAAAGAGCCGCTCATACTCAACTAACGTATTACCTTGAAGATAATAGCCTCTGCTCCACCGTTTGGCTATTGATAGGTAAATGGCTGCCATCAATAGCACAAAATCCGTATTTAAACTGCCACTCTTCTTCTATTTCCAACATGCCATTAGTAAAATCGCCCTCGATTTTGGGGAAATATTTATCGACGCACTAGCCCACAAGGTTTCAACAATTGCTTTGCAAACTTCAATCACAATTTTGCATTCTGTTGATTGTGCTAGTCCGGACATTTCTGCTATAGTATATAAATAATCCTCTCTGCTCAATTGATACAAACAGACTCCAAGCCTCATTTCAGGGGTTACTGGTTCCTCTGTGATGAAATTTTTCTCTAGTTTTGGTCTGATCAATGACAATATATACAAAAATGTTTCCCTTGACAGTCGTATTTACATCTTTCTTCAGAGTACGAATTCCAAACCATGTCCCACCATCCTTGATTGCGGACAAAACGTCTACAAGAGCGAATTTTCGGTGTTGGTTTATTATTCATCAATCTTTTCTTGATTTGATTTAGAATTAAATTTATCAACGTACACAAAATCTTTCTTCTATGCTTTATTATCGAAATTAGAGCTATTATAACTTTTTTCGCCTGAGAAAATAATTATTTCTGCGTTTTATGTACATTGAAAACATGAGTTGGACTTTTCTTCGATCTACAGGCGCCATCTTTTTCTTTAATTTGACAACAAAGTTGGATTTATGATGACTTATGAACATTGGACTTGTGGACGCTAAAATTTGTATGAATGTTTTTCGAGTTTGAATATACTTTATGTGTGACCACGGAAAATTTATTCAGAAAAAATGTTTTAAATTAGACGAGGCAGAGAATGCGTATAAATCGAATGTCGATCTTTTGCCTCACTTTTAGACCGGCAGCCCAGAGCATTTTGGTCATACAAAGAAGGCCATTCAATATTCGCACCCATATACATTTATTATGTAACATAATACATTCAGATATTAATGTCTGCCGGAAACCCCCTGCTGCGTGTGTCCCCTAGGGCCCTAAAAGGAGGGGCTTAAAAAAGGGCTGTATCAAACATTGTAGATACCACACGCAACCAAATGGAAATGAACACGTGCATGCCAAGGAGAAAATAACTGTCAATAACTCGTCACTGCCAGACAAATTTTTCTCTGCATAGGCCTTCCCAGATCTCCCACAAGGGTCCCAAAAATTTGTGCTAGATTAAACATCGGAGATACTACATAAAACGAAGTTTAAATGGACAACCAAGTGTAAAGTACCCAATGCCAGACAAATTGCCTGCTGCATTAGGCCTACCAGACACCCCCCAAAATTAGGCCCTTTTGTCGCAATTGTAGAATTGAGCTGGAGCATATATCAAAAGTACCACATAAAATTTCGTTTAAATGGGTTGGTACATCTAACAATGTACAGAATCACATAAACCAGAGAAATGTTCCTGTGCAGAGGCCCTCCCAGACCCCCCCCCCCCCCCCAACGAGGGTCTCAAGGCTTAAGGTACCACATAAAACGAAGTGAAATGAACAAATACATTCTACTTAACTTATAATACCCAATGCCAGACACATTTACTGCTGCATTAGGCCTGCTAGACATCCCCCTCCCCCTAAGTACATTGTACCACCTAAAGTTAGTTAAGATTACTTGGTACATGCAATACGACGATGGTGCATCACTTCAACCCAACGCGGAACGGCCGTGACAAAGTTGCGGAGTATGACTGGATTAGAAGTAATGGAGCAGCCAGCCACCCAGCTTCGTAACAGCAGAATCATGAAAGATAGCCGACAGAGGGATACTTTCGCGGGCACAAACTTTCGCGAGGAAAAAAATTTGCGAAATTTTTGGCTTTAACTTTTGCGAATTTCTAATCGTTGCAGAATTTTAAGGTTAAAACTTTCGCGATTCAGAGAAAAAGAGGAGTTTTGTTAACAAAAACTTTCTTGATTGGAAAAAAAAGACAATTTTTTTCGATGATAGAAATAAATTTCTTTTAATGAAAGTAAAAACAAGTGAGAAAAACAATTCATTCATTTGGGTTTTTTTGCAAAAAATCGAAGGTATTTCGTTCTTCGATCTCTTCTTCCCATTCCGAATCGCCATCACTTTCAGCGTAATCAGTAGCGCAGTGCACTTCCAGTTGATCTGAAGTGATAGGTGTTACTTCTTGCAAATCTTCCGGCGGCGCCTCGAGTAACATTTGATCTATATCATTGAATGGATCGATCGAGGGTAGCTGGCTTGAACCTAATTGAAGTGCATCCGATATTCCAGCCGCTCGCCATCCTCTTTCAATGTTTTTGATGCCCGTCTCCGTTGTCATGTGATTGTAGAACTCCACAATCCAGGAGGCCTGGAGAGGTTTGAGGATAGTCAATTGCATTTTCACGCTGACGTCTTCCAAACTTACGCCATCATCAAGTTGTTGCTTCACCTTTCGGGAATACCACTCGTTGAACTTCCTTTTAAGAAACATTTCGCGTAGCCGTTAACTGTAAGGTCAAGAGGTTGATAATACCTAGTCATGTTAGGGGGGACGTTAACGAAGCATATGTTCTTTTCTTTCAAACTTTCAAGTACAAAATTTGTCCTGTAAAGACATTCATAATGACTAAAGCCATTTGATCGTCAGGCAAGTCATGCTGCAAGCGTTGATTATGCATGTATGGAATAATGATTTCTTTCAAATACTTCAATGACTCTTGTGTGTTGGAAAAGTGCTTTGGGTTAGCACCGAGAGAAAAACCAGCAGGAAATTTGAACTTCGGAATACTTTGCGTTGTCTTGCCTGCATAGATCAGTTGTATCGGTAAAAATGAACCAGCCAACGAAATTCCAAATGTCACCGTGATACATCGTTTATCTCCACTCCCTGCAATAGTAACATTAGTACTACCTTTTTCTGCAAGGGATTCATTTCCAACAGGAACACACTTAATGGGGGTCTGGTCGAAATTGACGATGAGGGCATGTGGAATTTTATACTGTTCCACTTTCGATACAATGTCGTGAAGGAAAAGGAATTCGATCTCTTTTCGCGCTCCGTCGGGAATATCAATTTTAGAAGAGGTTTTCCTTCTTTTAACAAAGTTCATTCTTTTGAACAAGCTTTTGGCCCAGCGGCTCGATTCGATGTCAATGTCACCCACAATATGTCAATGTCCTCCTCTTATACTCAATGCTCGAAGGTATTTTTGTACCATTTCATCTAGATCACCTAACATTAAGGGCCGGCCAGTTTGGTGAGTGTACTTAGGTATGGTTTTGGATGGGTCACGGTGTTCTTTTTTAGCTTGTTTTAGGCCTTCGTAATATCTTGCTTTGAATGATCGCACTGTGCTTTCCTTCAAATTAGAGAATTCTGAAATAAATTTCCTAACAGCAGCAATATTTCCGCATTCAGCAGCATATTTCCCAATAGAGTATCGTTGTTCACCTGTCCACTTGTGATACTTGTTTTTTCGTTGACGTTTATCGGTTAAGTGAAAAGTAATTTCGCTTATATTATGTGCACCAATGTTACCGATTTCAGATGTGACCGCCTCAACAATCATACAAAGAAAGAACATAATAATTTGAAAAATCCGTGGGGTGAGAAAGATAGTGTTACGGGCCTGCAAACCCAAATAAACAAGTCGTATGGTACTGTTATAATTTATGTTCTTTAAAAAAACAACGTGTATAATTTTATATATACCTTGCTGCTCTTTACATCAGAAAGATTTGGATTTTCAGGTTCTTCTTGGCGATAGTATACAATGGATTTTTCTTTTGACTTTTCCTGTTTTCTCAGAAAAGACATGTTGCGTCGGTTTTTGTCAAAAAGGGAAGGAAGTTTTATACACACACACACACAAGGTCAAGTGGAACATTTTTATCACTGAACTCCATCTTACTTAATTTTAAATTAATTTCATATTTTAGAAAAAGAAAACTCTGAGATGGAGTTACATTAAATGAATAAAACAAATTTCGAACGTTGAAATAAGCATTAATGTTCTGTTTTCACATTTGTGTCAGAATAAATGAATGAATCGAACGACTTTCTCTTCAATGCAAGAACTCTTAGAAAGAACTCCTATAATGGAACAGACATATTCTTTTACCGCTGCAGTCAGAGGTTTTCACTATTATCGCAGGTACTGGCAGCCATTAGAAAATGAAAAACTTTTCTGTATGCATGAATCAAAAAACTTGTTTGACCGTTTTGCGATAAAAACAACAAAAGAAAATGGAGACATTGTTGGGCATTTACCATGGCCTACTATATGACAGGCCTATTCGACATGCGGGAATTAAAAAAACTGTAGGCGAGTTTTTTTAAGAATCGTGATTTTATCAATTTCATAGAAGCAAGTTCACCAACAAATATTTTAAAGATATATCAAGAAATAAGCTAAATAAATATATATATATATATATATATATATATGTTATGGCATTGTATCTCATAAACTGTAGCATAAAATACTTTTTTATAAATAAACTGTGTTGTCATTAACAACCATATTAACGGAACGTGATTATTCCTTCGAAAGTTTTAAAATTTTCCATTTTGGTTCTTTTGAAGACCTTGGTGAATACAAATAACAGTAATTATTAAAGAATATGTCAGCAAGTATTCTTCCATGTTTCTTCTCAATATTTGCAAAGCCATAGAAATCTGATACCATCATTAAACAATTACACAAACTAACTCGACATACTTGAGTGTAAACATGGTGAAACAAAATATGTGAATAAAATACCCATTGACATATGTTATCTCCAGGTAATGATAGACCACCACGATTTAATTTTTTCAGATAATCTCCGAAGTTTTCATAACAAAACCTTGTATCTTCATTATAAGAATCTTTCCGTACAACATAACCTGCGATGTAAACTAAGGACATTTTTATCTCTTTTGAAAGGTCGCTTTCAATATTGGAAAGATTATGAAATATGTTCATTGAATCTTGATCTTGTAAAATATAGTTACAGTTGTCACAAGAATGGCCAGATAAAACGTCTAAATTTTCTACATCAACACCCACATCTAAACACAATTTTGCCTTTTTGATATCAACTTTTTGCAAGACTTGCTGGACATTGATGAAATAAGTACCACCAGATCCTTGTCGAAGTTTCCCAAATATTTTTTCAATGGGGTCACTAGTAAAATGTCCAAGACAAACATATTGGTGACCTGACGAAAGAAGATATTTGCATAATTCTACCATTCCACGACATGTATGAGCAAAGGCGCGGGAGGTGTCTTTAGTTAATTCCTTCTTTCTTTGACCTTGCTTACCAGCTGACATAAATTCAACCATAGTAGCTAAATTTAACAAATAAATCTATCGTTCATCATCAACAGAGGTGATTACTTGTCGACTTTCATCTCTTGTGCAAACATCTTCAAACAAACCTTTCACATTGACAATTTTGAAGAACTTTATGAATATGGATAAAAACAAAACAGTATCATCACATTCATTGACAGTTTCAATTAATGCATTCATTGTTTCATTGCAAAAAACACGTAAGCATGTTGACATATTTTGTCGCTCAATAGGTTTCGGTTTAACAGCAATTTCATTGAGTTTCGATAACTTAACAATGTTGTCTTTCTCCGCTTGATAAAGTTGTACAAGGTCGGACCATTTAGCAAGTTTAATTGAACCTTCATGAGTAAAATTCAATTCCTGGGTTTTTTCTGTAAGCCAGTTATATCGAACTGATTTCAGTAAATGTACAAAATCATAGAGGAGAAATATATTATCAGTAGTGCACCAAGGATTTCGTAAACTAAACATGGCAAAAAACCTTTGGTTAACTTAGTTATTGTCACATAATATAGAGACAACAGAGCCACCACTATTTTTAATGTTATTTATTACTTGTACTGCTTGATCATATTGGAAATCAGCATCTAGATTTTTAACTGGTAAAACTTTGTATAAAAACTGTTTACCACCAAATAAAGAGCACATCATAAACCCCAAGATCGTAGTTGCCAATTCATTAGGAAAATTAACAGCTTTACCAAATACATTTCCACTTTGATAAGTTAATTGAGGTTTAACGTAAATCTCATCAATTAATAGTGTTACACTTCTTTGCTTTTCCAAACATTTTTCAAAATAAAATTTTAAAAAATTATCATCTTCCAGATTGCGAACTTTTGAGGTTATTCTTGTCAACAACATTATACTTGGAAATTCATAATCATTGCGCAGTCAGGAATACAATGATCTGGATAAAGAGAAATATTCAAATGCTCTTGTGATTATATCTGGAGAATATTTCCTCTCACCAACATAGAACAATGAATTCATGCAGGATAATTGATCAATTAAAATACTTTTTTTATGATTCATTTTTAAACCATTCAAATAATGCAAGGCAACGTCAAGTTTACTAACGCAATTTATAACATTCATTGAGTTATATGATAAAGGATGAATGGTACATTTTATGCCACAATGAAAGCTTTCAAAAGATAAGTCCTTCTTTATTTTCAAAATAAATTTGGGTATACCACAATTCTCAATCATCTCAACACATTGTAAATGTAAGAAACTGTCATTATTATATTGTATTAAAGGAAATTGAAAAATAATGTCTTTTGAATTGATCCTTTCACATAAATTTTCAAAAGAAGATATGTTGTCGAGGCTTTGAAACTCTTCCATTTCATCTGGTATAATATTTCGAACAGATGCAGAAGATTTTGTTGTTGGTCTTGGTCATGGTAATGAAGTTGGAATCTGACTTATATGAATATATATATATATATATATATATAGTTGATAAAGAAAAGATTCAATAATTTATTTTCCAGAACTTAAAGTTTCATGCCCGTTCTGGACAATCTTCAGCTAGAAATAAATTGTCAATACAAAAAACCGTTAAAAATATAAATACGACACTAGCATGTTTTCATTATTTGCGTCACAATCGTTTACGTGTTATCGTCAGGATTGTGGAGCATTAGGAGATGTTTTCGTCGATGGCGGCATTTAGCAATTATCTCAGTTCTTTTATTGAGAAGATTTCTCCCAGGATAATTGACTATTTCAAATTTTTCTTTTAAACACAGTGAGCAATATTTCGATTCTGGGCTGTAAGGTTTTGCTTTTTTAACGATTCTCCAGGTGACAGTGGGAGTGCCGTTTAATTCTTTTATTTTCCACATTTCAACAGAGAGTGAAGTGCTGTTTCTGTATCTTTCATTGAAAAATGACGATTTATGGTTTGCAAACCGCTTCTTGAAAGTACTTTCGCACAGTCCAATGTATTTCTTCTCCTTATAATTTGGCAAATTGGACGTAATTGTGGCTTCATATATGATATTCTTCACCAGACAGTTTTGGTTTAGTGGGCAGCTGCCTTTTTTCATACAATTGCATGTTCTGTTAGGGTTTACGGGTGGTGGTGTTAAGATCTTTTTGTTGTGTCCGTTTATAACTGCTTTCATGTTTGGCATACAGCTGTAGCTGACTTTAACGTTGTGTTTGTTAAATATCTTGTGGAACTTATGTTGTCGTGGGAAGTGCCTCTGAACCAAGTTGAGGAAAAATTTACCGATGTTGGTGGAGATGTTGTTGTTAAATGGTGGATTGAACCATATTATATTCCTTTTACGGTTTTTCGGTCGTTGGTTTGTAACCGTTGGTGTGTATTCGAATTTGTGGTCGTATCCGGATCTCCGGAGTGCTGCAGCGTAGAACGGGGTTGCTTGGTTGAATATTTTTTTATTTGATGACAGGTTTGATAAACGGTTTTGTATTGATACAGGAATCTGCTTGATGGTATTTATCGGGTGGTTGGAATGAACGTGGATATAGTTAACTTCGTTGCCTGGTTTGTGATAAGGTTTAAATGTCCCAGTGGTCAAGTCGAGTGTGACGTCCAAGTAGTTAACTACCGTCATATTGCATTCAACCACTATCTCCAAGTCATTCTCTTTAAACAGCTTTTGAAATTCCTTTTTAATTTTTTCACTCTGTGGACCAGAGATGTTTTTGAAGACTGCAAGACCGTCATCCCGGTACAACCCAATATTCTTCTTTCTGTATTTTGTTGACTTTTTCAAGGATAACCTTGCTAATTCTGCCTAGTTCGTTCTTTGCAGGATTAATCAGCCGCGTAGTCGGATTGTTTTCAAAGTTCTCTTTGTGGTCTTTTAGTGTAATGAAGCAGTTGTTCTCACCGTTGATATCAACTCTATTCGCGATACGATTGTCTTTGATGATTGCTTTACCTGCGTTGTTCACGAGATGTTTGGTGTTGCTGTTGGTTTTTTTGTACGTTTTCGTTATCGAGTTTGTCAAGATCTTTTCGTGTTCTTCCTTATTTACCTTGTACATGTTGGATGTTTTGTCTGCTGGGACAAACAGCTTATTGGAATCGTTTATTGATTTAATGTCTTGTTGCATTCGCTTTTGGAAGTCATTTGTGCACTTTTTGAATTTCAGCTTTTGAACTAAGCCGATAAGATCTTTTTCGAAATCTGACATTTCGCGTATCAGTGGTGGTGTGTTTGTGGTCTTTAGACCATACGTTTCAGGATATTCCTCTTTTCCGCTGTTCTCGCTTTCGATGTTGCTATCGAGGAATAATGCCTTCCATCTCATCCTTTTTATGACAGCTTCGATCTTGTTAATTAATTGCATCTTGTAGTTATTATATGATGCCGTTGGTATATTTTTCTCGGAGTAATGTAAGTTTATCTTTTCCATAGTTGAATTGAAGGATAGTGCTCTACTTATTACAGGAGCGGTTATGTTGTGAAATCTTCTTTTACTCAGGATATAGTGCTCGATAAACTGCGCGTTGCAGAAAGAGCGAATTAGTTGATAAAGAAAAGATTCAATAATTTATTTTCCAGAACTTAAAGTTTCGTGCCCGTTCTGAAAAGTTTAAATGTCCCAGTGGTCAAGTCGAGTGTGACGTATATTATATATATAGCTATAGCTATACATTCAACATGTTGGTTAACATTTTCTGTGTAAAAAACTAAAAAATTATTACAGAATATTATGCTAAAAGAAATATTTAACTTTCAAGTAAATTTAATTCGACTATCTATAACATGAAATATATTCATTAAAATCATCAGAATCAAAACTAGTACAAACACTTTCAAAAAAACCATTTTGCAAGCTCGCCTACAGTTTTTCAAAATCCCGCGTGTTGAGTAGGCCTGTAGTATAGTAGGTCATGGTTCTAATCACAAAGTTGTTTAGTGAGCGGTTATAAATAAAAAACGCCGTATTTCAACAAAAATAACCATAGCACAAATGGGAGCAATTAAATACACTAATACTAAGGTCGAGCTCTTCATGATAATGCTTAATTAGCGCTCTAGGAGCATCGTTAAAAACAAGCCAACATAACATTTAATTTATTTTTGTTTTGAAAAGCGCGCCATTGCATAATAAGCCGTAATCGCAGTAAACTTTGTTTGATTGCGCATGATAAGTTGAGCATGGCTTTGAGGACGCGAGTCTGCAGTTTTGCCACAATTCCACTATGTCTATAACAGAACAGGCTGCGCCAATAGTAAAAGTTGAACAAAAGTTGATAAAATGGGAAAAATATGGTACTAGGAAAATTTCCACCCGGAAAATTCCCACCCATATTTTTCCATTTTCTCCTGATCTTTTTCTTCTTTTTAGCATTGGAAAACTTATTCGAAAACTTATTTTATGCGCCCGGGTTCATTAGATATAATACGGTATGTAGGAGATATAAAGCTTTTGATAAATATTATAAAATCCCGTTTATAATCGGGGGAGGGGGTGGGGTAGTGGTGGAGATCTTATGTCCGGAGTTAACGAAAACCCTTTTTAATAGAGATTTACTAAGCTGGTTAGTTATTTTTTTTGTAAACATGTTTTTGGATATTTCAAACGCATGACAAATTTGAGTAGAGAACAGGTAACCTTTTTTGTTTTTTTTTAATTTAATTTATAAAGACAGGTGTTTTGTGAAAGCTAATGACGCAAGCAAAAAATTAAATAGAGAAACAGGTGACCTAATTTTTATATAAGTATTCTCTTGAAAAATTAGATGATTAGAAAATGGAGTTTACAACAACAGAAAGGGGAAAGAGACAATTAATAAAAGATAGGCATATTTATGTATTTAAAAAAGATTTGGCAAACGATGTTAGTAGTTGGGAATGTGTGTTAAGACGTAAAGGGACACAATATAATGCAACCGTGAAGCTGTCTATATTAGACGAATATTTAGGAATGAACAATGCCCATACTCATCCACCATCAACATCAACACAAGTAGAGGAAATTAAAGTTAAAGCCACTATGAAGCGAAGGGCCGAAACTACAGAGGAGACGACACAGCAAATCTTGGGAGCTTCTGTAAATAATGTTTTGGAAGGAACCGCTGCAATCATGCCATCGGTAGGAAGCTTAAGGAGAAACATTCGGCACGCAAGACAAGATCGTAATATGCCACCAAATCCTCTTACTAGAGATGCAATTCCAATCCTTCCACAACAATACCAGGAAACTACAACTGTAGAGAATTTCCTTGTTCTTGATAGTGGAGTAGGACACCTTAATCGTATTTTAATCTTTGGGTCAAATCATGGTCTCCAATTTTTATCGCAAAGTGGCCACTGGTATGCTGACGGGACATTTAAGGTATGTCCTGAACTCTTTTTTCAACTTTATACAGTACATGAGCAATGCGATGGACGGATTTCCCCCTATGTATACACATAGGCTCCCTAACCAAACTGAAGCTACTTATACTCGATTGTTCAGAGAACTCTTTAATCGAATTAACAATCAAAACCCCACTATATTAGTCGAATTTGAAAGGGGTGTAATAAACGCTATCCAAGCAATCAATAACCAAGTTGATGTAAAAGGCTGCTTTTACCACCTGTCGTCGAAGCGAATTTTTTTTCCGTCAGCGGTCGAAGACCTGATCCAACGGCCGAAGACCTGATTACGATTACCGTAAAATTTATTAGCGGTCGAAGACCTGTAATACTTAGGTATTTTAATTTGAAATTAAAATTGTAAAAAGTCAGCGGTCGAAGACCTTTCTGTAAAAGATTTACACAATTAGCAATTAAACTAAACTAAATAAACTGAATCAGCGGTCGAAGACTTTTAACTACAATGCAATGATCGCATTATAAACCACCACATCATATTATTTGTTTTTGTGAAGTTCGATACTTTCTACAATCGACAAGCGAATATTCAACACTAAAATGATATCTACCAAAGTATGTATTTATAACTTAATTACATAGTGAATATGGGTGATTGGGAGATTTATTATTTTATAATCTGTCTGACTTTAATTTCTTCCCTGGGTTTAGTTATTTCTTCCATGGTCTTGTCGTTTCTTCCCTGGATTTACTTATTTCTTCCCTGCTCCTTAATGAGTGAATATGATTGATTGGGAGTTATATTATTGAATATAATCTGTCTGGACTGAAAAAGGTCTTTCTTGGAGTAATAGAGTATATAATGATTGAATTTGTTTATTTTATTTAAAGCAATAATGAAAAAGAACTCATTCCTTTGGAGGCTTTTTATCAGTTTTTAAGTGCTTAGGGGGCATCCATAAAGTACGTACGCAGTTAAATTGTCAATTTTGGACCCCCTTCCCCTGTACGCACATGTACTTTTTCAACTACCCTTTCAACAAAATCTTATGTTTTATATAATTTTATTAGACATATTATAAGAAATATTTCAACCTTTAGTGATTAAAAAGAAAAATATCATCGAAAAAGATAGTCAAACTGTGTACGTACTCGCTGTCTTTGACACCCCCTCCCCCTGTATGTGTACGCTTTTGGATAAGCCCCCTCCCCCTACCTGTGTACGTACTTTATGGATGTCCCGTTAATTAACATAAATAATGAATCATTATACTTTGATAATATTTAATGTTGACTCAGGCAAAAAGTTCAAAAGATGGAGAGCCACCAGCAGCCCAAACAGCAACAAACATTAAGGATAAAATTCAAGGTCTGTTCTTATTTGCAAGATGAGCATATATATACATAAATAAAAAATATGTCTTTTGTTCATTTGTATCTTTATTGCTATTATAGATGAATCAAAAGCTACAAAAATAAACGGTTGGCATCTTTACATGCACGAAAACCTGGTAAGTCCGATAATATTTGTTAACCAATTAATAATTTTCTGAGCCCAGCCCAGTTTGTTTTTAAAGTATGAACTCGAATATCTTTTTCATAATTGCTTTAATTCACACATTACTCTCTCCTTCCAATTGTGGGGCCCCCAACTCCTTTTTTTGGACCCCCCCCCCCAAAAAAAAACAATTACGAAAATTGAGATAATGACCCACACCTCCTTGTTATTAGGCTCCCTACACTTAAGAAGGGTATATGAAAGAGCACTACATTATTTATTCTATTTTTAAGGGTGAAGGTGATTTATATGACTTTGGGGAAACGTCACATTTGCTAAAAAGAAATTGGAGGGAGCTAGAATCTGACAACAGAACGGTATTTAGGACTTAAAGTTAGCTACAGAGAGTTAGAGAAATGCAGTACTTATAAAAAGAGAACTTTAAACAAAATAATTGCGATCTATTTTTTCGTGGTCTATTTGTTGATAAACCCTGTAGTAGTGCTTTGGAGGAGGGAACTGAAACTGAAAATATACATAAATTTTTTTTTGGGGGGGGGTGTACCACCATTTTTTGGCACTGTTTATTCAATATTTTTGTCTGATTATGGGAAATAACAAAGACTTGGAATAATTTTGTTGAGTTGTAAAATCTGAGGAAGTACGCGAAATTTCAGACAAAATGTCCGATTTCTTATTGAAAAATGGTAGTTTTTGAGGTGTGTGTGTGTGGGGGGGGGGGGGGGGTGTCTAAATAATGTATCAATGTCGGTCAATCAACGAACGACACATCTTGTATTTACATATAAATGAACACCTGTTCTTCTTGATTTTAGGAATACAACTTGAATGCTAAAAATGGCCTTGCTATTGAGCCCTGTCAAATTTGCAAAGTACAATTCAAGCAGATGAAACGGAGGAATGAACACTTGAAGTCGTGCGGAAAGGTGTTCAAATGCACAGATTGTGGAAATGGTTACACCTCAGAAAAATCGCCAGTTGGTCATAAGATAGCCAAACATTCGTCAACATTCGAATGCGAAATTTGTAAAAAGACATTTGAGAGTTCATCAAAACTTTCAAGACATAAGTTATGTCACGAGAAGACTAAGAACATTGTTTGTGTGATTTGTGGGAAATCGTTCGGAAGGAAAGACAATATGATGCAACACAAAAAAAAACATTGATATACTTTCTCGCCCTTTTTATGTATAACATCGATGTTTGAAGTGGGGCCCCAGTTTAAATGCCGAGCATGAGAGTCTACCGATTTTACTATTTAAGAGGTCTATATGATTCGAACACAAAATTTCTGCGACAACATCAAAACTTTAAATGACTTCTTTCGCCAAGACAATGAATCTATCGCATTGTATTGAAAGTAATTGAAATTTACGTTAAATTGAAATACATTTAGGTTTGGGAAGGTCGGGAGGGGGTACATGTGAACAATTATGTGTAACGTAGGACAAATTTCTTATTTCCAACTGATTGTATATTCATTTTTGGGTTTACTGGAAATGTCTATAAATACAAATAAAATGCATCTATATATACATATTGTATTTAACAACGATTTTATCATTTGCGTTTAGGATATTTTGTATTACTTGTCATGGATCTACCGGCTTTCTTCGCTGATGGGACGTTTGAATTGATTACTTTCGATAGATTATGCTTTCTTTTTAACTTGATAGAACGAATCGGGAGGGACTTTGTTTTAACATTGCTTTGTTTTTGTCTACTTCCATTTTTGGTGACACGTCTTGACACAGCGGTTGGCTGAACTTTTATTTTACTTCGACTTCTTCCGACAAATATTGTCCCAAAACTTTGTAAAGCTGATTTCCGTTGATTGTGAGAAAATTTTTCATATCGGGTAACGAATTTCATAACCGATTTTCGAAATTCATTATCGTCATTTGCCAGTTCTTGTACAACATTTTTATAAATACGATTAAATGCTTCTAATGCATCTTTGACTTCAACTTGACTTTTTTGAGTAGGTTTTTCATCTTTAGATGAACTTGCATGTTCATCACCAACACTGATTGTATTCTGATTCGTATTTAATTGGCTTCTATTAGTTTCATCAGGAGGGGGAGCTGGAGAACGACTTATGACGGAATGTAAAGAATCATAAAAATGAGACGGTAGCGAAACACCGATTGCGATTTCTGATAATCTTTTCTTTTCACCAGAGTCATAAATCGGGAAGAAATTTGGAGATGACTTCTTTTCCTTTGACCATAACAAAAATTGATGCCAACAAGGAAACCCACTTTTACCCAGAAAACATTCGCATTGTCCAATAGTTATGTCAACAGTGTAGAATGTTCGATCGTCTTTCCTATTTGCAACGGAAAACAAGTTATTATCGATTTGTCGAATGTTTTTGCTTAAATCATAGTCATCTGAAAAATAAAAATAAATGAATAACCTATATATATATGCGTCGTTTTATTGATAACAAATTAAGTTTATTTCATGAAAACCTCTAAATTTGAAAAACTATGGTATATATGACATCTTATTCTTGATCTGCAAAAATTAATTCCACGACAGAATATGCTTGTATATACACAAAATAGTTGTTTTATAAATCATCTTAAAGATATTCAGCATTCGTTATGTGATGAGAAATTATAAATTATTCCAACAGTATTCCGTTGAATCTTCATTGACCTTTCAACATGAGCGTTATGTTACAAAAATATCTCTTTAAAAATGGATATATACCTGGCACACTCTTGAAATTACATCCTTTAAACCTGCTACTGTAAACTCCATCGAACGAATGTACCATCAGCAACTGAGAGTAACCTTAATTGAAAATGTTGCTCGAATTCACCAAGTAACTTTTCCAGCAACATATTGATATTGAATTGACGCTGCCTTTTCAAGATCGTATCCTTAACCACTAAAAACTGGGCTTCAACATAATTATTTGTGTTCGAACCTCTCATTAAATATTCTTGGCGAAAGCAAAGAGCCCAAGATCTTCCAATTTTGCTTAGGTCTTCAAAGTATTTAAGGCAACTCGGATACTTTTGTATGACATCGCATTCTATGAAACTTTCATAATTGTTTTCGAAATTCTCTTTTGAGTTCGAATAGACCAGTTTCTTAAACAATTTTATGATTTCAATTCGATCTTCTTTCTTCACACCATGTTCCTTTTCGAACAACCATCTCCACACCTGTTGAAGAATGTGGAAAAGACACAAGAAAAGTGTAGACTTTGGCCAAGCTCTTTGAAGACTGCTTCTCAACTCGTCGCAATTATCAGTCATAATTACATTTGGCCCTTCTGTGTTGTAAAACGAGTCGGATGGCAACATATTTTTAAACATTGCAAAAGCTTTATCAAGGGTATCTTTACGCTCATCACTTGTGATAATTATACCTAAAGTTTAAAGTTTACTATCATTGCGTTTATATAATCAAATTATATAAGAGGCCGGCCATTTTTAATTTAGGGCAGGGGTCGGCCCAAAAAAGGGGGGGGCATGTTTCAAGAATAGGAAAATTGGGGAGCTATATTTCAAAATTTGCAATTTAAGGGGGGGGGGTATAGACTTACAAATTCATAATATTGGGGGGGCATCATGATTGGTAAATACAACATAACCTTTTGATAAGAATGATATATATTATTCTATTATTTTCATGGGGGAAAAAATGAAGAGGGGGAGGAGTCATGATTCAATTTCAAAGATTTTTTTTGAGGGGTGGGGGCAAGTGTTTCATACACAGATTTTTGGGGTCTATGTATTAAGCTAATGGATTTTGGGGTGGCAGGATTAGTACTCTTAAAACATAACGACATTGATAACATACCTAGTGGCAATGCACCTGCGATAGAATGTGTGCAAAGAAGAAAAAAGCGAAGATTGTGTTCATCAAGATTTGAAGTCGAATCAACAAACATCATTTCTGACGACTGTCGTACCTATATATATATATAGATAAAATGTATTTAGGGTAAATAAACTGTACTAATAGAAGTTACGATTACATTTCTTATAAATGAATTATAATTTTTATAATTTTATAATTCTTTGTTGTCACCACCCCTCGCTCTCTCTACTGCTAATTGCTTGTCACGGGCTATGTTAATTTATAAAATGTTAGAGCACTCACCATTTTATGAATTCTGCACATAAGAGGTGTAATGATGGTTAAAATCAAAGTGGACCCTTCTTCCTTATCGTATAGTTGATAGTCAATCAATATGCTAACTTCGTTTTCCTTGAATTTTCGAATCATCTCTTCAAGTTTTGAAAACATTCCAACACCATTTCTTCCACCAAAACGTTTTTCACAAAACCTTTTATAAATGCCGTTGAAATCAATACGCCTTGGACATTTTCCTCTATCAGCTTTTCTTAGATGAAATTCCAAATCACTTTCACAATTTCTTCTAAGGTTTTGGACAAACTCACCGTATGCTTGTGATGGTGTCATACCAGAATCAAAAAGAGAGTTTATTGAATCGAGCATCCCTTCAGAAATGCATTTAAAGCTCAAAGCATGCAAAGAATTTGTTGGGTGATTATGGTTGTGTTCGATTGTAATGTTGCAACGAAATAAAGAATCAGGCATTAAGCTCTTGTACAATTTTACTGACATTTGAAATGGGCAATACGTATTTCTAAATCTTTTAGTTGGATTTGTATCTAAAATTGATTTGACTGCTCTTGTACCTTCATATCTTGTATCGTGGTGGCATCTGTAAATAATACTAGCAGCAAATACACTCTTTTCTGACACTTTCTTTTTCAATTTTATCTTGAGAGTTTCATCAGTATATCTAGTATAGCAATCCACGAATTTGCTTATTTGTTCGGGTGACTCTATACTGCAGTTAACATCAATTTCACAGTTTCCAGCATTCTTCTGAAATGATAAAATTTCGTGACAACATCCAATTTTGTTAAAAATATCTGCTAAAAGCTCCTCGTCCATGCCTTACGCTTTTTTAAAAACATCACAATAAAATAATTCTAGTTTGATTGGCAATTTAATACAAAAGGTCTTCGACCGCTGAATTTTTAATTTCAAAGCATTAATACACAAGTTTTACAGGTCCTCGACCGCTAAATAAGGTCTTCGGCCGCTAAAACGCAATACATGTGATGAATTTTAGGTCTTCGGCCGTTGGATCAGGTCTTCGACCGTTGGATCAGGTCTTCGGCCGTTGGATCAGGTCTTCGACCGCTGACGGAAAAAAAATTCGCGTCGTCGAACGTATGGAAGCATATACAAAATTTAGGTCTTCAGCAAAGGTACATCGATGATCAAGAGATTTCCGTAAATTTACGAATGTTGTGCAAATGTTGTGCTTTTCTACCTTCTGCACACGTTATACAATAGGTTGTTTTAGCAACGCAATGATAACTCAACCTCAACGGTTCTTTTTGTCTGGGGAAACCCCAAAGAGTCTGGGCCAAGAAATTCACAGTTCGTTTTGATTTCAACAACACGTTAAAATAGCTGTTTAGCCGTTGTGTAGAGAACGTTTGAATTGTTGAGAAATCTGGTCAAAAAAGTTGTGGAATTAAAATGGATATTTCATCTACCGCAAAATCTAAAAAGTAAGTTACTTAAACTAATTGTTACTGTATTTTTTTATGTTTGTAGATACGTTTTAATAAAAACAAAGTTTAAAATTTAGACTTTGAGATCTCAACTCACAAGTTTTTTAAACAAATGGCATAAAAATAAGCAAAATGTTATAAAATCAAAGTAAATTTGATGGTTATTTTAAGGACACTTCTTAATTTTGACGAAATTAATTATAAATATATAGCTTTGCAATTATAAACATTTAAATAAACAATTAAACAAATAAATTGCTTTGCATTTTAAGCAGAGAATTCCAACTCTAATATATGTGCCACTCAGACAGGTTATCACTTGTTTTTATAGGACGATTTGGACAAACGACAAAGACCTTATGATGATGAAAGAGATGGCTGCATGTGGTGTCTTTTCGCACAAAAGTGGAAGCCGGGAAAGAGGTGCAGCATGGCGAGATGTTGGTTTGAAACTCAACAAATTTGATCGTTCTTTTCTGAACCTGAGTTCCGACTGACATTGAACGTCATCCCACTCATCCAAATCAAACTTTCTAAATTTCCAAAATGGAAATATTTCTCGCGACCTGTTTGCGTCATATAACAGCATAAATTCTTCATCGTCTATTATATCGTCTACATAACATTCCAAAAGAAGATCTCGAACAGATTTCAACCCTCTATCGGTAGCCATGTTTCTTTACGTTGATCATTTGTTCGAAATCATGCAATCAGAAAACTACCGTCTCAAAGTAGCTGCTAAGTCAGTTTAAATTTACAACGGCAACGATAACGTTAGTGTTTAGCACAACGTTGTCTTTACCGCTCCGGTCTTCTTGCTAAAACAACCTAATGTTAAAAAGACGACTTAGTTGATCACATTAGACAAAATTATAATTAAGATGTTGATCAGCTTCTCTACTACTTTGAAGACACCTGCATTGGTCGGTGCAGAAGAATTGCACCACGACGGCAACCCATAGCTCACAATCTCGGGTTCTAGAACTTTTTTATAAGAACTGTTATTAGTCTTTTGTTTTATTGATTGTGGTTTTTTCGTTTTTTTCGTATAAGATTTATAATAAGAAATATAACGAACTAAGTCCAATCGGAAAATCCTTATCAAATATAGGGTTACAAGAAAAACAAGACACCATGTAGCTTTACATATACAGGTTTTCCACAATTACAGCAAAATTAGGGCGAATAATAATTTAAATACGTTTAAAGGCACAATTTATAAGAACATCAAGGCTCTTTTGAAGAAGTTGGCTTAAGTAAGAACACTTTGATAAAAACATTTCAGCCTCAAAAAGTCTAAAGAAATAAGCGAACAACAGTTGCTTTCCCGTTTTCTACTTTTTCAAAACAGTAAAAACACAACCATCTTGAATGAAATTTAACATAAAGAGAGCTATATCTTCTAATCTTAACGCTATACATTGAAACCACAATTTGACAAAGGGCGCATAAAGGGCGCTACTAAATATATAGTTTCTAACAAGGGGCGCATAAAGGGCGCTACTAAATATACTGTTTCTAACATCCTCCACCACAAGAGAAAATTAACAATATTTTTTCCGGAGCCTTCGCTCGTATTGTCCTAATGTTTTGGCCTTTCTCCCTTTGTGCTCTTTACCGGTACTTTCCTCCTGGGGTTTGGTCTCAGAAATATCGATCTCCGCTGTATCGTGAGGTGCGGTAACAGGATGTGATGTGTCGTTGTTGATCTCGAACGGGATAAGTTTTTGCATAGGACGGTAAGCAGTTGTGTGAGAGTTGTCAGTAAGCATAGAAAGTTTTGCTCCTCTGACGTTTCCATCTTTGCCAATGACTAATTCAGCAACTCGGGCTATTCTCCATCGGTGACGTGGAAGAGGTGTGTCGTCACGAACAAGTACGACATCACCAACAAGAAGTTTACGGCTTTCTTTGGCAGGACTTTTCTGGTAAAGGTGTGTCTGCCTCAGTTCATTCATGTAGTTTGTGGAAAATCGTTTCCAGTAATCGTTCAAAAGTTTACGAAGGTATTGATATCGTTTGGTTACATCACGTACTGTTTCAATTTCAACTGGAACATCAGCTTGGCGAAAAAGTTTGGTATTGTGATGTCCATGGATGAGATTCCAAGGTGTCAGGATTCTGTGAAGATCGTCATCGCTTTGATAGACGAGTGGGCGGTTGTTTATGACAGTTTCGATCTCGCAGAGAACAGTTTGTAATTCCTCGTATGATAACAAAGACTTTCCGAGGACTTTTCGTAGCGATTGTTTGACTGATCTGACGAGTCTTTCGTAAAACCCTCCCCACCAAGGTGAGGCTGGTAGGATGAACCTTTGATCGATACCTAAGTGGACCATGAAACGTTTAGTCGTTTTAGATCGAAATGTCTTAGCATTGTCACTGATAATGATGTCAGGAGTACCACGACGAGCTGTGAAGCGACGAAAACCTCGAAGAAACGTTGGAGCTGACAAATCGTTGACCAGTTCCAGATGGATCGCACGGCTAGAAGCACAAGTAAGGAGGAGAATATAGGCCTGAGTTCTTATGTTCTTGGTACATCGAATAGTGAGAGGACCAGCAAAATCTAATCCGGTAGCTTGAAATGCATGTGAATTAAATAAACGAAAGTCTGGTAAATCTGGTGACTTGGGCGGCTTTAAAGTAGTCCCCTGAAAACGGATACAAGTTACGCACTTGTGAAGAATATCTCTGACTACTTTCCTTCCTTTGACAATCCAATACTTTGCACGAATGTTCGCAAGTGTTGTTTCGACTCCATGGTGCAATACCCTCTCGTGGGCTTGGCGGACGACAAGTTTAGTGATCCAACTGTCCGAACGTAATAAAAGTGGAAATTTCTCTTCATATTGCATCGATGAATTATTGAAGCGACCTTTTAAACGTACCATTCCGTCAGTGTCTATAAACAGATGCATTGATGTCTTGAGTTTTTCAAAATTGGGTTGATTCGCCAATTTCGACTGTTCATCAGTTAACCATAGGTTGAGTGCTGTGTTGTATTCTTCCAGTGAGATTGTGTCATTTTGGAGTTGTTTCTTCTTAAGACAGGATACAAAACGAAGTACATAGGCGGTGATGTTGATAAGTTTGTTGAGTGAACTGAATTTCTTTGGATCGATCACATTACTAATCCCTACAGTATTAATCACAGTGTCATTGTTTTCAGTCACAGTCAAAGTAGTAGAGGTAAGATTAGATTTCTTAGCTTCAATAGACGCTTCAGGAATGGGCTTATTGTTCACAGAAGAAGCATTAGAGTCTAATTTATTATAAAGAAAGTCTGGACCTTTAAACCAACAGCCACCTAAAGACTCATTGAAATCAGAAACCATCCTTGTTGGTATATCTGCTGGATTAACATCGCCAGGTACATGTCTCCAATTCTCTCTCGCAACAACCATCCTGATATTCACCACCCTATTTTCCACCCATGGTTTCCAGGTCTTAGTCTTCCCACGTATCCAGCATAAAGCCACTTCTGAATCAGTCCAACAAATAGACTCATCAACCACAACACGATTAGAAAAAACTGTTCTTATTTCTTCAATAAACTTAGCCAGTAATCCACATCCTAAAAGTTCCAAACGAGGAATAGTTAATGACTTTAAAGGGGCGACTCGATTCTTCGAACCCAAAAAGAAAACTTTAAATCCAGATTCACACTCTACCCTGAGGTAAACAACAGCACAATAAACGTTATTCGAGCTATCAGAAAACCCATGCAACTCGACGCGTTTGAAAGACACATCTGGTGAAACAAAACAAAACCTAGAAATTCGAATTTCATGCATTCTACTCACTACATCAACAAATTCATTCCACTGAACTTTAATATCCTTCGGAAGTTCTCTATCCCAATCATGTCCATCTTTGCAAATCATTTGAAAAAGGGTTTTGATCCTTGCAGTAACAGGTGATAGAAAACCCAAGGGATCATAAATGGATGCCGCAACACTAAGCACATTTCGCTTTGTTAAAGTGATAGATTTACACTTTTCCACAAATTCTTTCAATCTGAAAACAAACTCATCCTTAGCAACGTCCCACTCAATGCCTAACACTCGTTTTGAATTGACTGAGATTTTTGACTCTCCAAACTGGGATTCAACATATGTCTGGTCTTCAGAGTCAGTCCTTGACTGATCCACATTGTCAAAATAACGTTGCAAAGTTTGGTCATTAGATGTCCATTTCCTGAGAAGAAGTCCAGCTTGAGACATGAGGTTCATTGCTTTGATGTATAGGGCCTTTCCTTCATCCACAGAAGAACAACCAGATGTAACATCATCAACATAGAGGTCCTGAAGAAAACGCTCAACAAATTCTCTATCCTCTTCAATGTATTTCTCTAAGTGATGTCTTACTGTTCCATTCAAGAGGAACGGACTACAAGTTAGGCCAAACACAACCCTCAAAAAACGGTAGATCACCAAGAGTCCATTCTCATCTTTCCACAGAAAACGTAACAAATCTTGATGTTCTTTGGCAATGCCAACATTCAAAAACGCTTGTTTGATATCAGAGATGATGGCAACTTTGTTCAACCTAAACCTAAGTAGGATATCAAAAATTTTTCCCAACAGATTAGGACCAGGGTACAGACAAGAGTTAAGGGATAATCCATTTGCTTCACAAGAAGCGTCAAAAACTATCCTTATCTTTGTTGTTTCCCTCTCTTTTTTGACAACAGCACGATGTGGTAGGTAATGCACTTGACCTACAGGCTTGGATACCTCATTCTCAGGAACTTTTTCAACTATACCAGTCTTCTCATAATCATCAATGATTTTCTGATACTCCTCTCTGATGTCTTCCTTTTCCAGACGTTTCTGCAAAGGTTTCAATCGTTCCTTACAAACTTTGAAATTATCTGGTAACACATCATGGTCAACTTTCAGAGGAAGTTTAGTAACATAGCGCAAACCATCATGAAAAATGTCATTCTGAAAGGAAGTCACAACATCGTCTTTGGGGTCAATCTCCTCAACTTGCCAAAATTTTTCCAGAGTTTCCTTGACACCTGAATCGCTATTTGTAGAGCAACGCATCACATGAGTATGAAAACAATAAGAATTTCTAGCCTGAGTCTCTCGGATTGGGCCACTTAAAATCCAACCAAGTGAGGATTCTAAAGCAACAGGACCAGATGCACCCCTAACTGTCTTTCCAGTCATAAACTGATGATAACAGTCTAATCCAACAAGAATATCAACAGGGAAAGAAGTCGAACCAGTACCATGATCAGCTAAGGCGAGTTGAGAAAGATGTCCATATTCAGACTTGGCGAAATCAATATCCTGACCCGATAAAGGAGTACAGATGGAAGGAATGCACAAAGCTTCTACAAAGGTGAAAGAGTTTGAGAACTTATGTCTTACTTTGAACTGAACAACATCTAGAACCTTGAGTGAAGATTCAGTGGAAGCAAAAGTATCCAAAATTATTCTTTCTCGCCTGATGGTCTTCAAATGCAACTGATTTCTTGTTTTGTCAGTGATGTAAGTCCTCTGACTACCACCATCAAACAAGATACGAGTGAACATTCCTTGTTCTTCATCAACGCTGGAAATCTTTGCCGAAGCCGTTTGTAAGAGAACACTGAATCCTGGTGACCGTTGATTACCTGCATGATAGGTAGACACCTTTGGTACACTTTCACCACTATTTCCAACCTCGTCACTTGAACAAATGCTTATATGATGTCCTACTTTGTCACATCGCCTACACTTATACTCTGATTGACATTGGTCACTTCGATGACCCTTCTGCAAGCAGACAAAACAAAGATGAAATCTCCTTAAAATCTCTTTCCTGGCTTTCACATTAGTCACAGTCCTGCATTTCCAAGAGGGATGACTTCGTTGACAGAAAACACAAGTCTTACCTGGGTGGGTCTCATTCGTTGGCTTCTCATATCTTCCTCCAGAGAACAAAGTAGATGCAGTAAAATCAGAACCTTTACGAAAACTATCCTGACTCCTTGTGGAGCTTGATAACCCAACACAATTTTCTAGAGCTTGTAACTCATCCTGAAAGAATTCCATCATTTTCTCCAAAGTCCAAACTGTGCTTCCAAATCTTCGAGAAACAATCACAATAAGATCATCAGGTAACCTCTCTTTCAGCATGGGAATCAACAACCCACCATATCCTGCTGAATCGTAATCAAGAGCCTTCAAATTTCTCATGCAATTCTCAACATCATCATGCAGTTTCCTCAAACCTTTGATGTCATCACTTCTTTTGATTTTGTTGATCTTCAAGAGAGAAGACATATGAGCAGAAATCAACACCTGCTTGTTCCCATACCTTTTCTCCAAGACGTCAATTGCCTCCTTGTAATTGTCAGAACAAAGAGAAAGTCCAGAAATGGCAGTCAATGCTTCACCTTGAAGACACCTTTTCAAATAATTAAATCGGTCAATATCAGAAATCATCTCTCTAGAATGGACAGAAACATTGAACTGATCCCAGAAACCCTGCCAACAAAGAGCATCACCTGAGAATTTTGGTAGATCGAACTTGGGTAGCTTACAACTGTCAGAGGCTGACCCACTGATGGAAGATGAAGGTGGAGTAGACGAATCAACCTTTGAAATTCTGAGTTTTTCCAGCCTTACATCTAGTTGAGCTAACGCCTCGTTAAATGGCATTAGAATTTTCATAGACTCAATAACATCTGCCTCCACTTCTCCAGGATCAAGAGCATTAAGAATTTCTTTATCAACATCTTCAATTTGCTTAGCTGACTGATTTAAAGATCCTTTGAGAGCAATCAACTTTGTCACCTCAACATTCTCAAGCTTTAAACTATGATCAATTTCAGCCAAAAGATCTTTGAAAACCACTCTTAACCCTTTTCTTCTTGCCTGTTTCCTAGTCAAAGCCATTGTATATCACACAAAATAGCAAAGGTAAATAAAACTTTTTTAAAAAAAAGACCACTTGATCTTGAACAAACAGGATAAAAGATTACAGGAAGAGTAAATAAAGGAAATGAAACAGCTTTAAACGTATGAAAACGATTAACAAAATCTCAAATGTTTTTCAAAGAAAAAAATAATTGTCACGAACGTCACAAATGTTAAGGTAAACGTCAAAAATAAGTTTGTCTTTAGCTAGTTTCCAAGAAAAAGAGAGAACTTATCAAAGTCTCAAAAAATATCTGTCGTTCCGCAAAAAAAATAAGTCACAATTGTGTCAAAAACTTTAAACAGGGAGCTACCACTGGTAGCAGAAATACTTTAACCCAAGAGATAAGAGCAAAAGTAGCTTTAAATGTCCATAACATCAAAAAACTTCTAGGGAACCTTTCCAAACACTAATGCAAAAAACATGAAAGTGTAAAATGTAAGTAATTAAAATGAGAGCCTCTCTCTGTGAACAATAGCTAGATAAATATTAAGAAAACATGAATCGAAAAGAAAAGTTCACTTTCTGAAAAATATTGCAAAGTTCCCACTGGGAAAAATCAAGAAAATATCATGTCCAGTCAGCGTGATAGTAGAAAAAATTTAGGTTACTAGGGACAGCTCTGCTCACAGATCGTCAGATTAAATCAGGATCACTTGATGATGCTGCTGGATCGAGAAGATAATTCATAAAAAGTCCATCATACTGGGCGCCATTTTAAAAACAGTAAAAACACAACCATCTTGAATGAAATTTAACATAAAGAGAGCTATATCTTCTAATCTTAACGCTATACATTGAAACCACAATTTGACAAAGGGCGCATAAAGGGCGCTACTAAATATATAGTTTCTAACAAGGGGCGCATAAAGGGCGCTACTAAATATACTGTTTCTAAAACTACTTACCGAAAATGACCGATCTAACGCCCACTCCCTAACTGACGCTTCTCCCGAATAAACGCCCAGGGTTAAAGTTAAATTTTTTAACTAACGCCCACTCCCGATTAAACGCCCATTCCCGAATAAACGCCTAGGTCCATAGAGAAAAATTAAAATAAACGCCCATAGGCTTTCATTTGATTCACAGCAAAATTAATACTACTTTCTTTAATCTTTAAAGTGTGGATATTTTGAAACAGTTTCACAAATTTTAAGCGTAAAATGTTCATACAAGTTACTCTTTCTATTCAGTTCGCTAAACAACACATCTGCGATCTTCTTGCTCTTGGTGTAGCACAAGTACGTTTCAGGCACAACTAGTCTAACTAGTCTGTATCTTTTCCCAGTGACTCGAACTTCGACCATGTTTTGTGAGTTTGACACCGATGGCATGCTTGTCATGTTCTCTCGCTTCTTCTCGTTTGTCTTTGCGGCATACTAGGATTTCTCTCTTTTCTGGAGTCCACTTTGCCTTATAGATATGATGTCCTCTCACAACAGATTCAAAGGAAACACGATAAATCATTACAAAACTTTCACAAGGAGCACTTCTCGCCATACTTACTTTATGGATAATTGCGACCGTTTATTTTTAAATTAAAAAACATGACCAATGTGATTTTCAACACCTGATGACGATGAAGAGAATGACGAGAAACTTGATATCATGTAGTCGACGTACATCTTCTCGATTATATTACTTTTGTTGATGGACTTTGTTTATTAACGCCCCTCTTTTACTAACCCCCCTCCCGAATAAACGCCCAGGGTAAAATTAGTTTGTTAAAATAAACGCCCAGGGCGTTTAATCGGTCATTTACGGTATTCACCATACGTTCTTATCATTACTTTCGAAATTTGAGGTTGGGCATGTTCTTAAGATGTTCTTAATTTTTTATCTTTTATAACAGATTTATAACAAAATAAAAATTAATCTGTACATATTCCTTTTATCTATGGTATAAACTTGATGTTTAAACTTAACCTTTGTAATATATCTTGAAATTGAGCATTTTTTCATCCACGAAGAAGCCAACTTCATATTACCTGAAAATAACAACAAGATTAACCTCATTAACCTCATTTACGATTGTTATTACGATATTGTGGGTCGGGATAGCTTAGTTGGTAGAGCGCTTGCAATTTTGTATTTCTGAGGTTACGAGTTCAAATCCTCCTGGCCTCGCCGACTCAGCGAATGAGTAGCATTTCGATGCGGTAAAGTACACCCGTATGTTGGTGGTAGGAGTGGCGCCCGCCTTAACAGTTACACCCAACGTCTTGCGCTAACGAAAAGTGGATAGACTCCCTCGTTTACGCCCGTTATCAACATTAGGGTTAATTAGGCCACTTTACTTTACTTTACAATTGTTATAACATTTATGCTTGGCCGAAAATAAGAACAGATTAAGAACAATCTGAGCCTCAAATCCTGGAAAAAAATAGGAACATTGAGCCTCAGTAAAAATTAACTGGTTCTTATAAAAAAGGTGTAGGTATCAATTGCCAAAAACAACTATACTTAATGTTTTAAAATATTTTTTTACAAAGTTCAGGGGTTTGTCAAAAAAAAATATGGGTGGGAATTTTCCGGGTGGGAGTTTTCCAGATGGGAGTTTACCGGGTGGGAATTTTCCGGACACCGAAAAATATATATGCCAAATGGTACACACATGCCCAAGAGTTCATGAAAATTGTTACCTTTTGCCTAAATACAAAATATCTTAGCTATAGTAGCTATATCTTTTATGTGACTCCTATAGTTAGTTAACTATAGTTATTGCCATCAAGTTATACATTATACAATTCATACGTCGCCATTAATAGCTCAGGGCAGCTAAAAAACGTTGCATCGGCATATTGTCTGATACTCAATGGCCTTCAAACAGCTATTTTCATCGGTGCAAACTGAAGAATTTATAATGATTGAACACCAATGTATGTAATTTTTAAAGTGATGGTAAACTGGTTCATCTAAGGATATTTGTGTCTAGACGGACATATTTAAAACATTTTAATCCACCGTTTCAGATTTTCTTGAAATTTACATCAGTTGGAAGTTGGAATTGTAAATTTTATTGGAGTTCTATAAATCCATCAAAATTGCAAAATTTCAGTTCATATTATTATTATTACATTTTACTGTTTCCAGTAAGCGCAATAAATTTTCAGTCTAGGTTAAATATTTTTAATAACTTTGAAACTTTAGGTGCGAGGTTTCGTTTTGGTTTTTGCGCTGACTTTATTTTACTTGTCTTTTTCGTTTTTACATAGTATCTTATTTTTCTGATGCGAACCGTAAATGATTGATTAAACGCCCCGGGCGTTTATTTAAAAATTGAAAATTTTAGGGGGGTGTTTATTTGAAAGGGGCGTTTAATTAAGAGGGGCGTTTATTTCAAAATGCAAAAATTTGGATTACACAACTTTTTTCTGAAATGATATTATGAGTCACATGCAAGCAGACGACGGTTAAATGTGAATACACCAACAACTCTCTTCACCCATGACAAAGTTAGTTCTTCATTTAGCCATGCGTTTCTAGATGTTTGTACGACACATCGATGTTTAAATTCTTCGTCGAGGGTTTTTGATTCTCGTTTCGCCCCTTTAAACACTATAAAGGGTTTAAGCTTCGACCCGTTTGCTTTTGCAGCCAAGCAAACACTCACCATGCATTTTTCGTGTCCAGTAGTTTTCAGACAAACTGATTTTGCACCTCGAACATTAACGGTTGTATTTGACACCATGTCATTCCACACCGGAGTCTCGTCCATTGCGATAATACATGATGCATGATAATTAAATTTAGATGACAATCGACGCACATGCAAGATATATGATATTATTTTATCAGTAAGACAAGCAAGGTCTTGCTGGGCGGTTGTTGTTCGTCTTCGCTGTGACAAACCGTTTTGTTGCATAAAATTGTTCAGCCAACCTGTACACTCATATTTTTTTTTATAAGAAACTTGCTTAACTACCGAGATTTCAAAGTTTCTTAAAAAAGTGACCTTCCGAGTTCTCAAAGTTTCTTAAAACTTTCTTAATTTTTGGAAGAATAATTCTTACAGACTGACAAGACTTTAACGTAAATAAACATAAATTCATTGCCTAATCGGTAAGTTAGGCTCAATAATAAAAAATTAAAGGAATTGGTTGAACTCTTTTTGAGAAAAATTATTATAATCACGACAATAAAATAATGTCCATGCCGTTGATTTCATCTTCACCGATGTAGCCATCCGAATCATCTTCTGCAAAATAAACCCTCAATTTGTTCATTCGCGTGTTCATCCACATAATTTTGCCGATGAACCAATCTCCCAGATCATCATCAAAGATTTTAATAATTTGACGTCAATTGGAATGTCACCCACGATCATGGTGTCGTCAGGTATTGGTTCAGCAGGAGGAACAACTTGCTTGAACGGGTCATCCGCAGCAGGAATTGCAAGTTGTGGTGGAACAATGTATTCGGGCATATTCTCTGGCTTGACCTTTCATCGCCACTTCCATCAGCAGTGAGGAGACATCCGGTCCTTTCAAAACATTTCCAACGGGCATGATCGTATTTTGAGACTTTGAGCTTCTCCCAGGCCTGACCAACCCAATGAGTGTTTAGGATTCTTCTCTTCTTTGCCGTGAATCTATCTCCTTGACCCAACCATTTACCCATATTCTCGTCATGTTCAAGCCATTCCGTCTGCTCTGCAAATGCAAGTGATTTGACAAAGCGCCCGAAACCAGAATCAACTGGCTGCCAAGCATCTGTTTCACCTGGCGGACCATACTTGACAATACCACCCAGACTCGAAACTGCTGTACGGAACTCCTTGCATGTCTGAGCATCAAGATTATGGCAAAAGAGCACAAAATCCTGCAGGTCTTTTACTGCTGGAGCAAGCGTCTTCTCAGTCCAATCAACAGACACTTTTCGGTCAACCCAAGCGCATTTCTGGAAGTAAATATCCACACCCTGATGATAGGCTGCTATCTCGTCAGGAGATATACGACCTTTCCCACGAAATATAATAGCAATCCTGCATTGGTCCTTCACCGGCGAAAAACATATCTGCAGCGAACATTGCCGCTTTTCAAGGACACTACCTGGGTTTGCTACCCATACCCTGTGGTTTTTTCTGTTCTCCTTTTCCACCGGCTCCTCGTAAGTTGTTTTGCGATCGATTGCAAATTCTATCGGGACTTGATCCACATTCCATCGTTGATCTGGTTTGTAGCGTCCCCACTTCGAATCGTAACGAGTAAGTTTTGATCCCGTTTTGATCAGACCCTCTCTCAGCTCGCTATGCCAATTCATAAGAGTTTGGGTATACATGGCTTTCGCTTTCTGCTTCTCCCGTTGCATACGACGAAGTTTGATGCCGTATTTCTTGATGAACAGATTTTGACAGACGTTTTGCATCTGGGTGAAGGTTCTTGTTTATCACGCAAGCATTAAAATATATCCAATTGAAAGATACTTTACCACCAATGGAACGAGTTTTCCTGAATTTCTCGATTAATTTCTTAAACATTGTGTTATGCTTCATCGATCTTCGGTTTTTCTTTAAAAGTTTACCGTATTGAAGCGTAGTTGCGTTATAGATGGATTTCCTGTCCTTGTACCATTTCGACACAATTGATTTAGATACGTTATTTCGAGCGGCAATATCAACTGCCAGAGCATTTCCCTCCTCCAATTGCCGGATAACGTCTACCTTATCATATGATTTACGCTCGCTAGCACCCTTCCGTTTCTTCGCATTCTGTTTCTTTTCCTCGTCTATTTCATCACGGATTCGTTTTTTTTTTCGATGTCAGAACACACACGACGCCACTGCAATTTCACTTTCTCCGCAACACTCATGCTCTTTTTCGAACTAGAAGAGAGAGCAGCATCGATTGTCTGGTCCACATTCCGTTTCAAAGTCAACTGATGAGACCATTTATCATGCATCGACAAAGCTTGTGTTGTTTTAAACTTCTCGGGACATTTTTCGCATTTTACAAGCAAAGTTGGGTCATCTTCAACAAATTTACCAAATCGTTCACCAACGTCGATTCTTTCACCCCAATGAACAATAGTCGTGGTGAAACCTTTGTTGAACAAAGTCAGGGCCCGCGCCATAGGGGAGGCCGGGGGGGCCATGGCCCCCCCACTTTTTGACTAAGAAATATTTGTTAGAGCCCAGAATTACAATGCAGCAAATGCATACTACAATTTGATTTTGTATTAGATGTCAAAAACTCATAGGTGATTGATCATACACACTATGGGTCATAAATTAGATTTATAAAGACGATGTTTGTAGCTTCTTTTACAATGGAATGTCTTCGAATGCTTAATCGAAGAATCAAGAAAAAGGTGTATGTGATATAGCGAGGTCGCAAAAGTGAAACAAGAATGAGTAAAAAACTAACTGACTTTTTTAAATCAACAAAAGAACAAAATCCTCAAGAAAATTTAACATGCGAAGAGCAGAGTGCTGACGTAAATGAAGTTTGTCCACCGTTAACTGAAACTGAGGCTTGCGAAAAAACTGAAAGCGAAATTTTTCAACCAAACAAAAACTACGCTTTCCCAAAAACTGTTATTGGAAAAAGAGAAAGATCATGTCAAGCAAACTGTTTTGAAAAGTTTCCTTGGTTACACTATGACAAAAGGTAAGATTATTTTGCTGTAATTATTGATATAATTAATATTCATTATAGGGCACTTCTTATGATAATTTTCCTGCATACGGTATTGCAATTACTATACAGTTTAATCTTTTTGTTTTGAATTAAGGCGCGACTGTTTACTTTGCTTCTACTGTGCTACCCAGTCGAAAAAGGGTACTCTGTTGGCAGAAAGAAACAAAGAGGAGACGTACATCAGTCGAGGATTTCGTTGTTGGAAAAAAGCTCCAAAATGCTTTGAAGAGCACCAACAATCAAAATGTCACCAAGCCGCAGCAGTTTATCACTTGATACCATCCGCCGATATTCAAGAATTAACCAACAAAAACTTGATCGACTCGAGACGTATGCACCGTGCCTACCTCATCGATGTTATGCAAAGTCTTCGTTATCTGGCACGACAAGGGATAAGGGACACATAATGAAGATAATTTTACTCAGTTATTATTATTACTTGGCACAAAAGACCGTAACATTCTGAAAACTTTGAGTCAATCAGGTCAGAAATATATTCACCATGACGTGCAAAATGAATTACTTGACATTATGGCTCGCCAGGTACTTCCCTCTAAACTGGATAAAATTCGGATGAATGGTTTTTTTTCTATAATGTGCGATGGATATACAGATTGCAGCAATAAAGAGCAGATGAGTTTCTGTGTAAGAACAGTAGACGAGGGATTTCAAGCAAACGAGGTGTTTCTTGGATTTTACGAAGTGCATAACATTAAATCTGACACCTTAGTTGCCGTGATTAAGGATATCTTGCTTCGACTCAATCTACCAATTGATAAATGTCGTGGCCAAACTTATGACGGGGCGAGTAACATGTTTGGTAAACGAAGTGGTGTGGCAACTCAAATTTTGTAGCTTCAGCCCAAAGCCCTCTCAACTCACTGTTTTGGCCACTCACTAAGCCTGGCGGTTAAAGATCTCACGTCGAATTGTAAGATACTTGGGGACACAATGGAAACTGTTGAGGAGATTTCTGTCCTCATTAAATTTTCACCAAAGCGAGAGAAGATGCTAGGTACGCTGTCGGAAAATGTTGAAGGCGTAGATAATGACGACGTCGATGGTGGCACCTCATTAGACAAGATGTCCAAAACTCGCTGGACAGTGAGAGCAAATTGTTTCAAGAAAATTATCGACAACTATTCTAACCTGCAATCACTCTGGGATATTTGTCTGGTGGAAAATTTAACGAGGGAAGTTCGATCGAGAATCATTGGCTGTCAAGCACAAATGAAGAGTTTTCCGGTTTTTTTTGGGTTGTGCTTAGGACACCGATTATTTAGCTCGACTGACAACCTGTCCAAAACTCTTCAAAGGGAGAACATGTCAGCAGTAAGTGGACATCAATTTGCAATGCTAACGACAAAGACACTGGAAGGCATGAGAACCGAAGAAAACTTTAAATTGTTTTATGAATTAGTAAACAAGAAAGCCAGCCAGAAAACACAAGTGGATCTTCCATCGCTACCCCGTAAAAGAAGCCGGCCTAACTATTCAACTCTCACCTTTATGGAAGGCTATCAACAAGCTGGTGCTACTGCAGCTCCTCATTACCTAACAAAACCTGAAGAGCACTACAGAGCCATATTCTATGAAGCAAATGATTCTGTAGTTCAAGCTTTGATGACGCGCTTCGACCAGGAAAGTTTTAAAGCCTTCTCCTCTCTTGAAGAACTCTTGCTGAAAGGAATAACGAATCAACCCTATGACGAAGAGATTACTCAATTAAAACTAGTTTATGGTAAAGATGTGGATGTAGCTGCCATACCCACAGAGTTAGCAATACTCCAAACGCTAACAAAAGAAAAAAATCCACAGCATGCTGCTGATTTATTTGCGGTATTGAGAAGCCTAAAACAAGAAACCTTCTAATGCCGAACATCACTCAGATTATAAAATTGCTTCTCGTCAACGGCGCAACAAGTGCAACAACAGAGAGATCTTTTTCAACCGCCCGAAGATTAAAAACATGGCTGCGTTCGACTATGTCTCAAAAACGATTTAATATGTTAGCTATATTAAACACACATAAAGAGTTGACGGATAAAATTTGTTTTGTAAAAGTGGGAAACATCTTTGTAGAAAGTCAATCTAAGAGACATAATCATTTTGGGAAATTTTTACAAGAGGACATTAATTGAACTTTGAAATAATAAAATTGTGTTTTGATTTTTTTTTATAATACTTAATCATGCTTAAATTTTCGGGAAAGGATATAAAAAAGAGTACGTTTTTAGCCATTCTAGAAGGCATATTTTTCAAAATCATCTTCAAATTGCAACCGACTTTCTCTTCAAAACACAAAAACATTCGAATATTTGAAGAATTCGATGAAGTCATTACATCGATTTCGGCGTGTGTTTTCCTTCCAGCGATAATTTGAAAATCTGTTTTGAAAGCGAAAGTGAAAAATAATTCAAGATAACCAAACTGATATGACGACTTTTTCATTTTACATTTTTTACATGTTCCAATAGAACTATCGCAGTTAATTTTTCAATTCCTTGAAGCTGCCAAAACAAACGCTGTCAACGTTAGAAAGTGGAAAAAGAAAACGGGAAATTGGCTTTGGTGGTACCTGGAAAATATGTCGCTCGGTGCGAGTATGGAAAAATGGCGAGCGTGTTATGCGACAAGCTGCAAGAAATAAAAGAAAAATACAGCCATTTTGAATGGAGTTTTGAAAAAAAACGAAGCTCAAAATTGGATGTTTCCAGTGGAAATAAATATAGCATTTTCCTAACAATAAACATTACTTATTTCTCCTTCTTTGCATGGCTATTACGGGAGGGGCGTTTATTCGAAACCTCGCCATTAAAATTCACTCTTTTTAGAAAAGGGGGGGGGGGGCGTTTAATCGAAAGGGGCGTTTAATTGGAAGAGGGCGTTTAATCGATCATTTACGGTAGTAAATAAATGTGTTGTTCAAATTATTGCTTAGATTTCTTATTATTTTTATACTAATAGTTATACTCCTTTTCCAAAAAAATATATCGTCGAACCCTTAACCTAACAAACAACCTTATATTAAAGAATAAGATAGATGTGTGCTTGCTAGTGAGCAGTAAAACTAAATATGTGAAATTCAGCAGTTCTGTAGAATCCTCTAAAGAGTTTGCAACGAATTAGCTTATATTAAAAAAACAGTTTTAAAATAAATTTTATAGCTCTTGATTTTCGGTTTGTTTACGTTTTTTGCTCGTAATTTTAAATGTGTATTCTACAGACCGGAATCGAGACCTTGATTTCGCGTATTAAGCTTTTTTGATAACACTGAAAAATATTACTAAATTCCTTTTTTATAATAAAATTGTTGCGGTATATAAAAATTAACAAAATTTTCACTGCCACTCTACTGTCTCGTCGTTTACAAAGTAATCCATGAATGTTTCTCTAACTGACTTTGCACACAAGCTTGCATTATGTCCTGTTCGTGGAACTTGCAATGGGTCGAGTGATTCCTGATTTTCGCGCCATTTTCTTATTTCTCCCATCCAAAACTATTTCTCCATCTTCAAGAACAGTGTCTCTCAAAAGAGGGCGGACGGTAGACTTTACTTGAATTTTGAGAACCATGTTGCATGCCCGTACCGTGGGGGGGGGGGGGGGTCGTTGGGTGCGAACGACCCCCCTTTTTGTCCAAACTGCCCTTTTTGATTTAACAACAACAACAGAATTTTTTTAGTTATATATTTATTTGCCTCTTCCAGAACCTCCTCGTCTTGTTTTGAATGAATGACCTGTTTGAATGTCATATTTTGAATCAATGAAAAAGAAAATATTTTTTTCTGACCTCCTTTGTCTTGATGTTTCGTTTGAATTGATACATTGAATTGTAATCATGCCGAAGAAGAGAGTGCGAAAATGTTTCACAACATAAAAATCAAAACACATTTTCGATTGGCATTAAGTATAGAGTAGACAGTTTTAATTTTTAAAAGAAGCAAAAAATAAAATGCCCAACAGAGAAAGAAAACGAGCCGCTGATGAAAAAGAGTTACAAAAGGCTGCAAAGAAATGTAAATCGTTAACTGGATATTTTTGGATGATATTTTCCCTTTTGTTCACTATTCATAATAATATGTAATTGATTGTTCGGTGGCGGATAATGTAGTCGCCGCATGGAAATGTAGTACCTTCAGGGGCGGATACAGGGTACGTTGAGTTAGTCGATCCAACTAACGTCTTTTCTACATTTATATATATTTACAAGTCATTTGTCAAAATTAATCAATTTTAATAAACAAAAAGTGATAAGTAATTTTTTTCTTGCAATTTTTTTTAAAATAATAAATATTATGGTAAATAAATGCGAAAGAAGTGACTGGGAAAAAGTCGGTCAAAAATCAGAACCAGGAGAATATCGATAATGATGAGGTTAGTAACATTGAAGATCAAGGTACGTCGCACGGGTCACCACATCAAACAATAGAAAAACAAAATGATCTAAACAAAAGAGAAAAACTGTACGATATTGACAAACTCTTAGGTGGGCGTCGTGATTTATCATCGCATAAAAAATATCAAGTCTATAATCATATTGTAAAACAAAAAACTACGTTTGAATTTCCAAAGAAAGTGCATCACGGTTGCAATCGTTCTTGTAAAGAAGAATACTTGCAGGGTAGATTCGTTTACAACAAAAAGAACGACTCGGTGTTATGCATCGAATGTGTTTTATTTTTAACACCAGATAGAAAACGATCCTTAGGAGCTTTTGTTAACCGCAGGTATAAGGAATGGAACAATATTATGGAAAAAGAAAAAAAACATTCAGGAAATATATACCATGAAGAAGCTTTAGAACAATATGCTGGCATTTGTAATCGTTTTGAAAATCCAACGGGAACCATACCATTACAAAGTGATGAAACTTTAAAAAGTCGACAACAAACATATCCATACATTGTAGAAGTATTGGCAAGAATAGTACATTTGATGGGGAAACAAGGTCTTGCATTTCGTGGAACACATGAAAAGATCATGATGGAAGAATCATCACAGACAGGTAATCCCGGAAACTTTTTTGCCATTGTACAAGAAATTGCTCAGCATAATTCGGAACTTAGAAATCATTTACAGGCGCCATTACGCAAAGATGTCAGTTACTTGGGACCAAAAATTCAAAATGAACTAATTGACATCATTGGCAAAAAGTGCATACAAGAACGACTAATTAGCGAAATGAAAACTGCAAAATACCATTCCATTTCAGCAGATGAGGTAACAAGTGCGAACCGAGAAATTTGATCGGTTTGCATGCGATATGTAAACGAAAAAAGCGATATCAGAGAAGTGTTTCTTGACTTTCTAAACCTTGACCGAATAACGGGTGAATATATTGGAAAACGTTTGCTCAAATTCTACAAAGATAATGCAATTGATATTGCTTCATGTAGAGGCCAGTGCTACGATGGCGCTGCGAATATGCAATCATTAAAAAAGGCGTTGCTAGCTATATTTTAAATGGATTGCCAAAAGCTATAGTTACACATTGCAACTCTCATAACTTGAATCTATGCATTGCTTCGGCATCACGAATACCTATTGTCGATAACATTTTGGAGGTATATAAGGGAATAACAGTATTTTTCAACACCTCTCCAAAAAGGGAGCGACTACTAGAGCATGTGACAGGACTTCATTGTGCATCAAGTGAACGAAAGAAGATACTTGTTGGGATGTGCAAAACACGATGGTCGGAAAGAGACACGGCCTAAGAACATTTTTATCTGGCAATTCCATTTATGGCCGAGGCATTGGAGATTATTGCAGGAGTACACACTGATATGAAAGACTTTCGGTCAGAATTTACAAGTGGATGGGACCCAAAAACAAAAAAGGAAGCTTCCTCTTTTCTAAATGGACTTACGAAGTTCGAGTTTATAATAGGCATCATTACATTGTACCGACTGCTGCACCCATTATCCTGCATCACACAGAAGTTGCAAGGACGCACTACGGATATTGTGTACGCTTACAACAACATTCAAAAAGTCATAGAAAATTTAAGTTATATACGAGAAAATGTCAAGAAAGAGGCTGATGTTATTTATCAACAAGCCACCAGGATGGCAGGTAAACTATTTGTTGAGCCTGCCATACCCAGGACAGCCACGAGACAAGCGCACAGAAATAACGTGCCTGCAGAGACGCCACATGTATATTATAAACGTGCCTTGATCATACCTTTTATGGATACAATCATTTCAGAAACGAAATCACGATTCCAGAAAACGCATTGCATTGCTGGTAAGGTATTATGCTTAATTCCCTCGATAATATGCGATGAGGAGACAACTGATTTAAAAGAGTTAGTTAAAATGTATGAAAGCGACCTTCCAAACCCTGACGCTGTTGATCAAGAGTAAATGTTGTGGAAAAAGAAATGGTCAGTTGTCAATTCCGAAGACAGGCCTAATACCCTCGCTAAAGCCATTAAAATCTGCGATAAAATCCAATATCCAAACCTCTTTGAACTTCTCAAGATCGGATGTACACTTCCGGTAACATCGTCCGAATGTGAACGCAGCTTTTCTGCCATGGGAAGGTTAAGGACATGGCTAAGAGCAAACATGACTACAGAAAGACTCGGTTCACTGGCAATAATGAATATCCATTACAATGAGAAGATCGAGTATAAACAAGTTTCGAAATTATTTTTTTCCTTGCACCTAAGAAAATTGTATCAAAAGAACTTAGTTTTTGAGTAAAAAAATCCATCTTCTAACTACCATACTCTTGATTTATATATCTGGACAAACAGTGTTACTTAAATTGTTCCTTTATCAATTCAATTACCAAAATGTCGCCCAACCATGGTGGGCAACATTTTTTCACTGCCCTTTTTCTTCAAAACCGACCCCCCTTCAAAAGTTTCACGGTACGGCCTTGTGTTGTGTAGAATAAGAGCGGTAAAAATGATATCTTCAATATATTTCGGCTCTAGATTAATAATTGTGAAAAAAAACTTTCCATCTAATTGCCAAAATGCCAAAGAGGTTTTCCGGTGTTCTCCGCGCTCTACTGTGTCTATAATTGTAGATTCTCTTCTCACCGGTTAATTCTTGTTGGGGAAAGGGCTTCATCATATACTTCTTCAAGGCGAAAGCCTCATCTACTAGAAACACATAAGGGACATCTTCACCATTGGGTAATTTCCTGTCCTTTGGAAGATTGACAGTGCCATCTTCTATGCCTTGAAGTAGGGATGTTTTGTTCCATACATTGACGATGATGATGATGACGATGATGATGACGATGATGATGACGATGATGATGACGATGATGATGACGATGACGATGATGATGACGATGATGATGATGATGATGATGATGATGATGATGATGATGATGATGATGATGATGATGATGATGATGATGATGATGATGATGATGATGTTTATAGTTATAGTAAAAAGAGCCACCATTTTGGGGTTTTTGAATCCTTACGTGCTTTCCGTCGATTGCTCCTAAAGCGTGCGGAAAATTCCATCTGTCTTCAAACTTTTGTGAGATTTGTAGTCACCCCTTATCAAAAGATGGGACTTTGATGAATTCGGCCGCCATTCGTTCTACAACATTCTTGGACAATATAGGACACAGTATTTAATGATATGCAAACCTAGAAACTCAAAGATTTAAATGCTTCACCGGTAGCTAAAAAACCGTAGAGTTAGTGCTAGCCTTTCATCTGCGTTGACGGGATTAGTCCTCCAAGTCTCTCCTTTGGCGAAATTAAATCCGAAATCTTCGTTAAAATGAACTCAATGTCCATTCGGAATATTTCTTCTCTACGTTTTACCCAATTACATGATTACGTGTTTTTCCTCGGTGAGACTTTTCATCATCAGAGTTCATCAGCTCGCTCAACACAACAAGTGTTGCTAAATCAGCCGCCGCCATTTTATATTTTTGAAAATGAACGGGTCTAGATGATTCGAATGTTTTGATGAAACGTGTTTGATGAGTTGATGCAAATGGAAAATTCGATTGATGAACAGTTTGACGCATTTGCCCCTCCCCCGTCTTTAGTGACGCTATTCTCACTTCGACAGACAACAGTAGTTCTTCTGATCCCGAAAGTGCAAAGTCCAAAATTTACAACAAATGCTGGTTCTTGCTTTCTCTGGTATAGTAACTCAATCGGGAATATGATTGGCTGTGCAAAATATGATTATGTCACTTCTTTTCTTAGCGGCCAACATTTTTGTTCGCAGAAAAGTTGAATCCACTGCAACTTTTTCGCCGCTAACAATTCGCCGCCACAATATAACCAATCACATAGCACCAAAGTTTGCTTAGTATACAAAAGCTGAAAGTTGCAGCGGTAGTGGAAGGCTGAAAATTGTGTAAGTAGTTATGGCTGAAAGACATTAGTTTTTCTATGGAATCTGAGACTCGGGTAGTAAAAGCTTTTAAAATGTTCGAGTGAAGGTAGCTTATAGCTCGGCTTTAGTTTAGGAATTAGTGTAGCTAGCAAGTTATGCAATAATGCTTTTAACTCGCCTGTCATCTTCTTTAGTTGCCAAGCGTTTAAATTTCGCGCCGAAAACATTTCCTCGTGGAAATCAAAAATATAGTTTCGCGTCTCGACATTGTCGCGGCTAAAATTTCGCTGCAGCGAACATTTCGCCTCGTGTAATTCCGCTTTAATGCAATGAGTAGACCACCTAATTCTAGAAGAGATGGGCTATCGATTGTCGGGAAAGGTTCTACGCAAAAGAAATTTAAAAAGTAATTTTAATTTCATCCAATACTACTAGAAATGTGCGAAACTACAAGATAAAAAATAAGAAGATAGGAATATGTTACAGAAACAAAAGCTATTTCAGCGAGCCGACGTTTCTTCTACCAGACGATTTTTTTTCTTTGGTTATTTATTTTTATTCTTACTTGCAAACGGTTGACCAAATTCATTTTAAAATTCATATGACCAACAGCTAAAACATGAAACCAAACGTATACATTAGGTATGATATGATCGACCGGTTATTCCTTACAAAAACAAATACCATCAACTGCATGCCATTAGCTGATGGAAATCTCTTGTTACACGAAACGTTCCATCAAGATGTTGTGTCAATCAACTCTCCAGTTGCTCTCTCTTCAAATCATGTTAGGAACATACTTTAAAAATTTGGTTACTAACAATGTAATTTAATCAATAATTAATTATTTGTGTTGTCAAAAAATCATTGTACTTTATACACTAATTTTTGTTTTAATTCAATTTTATATATTACTAAACTTATTACAAAGTAAAATGAAAAAATTATTTTCTTGTAAATTGAAACTAAAATAAAAAAAGTGATAATTCACGTAACATCAACGGCTCATGTAGGGTCTGGCCACCACAAAATCATACCACGTAATAGTATACAGTTGACTCTCTCTAATTCGAATCCCAAGGGGAAAAAATTTTGTTCGAATTATAGAAAGATTCGAATAGTAGAAAGTCTCTCTTATTCTAATTTTCAGGTTTAAAGGGTAAAAATTCGAATTAAAGAGAGAAATCGGAATTTTAAAAAAATTGAGAAAAATCATAAAGGTGAAAAACAGAAAAGAAATATCGAGTTTTCTTTGATTCTTTTTTTTCTTTTCCTACATTTATGATCATACATGCACAAAGTGACACTAATTGCTGAAAAAGTGTTCAATTCTTTATTGTTTCGTGTTAGATAGATTGTCAAACACACGACTCGCGTCGCTGAGGCCTTTCCACAAATCAACTTCAAATTTCGTTAATCTGACGCAGTTCCTCAAACCATAGTCACAAGAAAATATGATCAAACTTCATGCAAAAAATATTTACAAAAAGTCAAAACATTCGAACAGAAATTCGAATTTTGAAAAAAACATTTGAAAGACGGTTAGTTTTCACTCCGAAAATTCGAATTACGGAGGGGATTTTGCCGAGGGGACCAGAAAATGTGTTCGAAATATGGAGGTTTTCGAATTACAGAAATTCGAATAATAGAAAGTAAATTATAAGAGTTTCTTAAGGAAAATTGACGGTGACTTAGAATTTGTTCGAATTATAGAAAGTTCGAATAATAGAGATTCGAATTAGAGAGAGTCGACTGTAGTTTCAAAAACGGGAATATTTAATGCCGTAGGCTTTCGATGAGGATGGTGAGATTATTATATTGTCTTGAACAAAATTTTATGGGGAATTTAAAACGTTTTGGTAGACAATTTGAAAATGTCTGGAAATTGGTCTTTTGACGTCATGTTTGAATGGGAGTGAAAATATTAAACTCAGTGAATTTCTACAATTAATACCTTATTGGAAAAGTGATATCACACTGATCATGATTTAAGTAAAGCTCAATATGATTTAGGCGTTGGTTCTAACGTTATTACGTCATTCATCAAAAAGTCGCGTCAAACATAAATTCTTTTCAGTTCAAAATGGAAATCATTAGACTAACTTACTACTATCGCTAGTAATTTAAATTAGATAATTAGGAAATATATAGTATGAAATATGTAGTTAGGAAATATGTAATATCTACATATATAAACACAATAAATATAATTTATTGACAAGTTAACTTTAACAGAATGTCTCAAATTATAAAAATAATACTATATCAGGTTACAAGAAAAATGAAATATAATTTCACTGGGATGAAATTCAAAGTTTAATTAATTATAATTATTAGAAATGAAAAAAAGTTTCTTGACAAGAAACAATGAATTGTTTTAAACGAAAAAGTAAAGATATTTAGTAGGTTTACCTTCTTCAATTAGTTCTTTACCTTCTTCCATTAGTTCGCCGGTTTTGTTATGCCCGTTATCTCTAAAGGTCACTGTAGCTTAGTGGTTAGTGCATTCAACCCACAAAATCAAACGGTGCTGGTTCGAAACCCAGCTCGGACATATTTTGATTTCTGAGTTACAGTTGAGTTATTGAGCGGAACTCATTGCGTAATGCAAGCCTAGCTCAAATGGTGGGTTGTCTGGTGAAGCGACTTCGTAGGTGCAAATGGGCGCCCTAAGTACGCCAGGACCTAAACCTTGGGATAAGAAGAGCCACTGTTACATGTGGAGAGTCCCGTAAAAACTCCATTATATTATATTATATTAAAGGGGCTTGATAAACATCCTGTTCATTGATTCCTATATAACAATCTTGTTGTAGCAAATCATACTGCATACTGACTTGATGTCGGTTGGTTGTTCCATTCACCAAGATTTGCGAACAAACAAACTTTAAAGCATGACCGGTCACATTTGCCACATTATGTTGCGTGCTTGAAAACAAAAACGTTAATTAATGCTGTCATTCTGGAACATGACAGGCACCACATGCTGATTCCCTTTGTTTGACATGCAAGAAATCTTCAGTGCATTAACTAGCATCCGATTAGTCATGCTATTTTTTTTTTAGTCTCAAATTCGCGAAGACTTACTTGGGTTTGACAATGTCCGATGATCGACTTGATATCCTGATAATTACCGTGTAAAAGATTACGTCATTTTTTATTGTTTTGTTGTAATAGGCGCCTCGTATAGGCGCACTCGTTACTAGATCTTTTATTGTATTGTATTTTTGTGACCACGTGTGTGGTCAGTTAGCTTACGACCTTTGAAGTGAAAAGACGTATTTACCACGAGAAAGCTTCGCGTCCCATTTTTGTCGTTTGCTCGGACTCAATTTATTCTAAATTTTTACATACCGCATACGAAAGTGTCATTGTAGAAGTTAACACGACGACCATAATATAGTTGAAAAATAGTCAAAAGTAAAATCGAGAAGAATTCGTGTTATATAATTAAATTCTGCTTTTTAAAACAATTTGAAATTAAGTAAAAACGATCAAAATTTGTCTTGCAACTCTTAAATAGCATGGCTCAAATGCTCGCAAGACTTTTTTTTATCAAGGAACAACTCAAAACGGAACTAAATCACGTCTCCCAACATACAAAAGACCAGCCCCAAAGGCACTTTTCGAGGTGATCATATGTAGTTGCATGGGACAATATACATCACAAAAGACCTTCCTTAAGAACTGAATTAAAACTAAAATTGCCACCTTATTATACAAATAATTACTATCTTCGGCCATTTTGTGTCTCAAGCCATTCACATACTAAATCAGTTTTTCTATATCTAGTTTTATTGGACGCTTAAATAAATGTTTGAAAGCGCAGTTTTAAATTATGGCGTGAAATCTTTAACAACGTTGATGCTTCCCCTGTATTGAAAGTCTCATCTGACATCTGATGAAAAATGTTGGCAACAAAATATGTCACATTAAAGTTGAAATAGAAAAGCTTTGGTTAGGTCTACATCAAATTATTACAAAAGGCGAAAATAATTATTGCCGATATTTCTTGTTTTATGTTAGATTTATAAAAATTAAATGGAAAAAAAACAGGTGTGGTATTTGTATATTTCAAAAGAAATTTTCATTACTTTTGAAGAAATGTCGCTATAAGGATGAAAAGCAACTCATGTCAACTTAACCTTGAACATCCGTTAGGAAAGAATAAGCAAGTACCGTTTAGTTCTATGTATTGTAACAATTTTAGTTGCTTGGTGTAGACCAATGCCGTTTTTTTAATATTCAATTATTTTCAAGTAAAAAAAAGAATCCAGCAATCGAAGGAAATCTTTAGGCAAAACAACAATTGAAGTGAAAAGATCTGTTTCTTACCTTCTCATGGTGCCCTTCGTTAAGTAAATTAAACATGTGTCTATGTCTTAATTTGGTAATGCCAATACTCTCCCGTGTTAGGGAGTATTAAATGTTATGTTATGTCGCCATGGACCGATTATTCCTGTAGAATCATTTCAAGCTAATCATTTTTCCCCACTTATGTACAATGTTTCTAAATGTCGCAAGCGCTTTTCAAATCTTCCGTTGATATTCAGTTGACCGGTAAGTAGACGCAAGAGACGTTTGCCAGTTTTTCTCGTAATGCTTCTTCACCCTGTGCGGATCCAAATGTACAAAAGTCAGCATCCAAAACTGTTGCTAACAATAGTAACAACAATATTAATATAAATAGTAATAATATTTGCAATGATGTCACATTTTCCAAAACAGTGAAATCAAAGAATGCAATGTCTGAACATTGCGAGTTACGGGAGCATCAACTGAAGGAATTGAAACATGATAAGATTGCCTGTCACCAAAGAGTTCTTCACTTGATAAAAAATGTTTTTAACAGTAGCAATACAGTTACTAATTGAAAGCGTAGTTCTGTCATGTACCTTCAATCGCTCTGTTAAACTCGTGACGGGAAGGACTTTGGAGTGGTTCATGTGCTTTCAAACTAATACCCTCCATACAAAAAGATATACATTTTGCATGTCTAATATTGTATTTTTTCTTTACAATTAGGAAATAAAAGGAATAAAGCAAATAGTAAGTAATATTTTTTTGTTTTTTACTTCTGCTCCTTTAATTTGAATTGAGGGTTAATCGCCAATATGTCAGCAACAGCCAATATAGGCAGTCCTAAACCGAAATAAAAGTATTGAGGGGGAGAGTGGGACAAAAGTAATATTTTCGCGAAGGAGAAAAAATCCTGTATTCACATCGCGCCACAAGTATATATGATGTGAATTGACGGTAAAAATGATAGCTAAACCTTTACGCAAATGTGGAACAAAACAAAATACCGTTTAAAGTTGATAGAAGTTGACAACAAAGGTTATAAATTTACCGATACAGTTTTGAAATAAATTAAGCAAGATTTAGACTTTATAATAACCCTTGCTTTAGCCACCTGAATAATTAAGAGAGATTCTCCAAAGAAAAATCCGGAAAAAGACACTTATCGATTCAAAAATAGCTACACGGAAACGTAAACACCAATTTATTGAAAGTGTTGATCAAACGGCTCTCTTTATGAAACAACAGTATGAAACAAAATTGACGAGGAGAAGATTGTGACGACGGCACGAGTTATCAAGCATTTTGTGATGATGATGTGGTAATTACGCATCGAGTTCGCAATCATGGTGGTGCACGACTAAAATATTAAGGTTTTAATTCAGTGTTTACAGTCGACGTGCAGAAGACAATTTTAAACGGCGATTGGTTAAGTTGCAACGAAATTAACCATGCTCAGCTTTCAAACAGTTTCCTCTGTTAGGTCGGCTAGAGGACACTGGACTGGGTCCTTAAACGAAAATATCATAACTTTCAAAGCAAACTCAAAACGTAAAATCGAGTAGAGTTCAAGTTCTCCATTTTAACAATCATTGGGTAACGTTTTCGGTAGGTAGTTGTAAAATGGTTAAAGTTTATGATGCGTTACCAAGAAACCCGCTCTCGCCGATTGGCAGATATGTCATATGGTAAACAGCAAAGAATCCACTTTACGAATTCTAATGGCACCTACTCAATAACATGAAAATGGATCCGACTGTGGTCTACTTGCATTTGGCAGCATTTGCAACGGATATTGTTTTGACATATCGAAAATACGGCAGCACCTTGTCGATTGTTTCAAAGGAAAGAAAATGAGCACCTTTCCTAAAACATACAATAAAAGGAGGCATACAATGTTTAAAAGGCATATTTTTTACATGCAGGATGTGTTTTGACGTCGATCAACACAAATATTTTTATATACACTAATTTTTTTTTATAAGCATACCTCTGAAAAGACCTTACGGTAGCTATGCTTAGCGTTTTTTTGTTTTTTTACCGTAAAAATATGCTTATAAATATGCTTTAGTTTATAGAACCCAAGGGTAGATAATATGCTTATATGCTGTATTTAGGAGTTTCTTGTGTTATAAACATTGTACAATACTTGTATTATTTGAAGTTTATACAAATCTTCTGATCTAAATTTCCTCTTTTTGATTAAGACACACAGTAGAAGCCTTTTGGTTTGGATTTCAAAGTATTTGGCATTTTAAAATTTTTTTTTGTTATTCACAAATCTACCGTAGCATTATGCTTAACATTATGCTTATTTTTTCGCACTTTATACCGTAAGTATGCTTATAGCTGCTATGCTTATAAAAAAATTAGTACCATAACACAAACCAAAAGTTAAAAACTTAGCATGACTTCGGTATAAGTTTCTTTACTGGCGAGGAGATTCAGTTCTCCGAATACTTTTTTGGTTTAAAGATTTTCTTTTTTTTGTTAGCAGTTAGTGCACTCGGCCCAATATCCTAAATCATACATTTGTTCAATGACACATAATAATTAGATAGTTAAAATCGTTCCCGTAAAAAAGCACCTTAGTGAATTTGCAGGAAACAATTGCAGAAATATTAAACATGTCATTAAATTCCCGTAAACCAGCCACATATAAACTAAACAAGTCCAAAAATAATAATTTAAGATTATATCAATTCACTATAGATACTATGTGGCAATATTTTCGAACTAATAAAAAATTGTAAAAATTTGCCCCTTTGATTAGGCGGCCACTTCGTTGTACAGATATCCATTTTTCGCGTATATTTATCCCGCAGAGGTTTCGGTGCATCACTTTTTTATGTTGTTCTTGACTTTTTGATAACAAGAAACAAAGTTATAACGATATATCTCATTTGCTGCAGAAAATAAAAATAATCGTAGCGAGTAAGATACGATTTAGCCACTACCCGTACAGAGGCGCATTGTTTAGATTAAAAATTGCGGAAAAAATACAAAAGGGAATTTTGCGTAGGGGAGACATCCTCCCACCCCCGTGGTATCAGACCTGCATTTTAGCGATTGAAAATAAACGTGAGTAATTTTGGTTAGCCATTTTTCAATTGTTTTTTGTATCTAGCTAGCTAAAACTAAACAAAAATTATTTTCTTGAATTGAATAATAATACATAGATAACATTGTTGGAAGAAACATATTTGGCCTCTCATTTCCAGTCGTATTATATATTATTTAAAGTGTTATTGTGAAATACTCTCATGTTTGGTCGTAATGATGTCGAGTAGCGCAGTGGTGTTCAACAAGTATATATATGGCTACACAATAACAAGAATTATATAATGCTACAATAATGAATTGAATAAAGATTGAATAAAAAGTGTTGTTGGTAATTAATTTTCATTGGTTGACATGAATTTGTTTCAGAGGAATTATTCTGTTGAAAGAATTTACATTGAATGTGCCTACCTTATCTGACCCTCACAATTCAAGTTGTCCAAGTTAATATTCTAAACTGCTAACAGTTGCCAGTGAAAATGGTATGCTGAAGTGTATAATAACAAAATATGTGAAATTATTATGACTGTTTTATTTTCAGAAAATCTCCAACATGTCTGTGTCTCCTTTTGTAACTGTTTTGACGAGCTTTCAACATTGGTAAAAATGTATTTATGGCCAGCAACTCCTAAAAGACCAAGTGCTGCTTTTTCTAAAAAAATATTTCACATGTTTGAGTCACTACAGTTTGAAGGAAAGATTTCCCTTATGTCTTTTTGTGATGCTTTGTGCTGGAAGAATGGATATTTAGATAGAGATCTAGTAAGTTTAAGTTTTTAAAATTCTTAAATTTGATTAATTTAAATGTATATATACAGTTCAAGGCGTTTATATATTTATTAATATTGCTATATGTTATATCATAAAACTTGTGTAGTTTTTCCTTGGTTTTTTCCATTATATTTATATATATAATAAATATTTTCAAACTAAGTCATGCAATATATAACTTTTTGCTCTATAGTCTCTCGTTACTTAACTGTTTAATTTATTTTACTCAACACCCATATATTTGTTGTTATTTTAATTTAGAAACTGTGCTTTAACAGATTTCTTAAAACTGATTCAATTGACCAGTTCAGAATGTTTCGTCGATGGCTAATAAACTAACAAACTGTTTGTCCTACATATAAAGGATTTGATAAATGTATTGCATGTCCAAAGGTATTTGACTTGTATAACAATGTATATAATATAAATTCAAAAAAGCATCTAACTACAACATATATTTGTTTTCAACACAAAATTCTACATCGTGTTTATTTTTCAGGTGAAGAATCAAATTTGACTTTTGGTAGAACGATTTGTTGCAAGTAGGATAGTGACACAATGTTCGAGCTTCAATGCTGTTGAAATCTTTCACAACTACTTTGTGGACACCAAATGCATGTCTTTTCATGTTGTCTTTTCTTGTAAATTGTAGACCACATAGATCACATAAAAAATTGCTAAAGAAGAAAAAAAACACTCAATGTAAATAGCCATGCTGAGTTGTTCTTTGAAATTCTAATTTTGACATTACAAACTACCTATATAGGAACTAATACCGTTTTTCGAAAAGGAAAAATAGAATATTCTGATGAGAAGCAAGAAAGTCTATAAGACATTACAGAAAGTCCGTTGGTGCAAAAAATTGAATTTCAATAATAATTAATTAATTTGATTTTGGCGGTTCTCAAGATTAATTCAAGTGGGAAAAAATATTGGCGGAATATTATCCAGTACATATTATACAGTAATTATACATTATCTCAAATAATTTTAACAAATAATTTTCAGCAATTTTAACAAAAATAAGAGCTCAAAAGTTTTGTATGATAAGGCCTTTTCAAAAGAGATAACCAAGAAAAAGAAAATACCATCCAAGATACAGGACGTATATGAAAAGCAGTTTTCACTTTTGTTGTAAATAACTGATTATATATACCTATCCTGTATAAATATTGTTATAATAATAAAAATTTGCATGAAATGCCTCGTTATTTATTTCGTCTATTTCTGCTTTATTAGCCTTATTGTTTTTGTCTTCTTCGCTGCTGCTAATTCTGTCAATAACGTTAGACATAAAATAATTATACCTTGCTTGCACTAACTTTCGCGCGTATTAATTTTCGCGCAATGGGCCTTGCGTGTAATTTCGCGCTTATTTATTTTCGCGCATCATGAATTTAATATAATTTTGCGCGTATTAATTTTCGCGCAAGGCCATTTTTTTCTAAATTACGGTGGCCGAGCAGGTGAAATGCACATGTGAATGTGAATTTTCGAAAAATGACACCGGCAAATATCGCAGGTACAAACTGCGGGACAAAAATGAGTTTCGGAGGATGTCTCCCCTACGCGCAATTCATGCAAAGGTGCCATTAGAAAATCTGAAAATTAACAATGGAACAAATTGAATTAAATTTTAAAATAAATAATTTGGCTGAAACTTTTATATTTCAACCGAAACAATAAATATGTATTTTTATTGTTATCTTAATAATTCAAAATTCATATAAATTATTAATTATTCATCGTACGTAACTATTAGAAACAAAACGCTTCTTGTGATTTTGTTATGGAAATGTCCAATTGCAATTTGCTAATTTAAAACTTTTAAAATTTAAAACGTGCTATTTATGTTTGTTATTTATGTTGAAGAACTTCGTTCGATGTGTGAGACTGTTGAGTTTACGAAAATACATCATATATATATATATAAAATTAAATCTAGGGAATAAGCTTTTAGTTGATGTGTTACAAACCAAATAGAAGGAGGAATTTAAACCATTTATGTCAAAATCATTATTGATCAAAAGTGATTATTGCAAGGTCTTCCTGGATGGCACCAACTGTAACAACCTGTTTGATTTTGTACTACTGTCCTACCGATGATGATTGTTGCAGTGGTATATATATAAAACATTTTTTCAATTGAATTTTAATTTTTAGTTGTTTATAACTATATATTATTGTTTTAATTGTTGTTATAGGTTATTATCTGGATGAAAGGTAACATCAGATGTTACCTTTTTCTGTTTGTGTTTTAGATTTAAAAAACACCAACAAACTAAATAAAAATTATTAGCTAGCAGTTCCAGTTTTCTTATTATATTATTATTATATTCAGATAATCTTTCGGTACAGTATACTTTCTTTGTTTGACATTTCAAATATCTTAGAGTAACAACCTTTCTTATCTCTTTACTTTCGAAAAGGACTGTGAGACTGAACCATCTATGTAAAAACTTTCATGTTAAACCGTTTGTGTAAGGCATTGATTACCGGAAGAAATAAACAGAAACAGATGGTGGACAAAAGTATATATATTTTGTCTTTTTGCCACATATTTGGTGTTGAATTTATTGATTGTAAGTAACTTTGGTAACAGTTTTGAGCTTGCACAAATTTATCCTGCTGCATGTTGTTGACATTCAGACCATCAGGCTTCTTATTGCAGATCTGTTTGATCATAACTCTACCATCATTGCAATGTAAGAACTGGAAGTCTTATATTTCTATTTATATATGTTAAGGTTTTACAAAAGAGTAATAGGCATAAATATTCCGGGGAATACTCGATTTCAACAATTCATGAAGATATAAAAACAGAAGAGATTAAAACAGAATAAGATCAATAAGATAAAAAAAATAAAAATCTTTAAAGATTGCAACATATTTAAAAACACAAAAGTTTTGTAACAAGTATATTGTAATTTTTTATATAATTATATTTGTTATTAAACAATTAAAAGATTAAAAGAACTAGTTGTATAAAAACATCTCATTTTTCAGAAATACATCTAAGCGATTTTTAAAAATCAGTGACGATGCATTCACAACTTCTCGCGGTGTAACGGTCTATTTACTCCCCTAGTCCAAACAATCCTCTTATGCGCATGCGCCATATTATTTAGATTTATGACATCGCCGTTTCGACAGTTCTTTCATGGAAAGGTTACAACACTGTATTTGCGGTCTAAACAATCCCCCATACGATACCATTGGTGGAAAGGTTACAACATTGTATTTGTGGTCTAAACGATCCCCCTTAGGATCCCCCTTAGAAAGGCACTTTCAGAAGAATGGAAAGCGCTTTTACCAACACCAAAGGAGATTTTAGAATATGTTAGGAGATGTTTGGTGTCTTGAAAAACCTCTTGGTAATACCGATCCTCAGAGTTTTGAAAAAGAGGACCATGCAGTTTACTATACGAAGTATACCATGCTGAATGTGAGCCATTCCAAGTCAAAGTAGGAAGGAAGTGGCTTTGGCAATACAATTTATAACTTTCCTATATATCATTGTTTCATATTCATGAAGAAAAAAGCTATTTTTAAGAAATATCATTTTTTCCATCCATGACTTTCCTTCCGTGACAATCGCCAAGATTAGAATTTTGAAGGACAGGTTCCCAAAAATTTCAAAAATTACCTTTTTTTATAAGATCCATTAACTTAATGCTTGACCCTGAGAATCAATAAATAATCATTCAAGTATATATATATAATTGAGATAGAAACAAAGTTTGTTGACAGAACTTCATTTTTGGCTAATTTTCATTCCATCGGTGACACAAATTTTGAGCCAGTATAATTTTAAGAGGCAAAATAATATTGAAAAAATAATTATGGTATTTTCCACACCCTTTTAGGCAAAGATAAGAGCCACTTTGAAATCTTTGAATTCTAGCTTATTTTTTGGGTTTTCTAACTTATTATGTCTGGAATTCCTTCCGTGACAAAAACAGAGGATTTCAATTTTCCCCTATTATTATTGAAATGAAAGAATTGGGTTTATCATTTAAGGTTTGAATTCTCTAATTCTCTATCGAAAATAGCTGTATATTTCATGTTATTGCAAATGAACATTATTAAAGTATGACATTACTATAGAATGCAACTTCACAATTTGGTAATTTTCATTCAATTTTATTTTAATAAATGTCTTAATTGTGTTTGTCATTTTGTGATTGCGAAGAGAGAATTCTGTTAAATGCTCAAAGTTATTTATTAGATACATTTATTTCATGTTTTGTCTTTCAAAATATGTTTCTCACGCTTTTATTGAGTTTTTTATGTTTAGGTTGAAACTATCTACAACATTTTATTATTACGTAGAATGTCATCTATTGATTTGCTTTTTGAGTTTACTTGGACAGTTCGACTATTATAGTGAGAATGAGGTTATACAATGATAATGTTTTTTGTAGAGAACTGATCAAAAATAGCTTCACCATGCTGTATCTGAAGTATCTTTGGGAGCCTGTGGTACATACATAATGGGATGTGGTACTTCCAAAAAATTAATCCTCGATGTTGATATTGAATGTAAGAATGTAGCGAATGGGCGCGGTAATTCAAGAGATGAGACCCCTCCTAAAAATCTACCATCACCGAAAGTTATTCAAGATTGTAAATCTGAGGCTGTAAACATTGATGATATATGGGCCATTGTAAAGAAAACTTCAGATTCAAATGCTATCAATGTGATGCCTGTAAAAAATCGTAAAGGTTGGCGAATGATTCGCATTTTTGTGTCAAGCACATTTAAAGATTTCCATCAAGAAAGAGAAGTTCTAGTTAAAGAGGTAAATATATATTTTATAATTTTTTTCTCTGATAAGTTTTATGATATGGAATGGATATTAGGAAATGGAAAATTATTTTGTATACATTATGTATTTTAGAAAGATTATTGTTTTGATTTTTTTTATAATTATTTACTCTATTTTATTTATACAGTGTTGTCATTATGAAATGAGGCAGGCGATCACCAAAAGTATTGCCTCCAGAGTTATGGCAAGCCCAAAATTATGCTTGCCTTGCCATAGCTCTAGGCGAGCATAGGATCGCCAAAAACCATAACTTTCACATTTTTTACATTTGCAAGTCTTTTCTTTCTTGTACATTATATGCCTGTATTGCTTTAATTTTTAAATGCATGTTAAAGGACTCGATGAGATAGTACATATTGAATATAGATACAAGAAATAAACAGGTAATGGCTGATTAGCGATAACAGAGTTGCCGAACGTAATGTAACTAAATTAAATAAAACTTGAAATGCAGTTACAATATGCCTATTGGGGATGGATTTGCAATACCAAAATTCTAACTATGTTTGGCATCCACCTCTCTAGTGTATTGGAAAAGGTGGTTTAATATATAAGAAATATCTATTCATCATTTGAATAAGAAATTTTGGACGACCTAGCGAATCGGCAAGAAAGCATATCGGCGGAAATAATTTTCTTTTTTTAATAAACAATTTAACACAACCATATTGTACAAGTGTTTTTTGTTGTTGTAATATTAAATACGTTGCGACGTTCTACTTGTAAGACTATTGTGTACCTGTATAAGTTAGACCAGTTAACATTTTTTTGGATGAGTAGGTTTAATGAAAATGCTTTTTTTGGTTGGGTCTGATAAGACTCTTCTTGTAAGCCGTTCAACAATATATTTTACTCATTCTCAGAACTGAAATGTCTACAGGTGGATGCACTCCAAAATAACATGGCACCCCAAAACCTACAATTTTAAAAAAGGTGATGTGAGAAAAGTACCTTAAGGAATCAGCTCAAATAATGAATGTTTTTAGACACCTAGATAATTTGGCTAAGCTCAAACACTTGATTTACCATTCTTTACACGCCTGAAAAAAAAATATAGCCAAATGAAATCAAAAAAACGATGAAAAAAAGTACATTTTTTTAAAAAAATGCTCTAAAATGAAGAAAATCCAGACTAAATTTGCAAATAGGGCTGATTATGGTAAAAAAAATGAATATTATTTCAAAATAAATTTACATGAATAGTAGGGAATAGGCCATTTTTCTTAAAAAAAGATCTAAAGTTATTTTTTTTTATTGTAGGTTTTGGGTTGCATTTTTGAAAAAAATAAAAAATAATGAAATTTGAAGCTCTAATTCAACTTGTATGATAAAGTAATGAGACAAGTTACTGTATATGACTACATATTTTACTTAAAAATATATAATTTAATGATTTTCTAAGATAAAACGTGTCTATCAAGGTTTTTAACACTGTTAAACTGATCCACAACTTTTTCATAGTGAGGTACATCAAACCTTCCTCCTTTCACTGGAATTACTTCTAAAGGACCATAGATTACATCAGTAAGACTGAAAAGGGATACATCTGGTAGGTGTGTTGGTGTATCATCAAGTAGAGTGCCAGATCCCACTTTAGGTTTAAGGCAGCGTACTTCGACATTGTCGACCGGACCGTTTTTGTCAGTTAGGAAACGCCATAGAACTTTCCCCACAAACAGCTTGCAGACACGCTTGGTGCTGTAAATTACTGCATACCATTTACCAAGGATTATATCCTCGGCAACAGGGGGGCTCAACGACATCCATGTTTTCTGCAAAATATTAATTGGCTCATTTTCGTCATCGTTTTCTTTTTTACTCTCGCAATCGCTTTCACTCTCCCACACTGGCTCCAATCCTATATCCGAATCAGTATCTGAAATCACATTGTTACTCTGCAGTGGTTTTGCTGTTTATATCATTTTTGGTTTTTCACCATCGACTCGGCATTTAAGCTTACTGCATGTTGACTTTAAAACATCGAGGCAAATGGGGCATTGTTTTAAGCCCTCTGCTGCGCACCTTGGTTGCTCACATAAACATCGATCTTTGCATGTTAAAAACACTTGCTTTGCCATCTCCTTTTTCTTTACAGCTTCCTCTTTTACCTTTTGTTTTTCATCTTTCTTTTCTTCAATTTTCTTTAGCATATTGATCACCTTCTTTGCTTTCATGGAGCCATGAACTTGGGTTACACGTGTGTTTTGCTTTGCTCCTATTTTTCTCTATATCTGCTTTTGCATTTGGTGAGAGTCGAGCAAATTTACGTCCGCCCTTCAACCTTCTGTTTGTATAGTCTCAAATCTTTAGAATGTCCAGAATCAGCTTTTCTAATTGCTTTTTATTAATCGCCTGCATGCATCTGTTTTTGTTCTTCATATACGCAACAATTGCAGTTTCTTCTTCAGTAGTGAGGATCGAACAGTAGGATCGTTCCTGTTCGGATATAACTTTACTGTCAAGACGTGCATTTATAGTTTCTCTGTTTTTTACAAGAGGAAAAAGTCCAGTTTTAAGTGCCGCATGACCCCTCTTCTCATTTTCAATGCACCACTCCACAGCATTCTTTACTTGTTGGGTTTTTGCATTGGACCGCTTGCGAATGACATGCGCCTCAGCTTTCATCGATGGATTGGATGAATGGGCCTTTATCGCCCGAATCCGGAAACTAAACTTAGGTTGCATTTTGTCTATTCTACTAAAACGAAAATTAACAACAAATGTAAAATAGCTTTAAAAGTATCAAACTACAAGTCTTTATTCATTATTTTTCTATTTTAGGTAGATAAACTATCTAGGATTACTGTCAAACAAAACTTGTAACATTTTATTTCACTGAATTTCCAATATTTTTAAAAATATTGTTGTAGGTTTTGGGGTGCGTCATTGTAAGTTTTGTAGTGCATTAAGCAAATCTGTCAAGACTAAGTTAGCAAACACATTATTACATGTTAGACAATTTATTAAAACTAACTCATGCAAAATTTTAAGTCACCAGCATTAAAACTCATAAAATTATAGCCGAAATAGTGATTGTAGGTTTTGGGGTGCATAAAAAAAGTGGCAAACTTTGGGGCCATGTAAAAAAATAACTAAAAGTGTATAAAAAATAGGAACCCCCAGGAAGAACTAGTTTTAGGGCAAAGATCAAAATGACATAAAATAAATTATCAAAAAGCTCTTATTCTTCAAAATATAGAGGCCCATTTTTTGTTGTAGGTTTTGGGGTGCATCCACCTGTAGTTAAACACAATTTAAACAAAATATCGTTCACAATTCAGTTTTCAAATCCGTAGAACTCTTCTTCTTCTTCTGCGCTTGAAAAATTTGGAAAATCTTTAAATTCTATTCCAGACTCTGAATTATTTGACTCGTTTTCATTGATTTGACTTCCACTACTGCTACCACTTTCATCATCATCTTCGTTGTCCACTTCTTCTACGTCAATGCACTCTGTGTTCATATTGAGGGGAGCCACAATTTCTTCCACGAGTTCCTCGTTGTGAAGGATACTTCTTTGCTTCGTCTTCTTTAACTCGGGTTCGTCGTCATCTTTTTGATGTAGTCTTGTCTTCCTTTTCTTCTCCAAGTAGGCGTCAACGGCATTTTGGACGATAGTGACTTTTTCATCTTTGGAGAAAATCTTTACATTTACTGCTAAAAGCAACAAATTTTCCATGCTAGTATGACTAGTATTCAAACGCCAATCGGTAAGAATCGTAGTCAAATAGCTAAACCCTTGTTCCGCTGTACTGTTTGATGCCAATATTGCAAGGCACAACTCTACAACCATGCATAGGTTTCTGAACTCACTTTTTCTAAATAGAAGAATTCTCTCCCACAGTAGGATCAGATTTTTCACATGATTGAGATTTCTCAAAACATGTTTTTTGGCAGATCTCCATTCTATTTTAAGTCCATCTTCTTCAAACTTACTCTCAGCCAGTGTTTCCTTGAAATGTTTGGTTATTGTTTGAATCTCGGAGTAACCATAGTTTATATCACCAACGTCCCAATTGGCGGGGTCAAGCCATTTCGTGGCTGTCATCAAAGGGTTGTCAAACGATTTAAAATTTTTAAAGGTTTTTTAAATGATTTGCATAACGTAGGAATAACATTCTTCTTCTTCATCCTTCCTTCTTCGCTTTGATTTCTTTAGCTTTGGCAGCATAATTGACGGCACCACATTTCATTTCAACCAGTTTGATTTTCAGACTTTCTGCACCGATCTCCCTTCTTTAATAGCATTTGGTACATCACGGTTTCAGTCTTGTTTAGCAGAACGAAACGCTTTATAAAAGAATAAATAACATTTTAAATTACCATACCGCAGGTTTTTAATTCCGCAAAAAATCGATTAGTATAACTAAATTTATCTATTCAACGCAAAGTACAAAATACTCATAACTAGAGAACCGTTAAAAACCTTTCGACAAATAAACATGAAACAATTGCTTTAAAAAAATGTTAAACTCTTACCTCTTACACATTGTTGAGATTTTCGACTGTGTCTTCTACACTATGGTAGGCACTTGACACAAGAATTTTCTCCTTTTCAAAATCCAAAATATGTTTAGAGCACGGTAGAAGTATTGATCTGTATGTAACTACCGCGCTTCTAAACCTGAAGTCCCTCAGTTTCTAAAGATACCCCTATAGTTTGGCTGCAGTATCTTTGCATGTCTTTTTATCGGCTACAGCATTTGTAAATGCAGTAATAAGAATACCCCAGTTGTGAAGAAGCGCATTTAGGCCATTCAATCGATGCGTTACAAATTGTGTGCCGGTTACTTTAGGCATTGTGTAACTGTTAACACGCATCACTTTTGCTACATTTTTAACTAAACGTTTCGTTTTTGCAGAGTGCTTAAAAAAAGCATGTACTCCAATCATGAACATATCTATCTCTTTAAAGATAACAGATTTATAAGCCGCATCTTTGATGCACAATTCAGTACGATGGCTTACGCAGTGAATCGTCAAAAGCCAATCCCTGTTTTGTTTCTGTCGCGTTAACAGTCCTGCATAGCAGCCAAAGTTAACAGACGCACCATCTGCTGTGGAACACACAAGTTTTTTTCTGAAAATTTCTTCAGCCAAAGCGAGTTTATCAAGAAATAACTTGATAATGGCATTATGCAAACTCTCTGCATCTGTTCCCCCAAATTCATTACAGTCTTAAAGCCCGACACATATGTATTGTGGTGTGCCCTTCACAACTAAACGAACAAAGACCAATTCTTTCTCGAAGCCTGTTTTCCTCGCTTCTGATACGTCAGAAGGTATGCTAAAAGCAAGACAAGATGTTAGAATTTCCGTAATTTTGTTTCGCATACTCTCCGCCAGATATCGAACATATTCCTCCGCTGCGCGATGATCATCTTTACCATGAACCGTTTTAATGCCATTTTCTCGTAAATTGTCAATCAACACTTTCAGTTTACTAAATGGCATCATATTTTCTGCCAAACACAGGGCACTGTTGAACATGAGAGTGATCAAAACCTGCAAAATACAACTTTAAAAATGCCCTTTTTCATGTTCTCATGTGGAATTGACCATTTATATAATACTTTAGAGAAGGAAAAAATCTTCAGAAATCATCAAAACGATAAAAAAAAATAAAATTAAAATGCTACGCGAGCTCAAGGCGATCGCGAGCCAGGGCTCGCCTCAGAATGACAACCCTGTTTATATTTATAGAAATAATAAACCAAAATGTTTCAAATTGTAATTCAACTAAGCATTACCTTGTATGAATACATACAGTATGTTTTGGCCATATATATATATCTTCATCTTCTATTGTTAATAGATAGAATTTAATTTTTAAATAAACTAAAACTGTTATATAATAAAAGAAATATAGAAAAATAGATTTATTGCAAATTTATTTAACTCAGCCATATAAACTCAACCATATAAATAACAAAATTTATTACTTGCCACAATTTTACTCAAACTAAATTCCAAATTTTACTTGAGGTATTTCCTGACTTGCGTTTGTGGTGTGAACAACGGAAATTGAGACTTGTGGAATGTGACTTGAGATGGGTATGAAACATATTTTGTCTAAAACTTTTGTCCACAACAATTATACATATTTATCACACGAAACGACGAAAAAACGGTAATTCACAAGGTTTTTATTGAGAGTTGTTTTATTTTTGTTTTGTTTTTTGGTTCATTATGAGAATAGTTTAAGCATCACACCAATTTTCCTTTACAAGTAGAACATTTATTACCGAAAGACTGTCCTGTAGTACTTGACGTCTGTCAATGAATAAAAGTTTAGGAAGATTGTTACGACATTTTGACGATCAAGTCTATTATATATAAAAAGTCAAGATTAAATTTTTATTTTCTTTATATTGTTATTTATTGTTATGTATGAATACACATTTGATCATAATTATAGTTGTATACAGTCTAGAAGTTCTTATTGGCAGGCTAATGTCATCAGATCGTTTCCAAAGGGATCTCAATTATCAACACTCAATTTAGATCAATAAAAATTGTCTCAACTTGCCAACTACTGGAGAATTCTGAACTTCTTCAAAAAACAGTCTTGTCTGTCGATGTTAATTTTTAATGTAACAAACTCGTCCTTAAGAATATTATTTTCTAAAAACCTTGGTCATTTCAAAATTTATTACTACTTAAAGAAGGACACATTAATAGTGCCAATACAGAAAAAGTGATTTCATTGATTTTTCTTAACAAAACTGTTTGCTTGTGTTTTGCTTGTTTTTTCTTCCATTGAATGCAGCATATAGTCAGGGTGCTCACGTAAAAAAAAAGTTGGCAGTATGGGGACAAACTACAACCTACTGAAACAGATCGTGCTTGACCCCCTGATGATGAAATGATGTGTTGTCTAATTTCTAATCACCAAAAGCGGTCATAAATGGGGCTTTCAATTGTTAATGATATGACGTCATCAGATTCAATAGTAACTATTTGTTTTTCTTAAAATTTTTGCAAACCAATTATACTAGACGAAAGAGCGTTAAAAACTGCGTGCTGGGAACAAAGAAAGACCTTGGTATCGGCTTCTTTCCTGGTGATTTCTGAGTGAAACCTCTTCTTCGCATACAACCTAAATTAAATAACAAGAAAATAAACTATATTTAAAAGTCAACAAAAAAATTTAAATAAAGGGACCCATCAAAAATGAAAGCCTTGGAAATTTTGGTCCAGTCATTATGAATATTTATCATTTTACTTTATTTTCATGACAGCGCAGTTTAAAGAAAGTCGCTCCAACATTGACATATAGTGTCTTTCCAATCAACATTTCGGCATATCTTGTGCTATGAGACCAATCTTTTAGCAAGAAGTCCACCAATTTTCTCTTGTTGTCCGGGTTTTGCAGGTACTTCGCCCACTGCTTCATTCTGTTTTGATCTCTTCTTTCAATCCTGAAGCGTAAACTTCTTGAAGACATCCTTTTCTGACGCTCGAAAGACTTTACAGAACCTTCCAGATACTGATCGGTTACGAAATAAACCACTGAACTCTCCCTTGTAACTCTTTGTATGAGGTATTCCGCTAGAGTTCCAAACGTTGGTAATGGAACTTGAGCCAGCTGTTGAAGTAACACCATCCCATCAAAGATGTTGACTTCGTTCGTATCTTCTACGTATGGATTTACAACCTTGGATTCTATTGCGGCTGAAATAGAATATGAATTGTTTTGCAATGATATATTGATTGCGATGACAATTAAACCATTTTAATAATATATTTAGTTAGGTACATACCTAAAAGTTTGGACTTGACGGTTTTAACCAACCCACCATCATTCGTTCCTAAGCTATATGAAATGGGGCCCAAGGAATAAATCAGTGTTTGTCGCAGCGACAATCCCTTTCGCGATTTGGAAATGGCAAGCAATCTAGCGAAGATATTGCGTTCAGCAGCGATGGCAACGGCTTCCCATTTGCGTGAACGGTTTTTTTCACAACCAGACTTTTGAAAGTTTTTAGAGAACACCTTTTGATAGGATTGTAGAACGATTTGTTATTTGATGAAATTCGATCTTTCGCAAACTCATTGAACGATGATTTACCAATATTTTTTGCTTCTATTAAGTCATGTGTAACAGATTCAGGTGCCTCCATCCCGGAGCATATATTGATCAAACAATATCTTGGTTGTAAAGGGTTTCCCCAGTTGGTAATAACGTCAAGTGCACGCTGCATACAACCATTATCGAACTCCATCCGTGATTTCCCAAGATCTTTTGGTAAACCTGACTGTTTTCTCATCAACAGTGTTTCTTCCATTTGAACAGTGCATTGTGCGACGGTGTGGCTAGTAAGAACCCTCTCTGGACCGTATTTTCATTGGTTGAAAAGCCACTAATTCCACCTCTAGATTTTTGTTCACGATTAACAGTTTGTTTGATACATTGGTCCAACGGCACTCAGTTGAATTTACCCGGGGATCTTTTCGCAACAAAATTACCATTCCTTAAAATAAAAGCCAGTTAAAATGGTATAAATCTGCCCTAGAATTTCCTTGATCTGAATGGTAACTTTTAACATAGTCAAACCAAAACAAAACTAATTAATCACTTTTGGTTTATTTCAAGGGCAAAGAAGAAAAAGGATATTTCTGCCTATTAAAAGATGAATCGTTATATTGGATGATGGGTTTTGAATATAAGCATAAAAAACTCACATGAATTGTTCATGGATAGCAGGATGGTTTTCTGGTAATCGCTTCATCTCGACCCAGTAGTATGACAAAAACAGTGAATAATTTGGGCGATCATACGCAAACATCCATGGAATCAAATGGCGCGTAGCTTCAAGATGGGATGTCCAATCTTCGGTCTTAATGGTTCTCAGGAAGAAGAAGAGCGTGTTCATCATGTCAATGAATGAATACCAAAACGTCGCAGTAGGACCAGATATGTTGACATTGTTAAGAATGGAGCTGTGTTCCTTTACTGTTTCAAATATGACACTGTTCTCCAGTAAAGCTGAGGTTCCGAAGTTCAACTAAAAACAAAGAAAGATTTCAACTTTTTCTAAAGGAAAGTTCAAATAAATTGCTGAATTCATTTTCGAAAGCCATTCTAATTACGTTGGACCACTTTGAAAGCATTAGCAAAAAATTATTGTAAGTAAAATAAGCAAACAAAAGGTTTTGAACCTGTTCTTGACATTCCACAAACTCAATGGTAGAAACTGATTCCAAAAACGAAGGACCCTCTTTTTTCCATTAACATATTCCTCAAATTTCTGGATCTCCATTTGGACTAAAGCGTTGTAGATGTATGTAAGAATGCGAACTGATCGGTTATAGTGTTTTCCCGATAAGACTTTTTCTACGACTCCGTCATCTAAATTGTAGAATAATATATAATAATTGCCTAAGAGGACATAGCAATTACTATCCTAGGCATGTGCAAGCAGACTATGTCGGGAAAATAGTGTTTCGAGCAGGGCCGCCAAGAGAAAAAAAAACATGGGGGTAGAAGTGTAGTTAGGTCCTAGAACGAGAGCGCAGCACGAGTGTTACTTTCGCCGAAGGCGCAAACAATTTTTTAGTAGAGGGGGGCGGGGGCTATTGAAAAGGGTCTACCAACTCATTAAACCAAATCATTATTTTAATTTTTTAATTTAATAAAAATTCAAATATTTATGGCCCCCTGTTTAGCATGGGCCCCGGGTACTTTGCCCCCCCCCCCCTCTCGGTGGGCCAGGTTTTGAGTGTTTAAACGTTGTTCCATTAGATCATTTGACACGGTGTTAGATATAAAACAAAGGCAGTGTCCGTTAACTAATAATTTGGCTTCCACGATCCAGTCACGAATGCCAGCATCGCCAAAACGTTTTCCAATGACGGCGATAGCTATCCGGTATAGTGTAAACGCAGTCTAAAAGAAACAAAAGATTAAAATATATATTTATTTTCTTCTGTATACCTTGCTTCTCTCGATTTCTTAATAGCATTTTCTGAGCATTCTCGAAGGGGAAGGTTCCTAGGGAAGTAATCATTGTGTATGAAACAAATACTATCTTTCTTCTTGCCTGAAAGTTTTATCTTTTTGGTAGTTGATGCCATAGTTTAAAATAGTTTTTTCACCAACCGATCATTGTTGTCTTTACTTTTTCACTATGTTTGTTAACATTTTTCTCACGTGATTGTTGAATCGAAGAATCATGAATGCTGGGGTTAAACTAGAAAACAAATACTTCATTTTCAATTTCTTTTATTATCGATTAAACTTACTTTTATTTTATTATATTTTTCTTACATACAACTATATTATAACATAAAAAAGTCTCTGGTCAGGTCAGCAATCATATCTGCTGCTACCAATCAAGCTGTAAATTGGTACAACCTGTGTCAGCTTGTGTCAATACATCGCATCTATGCCACGTTAGGAGATTCCGTGTTTATGAATACAAGCGGCATTGGATAGGCTATTTAGTCGAACTAATCCTGACACCACCATAAATACCTACTACCACCATAGCAAATATGCCAAGTATATTTGGTGTGTATTTGTATATGTGTATTTATGGACTCGAAAAGAAGAAGACATAAAAAGTATAGTTTACAAAGCTACTGACGAGAGATACTAAGGATGACCGTATTATTAAAACTCCCGTCTCAATTTCTGTACATTCCTTTAGTTTTACGTAACACTAAAACGTAGACAGAGGAAATCGTGCTATGAGAGAAGTGGTGTTGTACTGTAATAATATCTTCTAAAAAAAAATACTTTTTTGGTGGAACTACCGAAAACAACAAACCATTTCGTAATCTAGAACAGTTATAACAATCTGTTATGATATTTTTAAATTGTCCTCAAGGAATGTTTGAAAAACGAGATTTTTTTACGTGAGCACCCTGACTAATAGTTCTTCTGCATTTGTTTGCCTCTAAGTTGAATGGAACTTGTAAGCATGTCTGTCAGTTCTCTTTGAAAATCTTCTTTTTTATCAATCAATCAATTTTATATGTTACGTCACATAATTAACATGTCAAAATCTATTTTTGCCTGGAAATTTCTAAATAGTCATTATCTGTCCAAAATTTGAGTGTAGATTGACAAAATATGATTTGTCTAAGTTTGTTGCTCTGGTAGGACTAAATCATGGCACAATAATATTTTCCTGTATTGGAGCAAATGTTGGTTGTTTGCGTACAAGTAGAGAGTCTCTAGGCAATGTGGCTATTTGGAGGTATCGTTTAAAGTCTCTGATGTTGGTTGACTTCTTTGATGGATGAGTACCAGTAAATTTTTCTGGGCTAACTGAATGTCTCAGCAGTTTGTCTGGATGTTCCATCATGTTGAACGTGTGTTGTAAAGTATCTTGGTTGCTCTGGTGATGGTGGCTTTGATGCCCTGACGGACGTTGATGTTTTACACAGCATTTGGAACTCTGAGAACTCTGTTTGTTTATCTGGCTTAACACTTAATAACTGTGTGATTTGTATCTGACCTGTGATACTGTACACCAAGGGGGGGCTGGCATTCAGGATTCTTTCTATCTTGCTGTGGTCTACGTCAGCATTGTGTCTGGTTACTATGCCATTTCATGAACTTGGTTTGATAGTGAATCCTAGCTTGCATGCTTTTGATTTGAGAATCATGTTAATCATGCTCCAGTGGTTGTGAGTCAGATGGTGTGATGATAATAGCAAGCATTCAGGTATGGAGGCTTGTTTGTACATGACAAGTCTTTGGTGAAGTCAGGTTCTGTTGAGGCTGATTATACATCAGTGTGGCCCCTAGTGAAGATCTTGGTCATAGTAGCAAATATTCAAATGCTCACATCATCATTTTTAAGGAAAACTAAAAAAGAAATTTGTCAGTGAAAAAAGTGAAAGTACAAAACTTTGTAAGATGAGAACAAATTTAAAGTAGCTGATTATAGTGCACGGAAAACATCTTAATGGTGATTACCTTTTTATTGTTATCAACATGATTTCAACTGAGACGGTTTTTAACCATTTGTTCTATTAATTATTTATTGTTTGTCCTTTTTAATTGAATTAATTTTTTGTTAATTATTTTATTAATTTTTTTTGTGCATTTCTTTTATTGTTTTCTCCATTGTTTGTTTCTTGTAGGGTGTTCCTAAAGACTCTACAACAGAGGAAACAATCAATATTTGTCTAAATGAGTTGGATCGTTGTTTTGAAGATAATGTCGCACCTTTCTTTCTAAATTTGGCAGGGTATGGAATAAATGTTACTGTTAAAACAATAGAAACCCACTCAAATGGTCTAGTAACGGACAGTAAAAGTAATTTCATAGTTTTAAACTCTCATGCAGAATGAGTAAATTTGTATTTGTTTATGAGTATAACAACGTTATTGACGAAAAGCTGGTTTTGAATTCCTCTGAACATCAAAAGAAAAGGTGATCAACCAATCACATTTCATGTTAAAAGACAGAAATATCTAGACAGTTTATAAGTAAATATAAAGTTTATAATAAAAAGCAAACAAAAATATATATCTTGAAATATATCTATCACTTCAATGAGTTTTAAATGAAATGTTACTGCCCGTGTGACCGTAAATTAGTACTCCCTTAAAACTAACTCCCCGGTACTTTTAAGCTAAAAACCCACTTAGAAAGTACTTCTTCAGGATATAAGTACTCCCTTATCGCAAGTCAATTTCACAACTTTATGCTGTTTTTTTAACGCTGTTTTTTTTAAAATATTTAGTCGCATACAAATCAACGATAATATCAACTAAAAAAGAAGAAAAAAAATTAGAAAAACAAATGAAACTTAAACTTTGGGAAATGGCACAGTTTTTTATTTTCCAAACATGTGATCAAATGTTTAAAAAACGCACAGAAACCATTGCTTCTGAGGAAGACTTGCCATCGATAAGCTCGGTCACAAATGCAATTGCGAAAACACCCCAATTGCCCCGGTTGCTTTTGGACGGGAAGAAATGTTATCAAATTTGTTCCACAAGTCAACAAATTTTTATATAGTGAATTGATTGATCTTTTAGACGACCGTGTCAAACTAGCATGGAGACTATCACAAATTTGTACCCGGCCACTGAAGCTAAAACTCAGAAACCAATGATATGCCCCATCTTGTAAGAGCTGTACATGCTCTTGGGTTACAGGATTGTATGGTTCTGAAACCTGCTTTCATTAGAAAAGACTGCAAGACAAGATTTTGAAATCGATTTTATAGTGTAAGGTCCAATCCATTTGAAAGTGAATTTTCCCCCTTTTTTATCCATTCGTTTTTGGTTCTGCAAGATTACCTTAGATTCCACTGGAAGGGTTGTTTCTAGTTTGCTGTGGCGGTTGTTGTAATCTCTGTGATTAATAATAATAATATTATAGTTTGGCTATTCTTTGGGATTTTCCTCCAATACTTTCACCAAAGAGTCCTTAATGGTGTGATTTTGTCATTTACACAAACCATTTGATTGAGGGTGATATGCAGACGCGATCCTTTGGTTTGTACCAGTTATCTCCAGCAATCTTTCTGACACTTCATTAACAAACTTCTTGCCTTGGTCATTGATTTGAATTTCAATACAACCATGACGACAATTCAATTCGTACAAGAATTTTGTGACGGTTGTTGCACTTTTATCATGTACAGCTTTAGCTTCTGACCACTTTGAGAAATAGTTGATGCATACGATTAAATGCTTGAATCCGTCGATCTTAGGGAGATTGCATGAGTCAATTCCAATTTGTTTCATAACTTCATTTGGGACGGGAATATTTTGTAGTTCTGGACTTATCTTCTTAAAAACATTTCCTTGTTGTTGGCAGATTTTACAAGCGTGAATATATTCTCTCACATCATTGATCATACCATGCCAGAAGAAACGTTCTGGAATCTTTTGGTAAGTCGATTCACGTCCCCTGTGTGCTACCAATACTTTCGAAGTTGCGCTATTGCCGATCCCTTCATGAACATCATGTATTATAAGACTTTGTCTGTTTTCTTCAAATATGACTCTTCGTTTATTTTTGTATGCTAAATGTCCATCTACAATTCTGAAATTTTTACAAGCCAAAAATTAGCTTTTTTCCTTTGTCCTTACTAGAAAAATCTTCTCTCTGGATACTTTTATCTCTGTCTGACATATACTTCTATCGCCTTCAAATTAACGTGCTTGTGTTTCGCCATATTGGATAAGAATGATAATGTGTCAATTACACCGATAGCTAAAATATTGTTATCATCATTCGAAATCACGATCAAACACATAAAACTAATACTATTGAATGAATGGCTTCTTTCACATTTTCTGGGGGAGTACTTTTTTCCCAAGAGGAGTACTTATTTACTGGGGAAAAAGTACTCGGGGAGTAGAAATTTTCCGGTAAAAAAGTACTGGGGAGTACTTTTTTTCGGGGAGTACTTATTGACGGTTACACCGGTATGAGAATTTATTTGACGCTCTCACAGAGAGAGGCTACAACAGTAAAGTTAAAGCAAAAAATTACAAATAAAAAAATAACTAAAAATATCTAAAATTGCTTACTGAAAATTAAATTAAAAGCACCCAAGTAGCGGCAGCACGTAAATAAACCAAGAACTCCAAAAATGGAACCTTATATAGAAAACATGGGATGTAAAAAGCTCAAAAAAGTTAAATATGAACCGTTAAAAATCAAATAAGAACTGGCAAACTTCTGTTAAAAAGATAGGAGCCTACTCCTTGTTTTTCCCTGTTAGGCCTGGGAACTTCTGTTGTTGTGCAGCAGATGCCTGCTTATAACCCTTGACCCAAACGTCCAGTACCACTTTATGGTCCACAGTCAGTGACGTAAAGCCATTGTAAGATGACATACTAACACGTACTGAGCACTTGACACTAAGTTCTTTGACACAGTAAAAGATATTTGCAACATGTGCTGGTTTCATGACCTCTTTAAGACTGCTTTCATTGCTGAACGCAGCATAGGGGTCAGCCCTCTTTGACATCTCCTCCCAAGCTTTCTGTTCACCCACCATATTCATCATGGCTCCCCAAGGAAAGCGAGGATGTTTCTCCTTCACCTCTTTAATAGTGGTATAGGCTGTGAGCCCAGCATATTGCGCCTGAGACAAGATGGTCTTTAAGCTGATGTTGTCTTGTCCTATCTGACGTGATAATAGCTCAAAAATGGATTTTCATTACTTGCTATTGTAAGTGAGCCGGCTTGCAAACTTTCCCAGAAGCTACAGAACTCAGCTTTTGCCCATTCGATCTCGGTGAAAGTTTGACGTCTAAGTTCTGCAGCACGTGACTTCAACCATGTTTGGGATGCTGTACTCTGCTTGGATAACGAGGAGATCAACAAGGCTACGGCACTAGGCAAATGGTCACGAGAGGTTTTCTTATGATCACTGCACCATTTTCTGCATCCTTCAATACATTCTTGAAGAGTTGCATTATTAGTCTCTACCTCACCTTCTCCCCATCCAGCATTCAGGCCTATTATTGAGGTCATAAAAACTCTCATATGATCAAGAATATCTTTATCAGTGGCACGAAGTGATCCATTTTCCCCAGTTTCATGAGTCCGTATGACAGCAGGCAACAGTGATCCTATGAACTTGACCGCTAGGTACCCGTCAAAATCGATATTTTCAAGGATTCCGGATGAATTATTACTTGCAAGATATCGATGTCTCACATAACAAAAGGCATAGAACGAACTCCCTCTGTCGAGACTTTTAAGACGATCTACAAGCAAGCAACCAGGGATGGTACGAGATGGAGCCAAAGCAGCACCTATATGTTTGAACACTTCTTCATAAGCTGCCATATTTATAAAACTTTTTTAAGAACACTTTTTAAAAAACCTTTCTTTTTGTTTTTTCCGTCAACAAAATATATCTCAAACGCATTTCGATGCATGTATTGATGCATATGATGCATATGCATATAATATTTATATTTATTTATATATATATATATTTAATAAATTTTATAAGTTTGTAAATTTTGTAAATAACAGGTCCCACGTTAATAGCAGATTTATTTTATATTTCAATAAATACTGAAGTGATGTACCTGTTTTTAAACATTTGAAATAATAATAATAATAATGCACAACTGCACAACTGCATTACAAAAATCAAATGTGCAAAAACGTGTCGCACACAGAAAAAAGAACGTGTAATATCCCTAGAGACTAGTATGGTGCGCCAAAAGTATATAAAATAAAAGTAACAATCCTAAAAAAGAACACAATACAATGCACAATGGAATGCGTCCGATCTTTAATCGCAACAAAAAACAATAAATTAAATAATTAGTGCAGAGCGCCGCTAATATGAAAGCTTACCAAAAGTTCACTATTATGTCTTTGATTGTTGCAATATTATGTTGAGCTTCTATGACATTTGTTGCAACAAATAGCTCTCAATAACTTCTTACATTTGCAACATCTGATAGTAATGGTTTCTTTCTAAGTTTCATTGTCTTTTATAACCATACCTTGAATATTCAATTCTCTCTTTAACAAATACCATTGTATGTCTAACTGAGGATTCACTGAGGATGGACGTAGTCTGAAAAGCTTTTGAAAATAAATACAAATTTTAAGTCAAATGTTGTTTATCATTATAATTGCATGTCCGTTTTAGTGATTTTTCTCATTTACTTATCATGGAAATTATATATAACAATAACAATATTATATTAACAATATTATATTAACAATATTAACAATATCTCTGTTTAACACAATACGCATCCTATCATTTGTTGTTTAGTGAACGTGTTGGTTGGGTGCCTACAGATATCTCTCAAAGCTTAGCGTCACAGTACGGATGGGTGTTTGGTTTATCAGTGACTGAGATGGAGATTGTACACGGGGCTTTACGGAAACTCAATCCCAATGGTGACAGTTCAGACCACTTATTAAAAACATGTTGTTTACTCTTTCCCGCAAAAAATCATGCATTTTTTTTTATTTATTTAATCATTTCGACAAAACAACAAACAATACAATGCTAGCTTATACAAATATATACAACAAATAATACACATTTATTTAATGTTCTGTGATAATATTAAGTCAGCAGGAAACTCAAAGAAAACTTTAAGAAGTCTTATCATAGAGTACCTTATTTCAAGTTTAGCAAAGATTTACAAGAATTATATATGTATATGTACGTACTACAACAATTTCAAAAGTATAAACACAAATATTATTTACATTTTCTGATATAATCTCAGCGTTGTGTAATATATAACAGTAAAAACAAAAAGGAACAGAGAATGAGAAAAACAACAAAAAGTTAAACAAATTTTTGTTCATTATCATGTTCAAGAAGAAGAGATTTTATAGTTTTCTTAAATTGCAAAAGGTTAATAATTTCCCTCACTTTTAAAGTAATAAAATTATTCCATAGAAAGGGAGCTCTGTTTGAAAAAGAAAATAAGCCAAGTTTACTCTTCCTGAGACTTGTACTATATAACAAGCTTTTTGATGAACGCAAGTTGTAATGAAATCCCCATAAGTTACATTTGGTTATAAAGACTTCTGGCACCAAACCTTTACTTAGTTTGAAGACAAATATTATGGTAAATGTTGAGTTGAAAGATATTTAAAGCATTAAGTTGACTTAGTAATGGTTTGGTAAACTTTTCACAATTAAAAATTATTCTTGATGCTCGTTTTTGCTGATGATACAAATACATTAATTTTGATTTATGCGTGCTTGCCCATGCAGTATTTGCATAACTTAAATGACTCTGAACAAAAGAAAAATACATGTACTTTAAACAATGTTTATCCACCTCTATATATGAAATACCTATACTTTTGGCAATTCTCTCTCTCTATATACATTTAACGTCTATTTTCCATGCTGGCACGGGTTAGACGGGTTTACTGATGGCACGCCTCCATCCTACTCTATCCTGCGCCAACCCAGACTGAATACGTTTCCAACGAGATCTTTCTTCACAACCTGGCTCCTTGTTGTCCGTGGCCTGCCTCTGCCACACTTACCATCTACAACTAAATCTCTACACTTCTTAACCCAGTTATTATCATTTATTCTCTCAACATGACCAAACCATCTAAGCCGATGCCTTTGCAAAGATTTTCTAACACTTTCTAGTCCACAGCGTTCTCTTAACTCATTTGAAGGCTTCCTATCCTTCAATGTCACATTTGACATCCATCTAATCAATCTCATGTCATTACGCTCTAGTCTGTTTAGTTCAACAGTTCTAACTCCCCATGTCTCCCCACTATATAGAAAAATACTCCTTACACAAGCATCATACATCCTTCCTTTTGTGCGAAGAGATATCACTCTAGATGTTAGGAGAGGTAAAAGTTCTCTAAACTTTTTCCACCCAGATCTAATTCGAGTTATACAACTTTGTTCTGCGCCACCTCCTGTACTAATCATGTCGCCCAAATAACGAAAGCCATCCTTTGTCTCTAAAAAGTCATCACCTATTGGCACAGATTCTACTGGCTGTCCAGTTGCTAAGGTAATATCACCAGTACACACCCTACACACATAGTCAACCACTGAGGTAAGTCGACCCTTTATACCACTACACTTCTTATGAACCTAATGATCACAATATTTGCAATATATTGAGTTATTACCAACACTCTTACTACATACAGAGCATGGCCATCTACCTGAAGCAATAGGTGCTGAAATGCCAACTCCACTGACCATAACTTTTGTCTTACCCATGTTAACTCTAAGCCCTTTTGACTCTATACCTTTCTTCCAAGTAGCAAATTTTGCAGTTAACTCTTCTAGACTATCTGAAATAAGCACAAGATCATCGGCATACAATAATTCCCATGGACACCCTACTCTAAACTCCTGAGATAAAGCCTCCAAAACCATGATTAAACAAAGAGTCGTTCAACAACAAGATTTTACCAAGTTAATTAAATGTTGTCTAAACAAAGGAATATAAATATAAGATACAAGTTTAATATTGTTCATTAATGGTCCATAGTCCTACATCTCCCTTCCCAAGTTAGGCTCTCCATAATCTCCTGTCTCAGGACGGTAGATTAGTTTCGTTTTTCTCGGACGAGACGAGCGTCGTGGCACAGACAACTCAGCAGGTTGTGGCACACTAGGTTGGACGAGTAGCTCCGGCTGGGTCCGGGAAGTTGTATTTCCTAGCGTGTCATTCGGGGAGGGATCTGTACTAGGCGGTTCAGCATCAGGTTGGTGCTGATCAGGTTCAGGAGGCGACGTGGTACGAGGTGTTGATTGTCTCTGAGGTAGTACGGCGGCAGTGTAAACTGGTACTGCCGGAGTATAGTCAGCTGTACGTTCACCAGCGAGAGAATGAGGTGTGAACTTTCGCAGAAAACGTCTATTTCGCAAGCTTACTCTACCACTACCATCCAGCTTTACGCGATATTGGTGGAAGTCGTTCGCTTCCAAGATGGTTTTGCTGCGGTCCCATCGTGTCGGAAAGTTACCGTTCTGATTCTGAACGTAAACTCTGTCTCCCACCTCGAGTGGTGGGAGTGGTCGGGTGTGTTCATTTAGCCGCTCCAGCGTTTTGACATATCTGGATTTCAGGGCCTGCTCCTTCAACTCCCATGCTATCCGCCACTTTTCGGACACCTGGTCATTATCGAAGACGCTAATGTTCTTTTTAATGTACGGAAGAGAGTCACGGAGTGGGTGGCCGAAGAGTACCTCCGCAGGGGAAAGTTTGCATCCAGGATCTGGAGTGTTACGCTTCATTAGGAGGGCTCGCAATACACCATCTGTGTCTAAATCGCCATTGGGGCCAACATTGTTCATCAACAGTCTCTTTGTCGACTTTACCGCAAGTTCGGCTCTCCCGTTGGAGACTCTCCCAGCGCTTGAGAAAATCCTGGGTTTGACCAGCAGTGAACTCAGGACTTCCGTCGCTCGTCAGTTCGACGGGTACACCAAAGGTGGCAAACCGCATAACCCGGTAGCTCCTGAACCAGAAGTGCACTGTTTAATGCGGTACTGTTCTGTCCAGCCAGATAACCTATCCGCAATGACAAGGTAATGCCAGCCTTTGAAGATGAAGAAGTCGCAGCATATGGCTTCAAAAGGCGCCGTCGGAACGTAGGGTTCAATAGCTGGCAGCCGGGCTTGGCTCGGAGCGTTCCGGGTGCAACTGTAGCAAGATTCGCGGATACGCTTAATGTCACTGTCTAGTCCAGGCCAGTAAAGGAATCGTCTGACACGCTCGCTCATGGCAGTCACCCCCTGGTGCGCAGAGTGTAACGAATGCAAAACCTTGTCTCGAAGTGAAGACGGTATCACGCACCGCCGATCTAGCATAACTACTTCCTCGACAATATGGAGATCTTGACGGCTTTGCCAAAAGGCTTGTAGGTGCACTGGCAAACTTGCTTTCTGCTCAGGAAAACCAGTGACAATTATCAACTTTAAATCAGATAATTCGCTATCATTCATTGTCTCCTTCCTGACGACGCTCCAGGTTACCGCTCTCAGGGCTTCACTACCCGCGGCACATACAGAAAGTTCATTCTCCATGTCCTCGCTATCTTCAAGACCGCGAAGAGAGTTTACAGGGTGTCGGGATGTGGCATCCGAAAAGGCAATTGCTTTGCCGGGCAGGTGACGAATGGTAAACCGCCACATCAGGGTGCGCTGCTTTAAACGAAACAATCTGGGGTTAGCAATCTCATCGAGTGTGCGGTCACCGAACAGCTTCACAAGGGGTTTATGGTCGGTGATAACGAGAAGCTTGTCACACCCTTGTGTGAAGTGTCTTGTCTGCTCAAGTGACCACGCGATAGCGAGCGCCTCTCCCTCGATTGGTGCGTAGCGTGACTCAGCTGGTCGTAGGAATCTCGAACCCGCAAGGGTGATTCTCCATCCGTCCTCGCAGCAGCCATGAATGACGTCAGGGCATCGGCAGTGTTTCTGCGAGAGGTAGAACCCGATCCCAGATTTTGACCAATCTGGCCGAAGGCAGGTAGGCAGCGTAGGGTCAAAGATCTCTACTCCATCTTTGATCGCGTTGACAACAGCCTTTTTGGACTGTCGGAAGGCATGGTCAAGTTCAACAGACCACTCGAACTTCGAGCGTGGACTCAAAAGTTTTTTAAATGGCTCCATGACAGCTGATAATTTGTCGTAGTGTGCCACCTGGTTGACCAAACCGAACCAGGAACGTACATCGGTTAACGTTGCTGGTGTGGGGAAGTCCTCTATTGCCACGGTAAACTTCCAGTGTGGTTTAACGCAGTGCTCAGTAATTTGGAAACCAGCAAAATCGACAGCTTCTGCGCGAACTGGAATTTAGTTTTGTTTAAAATAATTCCGTTCGCACCAAGCAGTTCAATGAAGTCAATCATTCTCCACCAGTGTTCTTCAAGCACATTATCGTACATTAGGGTGTCATCGACACATTTGGTTTTACGTTGGACGTCGGTTATCACCTCGTCGAACCGGCGTGAGTACCCGTCTCCACTGGCAAGGAAGCTTTGTGGTGCTACTCTGTACCGGTATCTTTCCCAGGGAGTGATAAAAGTGGTATAATGTCTATCACTGTCCCTAACTGGCACTGAATGGAATCTGTTCCAAGCGTCAGTCACAGATTTCCACGTATCGGGTGGTACGGACTTTGCCTGGAGAAATGGTGGACTCACGTGGTGGGTCTCTCGCAGACAGTTTGCGTTTAACGGAGACAGGTCAACAGTGCGCCGCGGAGATCCATCAGCTTTGGGTGTAATGACCATCCTTTGACACCATAGTGACGGCTCACCAATAGGTACTTTCTCAATCACACCTAATGCCTCATCCGTGTCTAGCTGTTGTTTGACTGCATCTTGCCAGTGCAGAGCAACAGGTGCGGGGTTATGTGCAGCATATGGCTTAGCATTAGGGTCAACATGCAGTGATATGTCAGGCCCCGTCATACCAGGAAGCTTCTGGTGAGGGCACTGGTTGAATGTAGATGATGAGTAGCGCTCAATCAACCACTCCCGCATTTTATTATTGTTCTCCTCCTTACAAGGAAACGGAAGAGCGTCAGGACGGCCTGGTGGCAGCATACGAGTAGGGCATTCACACTGTTTTTCGGAAATCGGGCTGGCTTTGAGCACGGACTCGATGCTTGGAAAGTTCGCTGGTATAACTTTCAGTTGTACCAATGCGTCCTTTGACAGGTAGAAGCGATTCGTTGATTTACTTATGTAGGCCATTACCGCAGCCGAATGCTTGCTTCCATCCGCTGCTTCACCATGAAGCCGTAGCAATATTGCCCCCTCGACTGGTATCTCTTCCTTATTTGCAGCGAAGAGTCTAGTACTCACAGAGATTAGGTCAGATTTTGTGAATCCAAGTCGCAAGAAGCTATCCAATCCTCATAAACAGGATTGCGCTCCAGTGTCAGTGATTACTTCAATCGTCCGTGGCTTACAGTCCGGGGTTTTGCGTGACAAGACCTCATAGTCCCCTTGGTCAACGCTAACTTCAAGCTTTAGGGTAGGGTGGCGCATGGACTCCATTTTCTTCCATCCGACTGAGGAGTCAAAAAGGTGATGCTCGAGGGGTGAATCAGGTGAGCGATTGATGACACCAATTGATATAGCTCCAGTCTCGTCAGCAGACGGGCCAGAGTCCCTGGATTTAATCTCAGCATTTCTCGACTGATGATAGCCGGATTTACCACGTTTTAACCAGCATTTGTCACAGAAGTGGCGTTCTGTCATGCGTTTCAGCCGTCGGCTATAGACTAATCCCTCAACTTGCTTATGGCAGTCCCTGCACACCTTTTTAGAAGGAGTCTTTGGGGGATTTTTGAAAGTCTTTTTGTATGATGAGAGGCTAGCATTTGTGAAGCCAGAACTCATAGCGTCCCTTGCCATCTCCTTTGCCTCAACAAAGGCTACAGTATCGGCTAGGGATTTAACATCAAGGTCACCCCAGCCTAACACGTCGCGTTTCACTTCCTCGTCAGCCAAGCCACCAATTAAAACGTCCTTCGTTATTATGTCGGTAAAGTCCACGACGGTACCGCAATTTGCGCTTGTGCAACATGTATTATACGCACATGTCGCTGCTTTGCCGCGAATACGGGCGTAGAAGGAGCGGATTTTTTCATCGTCACACTGGCTCATGGCTAGTAGCACAGTTCGTCGTACGCTTATCGCAACTGGAACAACAGCAAGGGATTTAACCAGGGCGAGAAGGTCTGTTTCAGCGATGGAATTAATGTCCGACCTATTCCGAATAAGGTCATTGCCAAGGTCGTCGTCACAGCATTGAAACAATTGCTGACAGGTTTCAGCAGGTGAAAGGGACGTACCCTTTTTAAACATGTTCCATCTAACCATAAAGGTATTCCATGTTTCTTCGTCAGATTTACGTGAGATAGAAGGTCGCTGCATTTTGGGAGCCTTCTGCTTGATGGGTTGAGCGAACGCAGTCGGGTTCGTGTGCACATTATTGTGGACCATCAGGAGAGCTGCTGCAACAGAAGCTTCAACATCGTCTGTCGCGTAGTCGCAATCAGGGATTGGACAGTTGATTTTCGGCATTATGAAGACAACATAAACAAACAATCCTTAGTCCCTGAGTATAAGACAACATAAACAAAGAGTCGTTCAACAACAGGATTTTACCAAGTTAATTAAATGTTGTCTAAACAAAGGAATATAAATATAAGATACAAGTTTAATATTGTTCATTAATGGTCCATAGTCCTACAATGATAAACAGTAACGGGCTAAGAACAGATTCCTGATGAACACCAACCTTAACACCAAATTCCTTGCTATATGATCCATTCACTCTGACATGACTTCTGGCATTTTCATACATAGACATAACAACTGACACTATCCATTCATCGACTCTTAACCTTCGCATCGCCCACCAGATTACTTCACGTGGTACTCTGTGATACGTGGTACTCAAAAGCTTTCTCTAAATCAACAAATGCAAAATATAACCTCTTATTCTTTTGCAGATATTTCTCCTGCAACTGCCTGACTATAAAAATTGCATCAATAGTTTCCCGTCCAGGCATAAATCCAAACTGCATATCATCAATATTCACCCTATCTCTAATAAATCTTGTCAATATCCTTTCTAATACTTTCATATCTTGGTCTAACATTTTCAGCCCTCTAAATTACTTCTCTCCAGGGCATCACCTTTACCTTGAAAGCAGTTTACTATAGAGCTAATTTCCCAGTCTGCAGGGACTACACCTTGACTGACAATAGCATTTACAAGCTCAGTGATGATGTCAATACCATCCTCACCAGATGCCTTCAGCATTTCCGAAACAATACCTAATGGACCAGCAGCTTTCCCATCTTTCATCTTACTAAGAGCCGATTTAACCCAATCCTTTTCTATTCTGACAGCAGGACCCTCAATTGGACTAACTCGTGACAAAAGACTGCGGTCCCATTCAAACTTCTCATTTAGTAATTTACTATAAGAACTTTCCCAGGCCAATTTTTTAACACTATCATCAAAAGCTAAATCTCCGATGTCATTTCTCACACATTTTTCTCCAATGATTTTATTTTCAATAAAATTATACATATATGCTGTATATTTGTTATCAGGTAGTTGACGGGATCTTTAATCCATGTGTAGGTCCACTGTTGATTTTCAGAAGCTACCTTTTTCTTTTCGTAGTTTTTGCGCGGATTTAATCTCGCGAACGACCAAAGTTTGTGTTATTTTGCGGGAAGTAAAAATTTCACATTTGTTTATTTTAACATATAAACATATTTTTCTATGTTAATTTACACAATGATATCAAATGCATTTCTGTCATTAATATCTAATTTGTACTCAGAGTCATCCTCCTCACACATTACATTAGGATGATCTTTCTGCAGATACTCCTCTCCAGAGTTGAAATCTACGGATGGAATCAGCGCCGTACCCAGAGTTAGTTTGGGCTTTACCGTTTTTTTTTCACGATAATTTCTTAATCCCTCTTTCCTTCCGTTTTCAGTTTTCATACCTCTACTTTGGCTAAAACACTATTTGCCAGCTATTTTGTAGAAGTATATTCTCTCTCAGCGTTTACCAGTTCGTCTTCCTCGCAAATAATATATTCAAACAAATGTCTACACAAGCAACGCATATATTTTGAACATAAAATGAAATACAGAAACATACAATATTTTGTCTCTCTCCATACTGTTTCGGGAGAGGCGCGTTTTTTGTCGTGCACCTCGATTACGTTAATTGAAGAAAAAATAAAAAAAAAGTTTTTTTGTACAAGTACAAATTGTTTTATTGTATGGTTAAACTTGACAATGATGTTTAGTCTAATTGGTTAAAAAAATTTACGTGAAACAATGATCTTTGTTGGACGCTTTTTGTATAGAATTAATACATTCTGCATAAATTTTTCTTTCAAGTGTTGATAGTTGAGCTCTCCCATAAATTATCGCAAGAAGAAAAAAACTAAAATAGGAATCTTGTAGAGCGAAAGTAAAAAGATTGTTAATTAGTTAAAATGTGTTAAATTGCTTACATTTGTATATTGTTTTTGCTGGAAACATTTGATTGTGTTCTCATTTGATATTACAATTTTGATCATTATTTCTAATACAATCATAAAATAAAAACGCACACATCATTAGCGCTTTTTTCTTTATTCATAAAAAAACAAATACATACGTTGTTAAAACAACGTTAGTTTTTATACATTACTAAAAGTAGTTACTGCAGAAAAATTCAGCATAAAAGTTCTTGTCTTTGTAAATAAAATACTGGTTATCTTTCTTTATCTTTCAGTGAGTCTTGTGTCACTGAAGCTAACATCATAACTGTACTTGAACACAGTTTAATATTTATTAAAGACCTTACAATCTTTTGAGTCATACGGATGGAGAGTATTGCACTTGCGTGACGTTGTCTTCTATAAAATGTCACAGGACATATCTTCACTGGCGAAATACAGTTTTAACAAGTTAAAATAGGACGACTTTTTCAACGATAGCTATGTCTGAAAATTAAGCCTGAATACAAAATTATATTATTTTTAAGAAAAAACCTTTATCAAACAGTAATGCATCAACAAAAGAAACAAAACCTATGAAACTATAGAGTGGTATGGCTACAAGTATTAGGGATACATGCTCCCCCTAATCATGACATTACAACACTAAATTAAACAGCGGGACATGAGCCTTTATATAAAACTGCTTCTACTGCTAGATAAACAAATACCACTCACACATGCACATCCGCCCTCAAAACCACAAGAATTATAACAACAGATAGTATACGATAAATATAAGTTATTATAGATTACGTTAATCTAAGTATGAATAATTGGCAATTTAAATAAAACATTACAATAATATGGTAAAAACAGAAATAAGGGGGAGGGTTATACCACTGTGTTGGAGAGGGCAGGTGGAGGCGGACTGAGGAGGGAGGTAAGGTAGAAAAAGAAGAAAAGTGAAGCCTTAGTGTCTGAAGTTCCGGCCTAATGTGGTGTATAACCAATGATATAGAGAAAAAACGCTAGATATCTAACTCGCTATTTTCCTCGCCTAGTACGTGAGGCAAGAAAATAAGTGGCAAAATAGTGGCAAAAAACAGCGCTGGCTGATTAGAATGTGTTGGGAACTGTGGTTTATTTGGAGTTTACTGTTTATATTTTTGTTTTATTCTTCACATTTCGATTCAAAATCAACACTAATTACAGTCTTAAATATATAAATATTTAAACTATAAATAAAACTAGAATAAATTTACTTTGGATTTGCCTCACTTATTTACGGCGAGTTAGACATCTAGTGTTTTTCTCTATATCATTGTGTATAACTAGTGGTTCGAGAATTTAAACATAATTTGAAGCATTACACGTGATGACTGAAACTTTGTCACGCAACTAGTGTAATACAGAGCACTCAATTTCAGGCATTACATGAAATGACTGAAAATTTTAGTCATTACGCATAACGGCTAACGCAGGGTGTTAGCCAGCCTTGTGGCATCGCGATAAACGCGGTATTCCCAAGTGCCTATGAACTCAAAATTCCCAATTCCAAGCAAATAAAAGCGACATAAACAAAATCATAAAAATTAAAAAAATGTAAAAAATTTTATGTTTTCCGTTTTCTTTGAAAATTGGTAGGTTTACTAATTAAAGGATGCTGATTTCAAATCAAGTACCAGAATTGGGATATTTTTACCCCTAATACCTTATTTGGGCAAATTTGGGCCCAAAAGTGAAAAAGCCCGGTGAAAAATCAACTAAAACATAAAAGTAAAAGATTTTCCCCAAACTTGTAGAATTGACCCTGTGGAATTTCTTAATCTACATAAAATAAGCTTTCCAACGGTATTATAATATTTATCTATTTTTTTTCTAGTTTAGGCCTATATTTAGGGAGATTCTACAGGACTATAAAGCAAGCCATCGATGGTAAGACTTTCCTATTCAAACTCATCGTTCGCGCTTCATGGTTTCAATGAAAGATCGAAAACTAAATGAGAAATGTTTCTTAACCTTTTAAACAAATAACATTAATATTTCCAAATATATTTACGACACATTGTTACAAAACAAACGAATTAAAAAATCGAAAATACATTTAAGAATTTCGAATTAAGAAACAAACTAATATATTGAATTAAAAACGTTATAACCATTAAAACCACCACGGCAACTCAACCTCCTTCCCCAACTCTTCCAACTTTTTTTTCATTCCTTCGTATAAACGTTCGTGTTGTTCGTTTATGTGATGGTTGTCATTAATCGTGATTCGCTCCACTGATTTCATTGTTTTCAGCGCATTTATCATTTCTATTGTTTCTTCAACACAACATTCTGTACGAAGGGCAATCTCTAATACTTCCACGACAACGATCAGATGTAGCAACTTTCGAAATGTTTCTATTGTATAATGGTCATATGACAACTTCTTTATAAGAGGTTCACTGGATAATAGTTTGGAGTGTGTTTGCGCGAATAACCGTCTATTGAAGTTAGCGGGTAAACGATAAATATTAATCACTTCCGCTGACCACATGAGCTTCGTAACTCTCGCTTGTACATCACGTGACATCTGTTTTACACAATCCACACTTAACCCTTCAATGTTTAAACAACCAACTTCCTTCAGTTTGTCGGCGAAATACAAACCTTGCGAACATCGTATCGCGTTATTATTGTCAATCATGTACCAGTACCTTCGCGTGAAATGTTGTTTGTAGTGTTTGTAGAGGGATGGGCGACTGCGCTTCAAAGAATGAAGCGAGGAACAAACCACCCATCTCGTTTATTGCTAAACAAATTACATAAAATATGTTTTCAAGAATATTAAAGATTATTTTGAGTAAATTGTTAAACCTTAATAAATATCTTAAATAATAATATCACGATGAAATATTACGGAAGTTACATTTGTCACGTGACACGCAAGGTATAAATTCATGAAATTGGAAATGCTATATTTATTAAAACCAGCGATTTTCCGACTGAAATAATAATTATTATTTTCAGGGTTATTTTTCGTAAAACCGCGAGAAAAACACTAAAATCATCACATAAAAACAATGAAACAGAAGTTTTGTTTTAACACATTTGCATCCATGTTGTCAGGAGATGTTAGAATGGAAACAACAATATTTTACTCAATACATAGTAGTTATCACGAAATACGAGAAAAATATGGCGAATATTTTTTTGAGTTTTTTATGTTTTCCAAAATATTTAACGAGCCTTTAGGCAAGTATTTCGCGAAAACTACTTTATCAATAGGTCTATATGATATCTTATATAACACGCTTTGAATGCGTGAACATGAACGTCGTCACAACTCAATGATTTTACGATTACATTATTCTAACATTCGCACGTGTCATATTTTGCACTCTGCTTTTAACCAATAGGAATCCCGGGAATAGTTGCTTTAACCAATCAGAAAAAATATTGAATTTTGCACTCCTTTTTAGCCAATCACGTTACAGATATTCACGCAACCTATCGTGATTAGCCAATCACGTTACAGATATTCACGCAACCTATTGTAAAATATTCCGTTTGCTTTGAAAATTGGTAGGTTTACTAATTAAAGGATGCTGATTTCAAATCAAGTACCAGAATTGGGATATTTTCACCCCTAATACCGCATTTGGGCAAATTTGGGCCTAAAGTTTGAAGTAGTCTGTGGTGAAATGGTACTGCGCAATGTGTGTGCGATATCTGACAATGATATGAAAATTAATTTGGACTTTTCGTCAATGAAATATTATGTTGATATTATATGTCAAATATTAAGTGATTCCGACCAGTAGTTTGGTACTAGATTACTCATTTTGGCTTGGATCAGTGATAATTCCATAAAGAAAAAAATTTAGTAGCAAAGGCAAATAACTTCCGTAATTTTTACCATTAAAACTTCGTGAATTTTTACCTGAAAGAAGAAGCCATCCTCAGCATGATATAAGAAGTCCGAATTCTAATTCGTAATAATTACGGTGTTATTGTCCCATACTTATGTATGGCCACTTTTTACCTATAACTGTCACAACCGCCAACCCAGTACCCTAAATCCGAAAACTAATAGCACTTTTGAGGTCTTCTATATGTAGCTAAAAGCTATATAAAAAATCGACTTCATATTGTTAAAAATGTTAGAATTTTTTTTACTTATGCTGTTCTAACCCCAAAAACAAAAATTATTTTTAAAATGTCTTTACTGTCCCACACCACTACAGTTTTTTTTTAAGTTTTATAACCAGTTTTATCGATGCCAGGATCACCCTACCACAAAATTGCACTTCAAGTCACTGAATGGTTGTCGGTAGTTGAAGAAAGCAAAATAAATGCTTCCACAAAAGAGATATCTGAAGTAATACCTGACATTCAACTTGATAACGACGACGTTTTGATTAGTTTCGATGTGACGTCATATACCAACGTTCCAGTAATTGAAGCCATTGAGGATTGTACTAACCTCCTTTTTTCCGGGATGTATAAATTACCACCGGTGGATAAAGACACCTTCAAATATTTGTTAACAATATGTAGTTCTCATGTGATAATGCTGACAAATGATGGATTCTTTTGACAAAAAGATGGTCTTGCAATGGGAAGTCCTCCCGCTCCCTTAATTGCAAACTGTTGGATGAGCAAATTTGACACCCATCTACGTGATGACGCAGTTTTATTCTCCTGATACATGGATGACATATTAAGAAACATAAACAAGAACAATATCGAGAATAAAGTTGCGGAAATCAACAACCTGCACCCTTCTCTGAAATTCACGTACGAGAAAGAATGTGATAATGAAATTGCCTTTCTAGACATGAATATTATTCATTCTGCAAATTCTCTGAGTTCCACGTGGTTTAGAAAGAAAACGGACACTGGCTTGACAATGAATTTTCACTCATTAGCGCTTTTGAAATATAAAAAGTCGGTAGTATCAGGGCTAATACACAGAATCTTTCAAGCGTGTAGCACTTGGCAGAACTTTCACAAGAGTTTGATAAAAGGAAAGTTAATGTTAGAAAGCAACCAGTACCCAGCGTCATTCTTTGAGCCAATCATCAACAAGACCATTAGCTCAATAATCGCGAGGCGTAACCACGGAGGAACAGAAAATGTAGAAAAACAAAAGGATGATGTTGAAGAGAAACCGGAGAAAAAAATGCTTTTCTTACAATTTAGGGGTAAAGTATCTGAAAAGTTTGAGATGGCATTAAAGAAACTGCACGCTTCTTGCAAGATCGTTTTCACATTTAAAAAGCTAAAAAAAGCTAAAAACTGCTCTACCACCACTAAAGCCGAAGATTGATGTTTCTCTAAGAAGCAGAGTTGTATATAAAATTATATGTCCATGTTGTAAATCATGCTATGTCGGACAGACTATCCGACATTTACTCTGTTGCTTTAGAGAACATCGCAGATCTTCTACTCCAATGGGGGCTCACTTCCAAACATGTAATGTTCCACTGACAATAAATGACGTCACCATCATTGCTAGTTCTTTAAGAACTGTGTCCCATTTAATGACTCTCGAGGTGTTATGTATTAATGAGTTAAAGCCATCTCTCAACACAAAGGACGAATATCGTTCTCGCGCTTTAGTCATTAAATTATAATTATTGCACAGTTCTTTTTAAGTGCTCGGCCTTTAGTTTATGCTGTTTTGATTTTTCATATGTAATAGCATTCTCTTGTTTTGACTGTTTGTATATTCTAATCTGTAGTATATTATACAATATCTTTTTTTAACTGTTTTTAAACTGTTCATTTTATGTTTTTAGCCTGAGGATGATTTATATTTAAATCGAAATATATTGCTTAAATATTGTTTTTAATGACATCTTGATACGAACGTTTGTTTAATATTTAATAGACATGTGTATGGTCGTTCGCATGATTTTATTATTTTCGTAATATTTCGACCTGCTTAGTGTAGGTCTTCATCAGACTAATAAAAACCGTTATAAAAAGAAGTTAAAAACTCGAAAACAAATGACGTCAATACAGTGTCCTCTTTCGAAGATGCGCATATTCAATACAATGACTTCTTCCGAAGATGCGAGAACATTGGTTTCCAGAATCTTGTCGTCACATATTGACCATAGTCTTGGTTCAGACCATCTTCACTATGTGGTGACGTTTCCCCGAACTGGATCTCCAATGCTTCCCGCACCTTGCGGTCAAACTTCCTAGCTTCCACTTTGAGGACCTCTGTATCCTTCCATTCGAACTGGTTACAAATTTGGGCATGGTTTGAGATGCCTGTCAGTTCCCACTTTTTTTCCCTGATTGATTTCTTGTGTTGTTCCAGGCGTGTGGAAATTTTCATCGATGTTTCGCCAACGTACTTTTTTCCACATTTACAATTCACCTTGTAAACTCCAGGTAGGCTAAACCTTGGGAGGCTACTTTTGTTTCTTGCAGTCAGTATGGATTTAAGATTCCTTGAGCTTTTGAAGACCGCTCTGAAACCTTGTTTACGAAACGATTTGCGTAGTTTCGGGCTTAAGCCTGGTATCCATGGTAGAGTGACAATGTTGGTTATGGGATCTGGTTGTTGTTGATTTTGATTGTTGTTGTTGTTTGTCCTTCTTCGTTTAAAATCCGTAATAATGTGTTTCAATTCCTTCTCCTTGTAACCATTCTCGACAAAGCAAGATATGAGGAATTCAATTTCCTCATCTTGTTGTTGTCCTTGACACACGGTGTAAGCACGATGAAGGAAACCGGTGAAGATTCCCTTCAGCACTTTTGGGTCGTGTCCGGAGTGTGGTTTAATTTGGACGTTTGTGATGGCGTTCTTTCGATGGATTTTATATTCGTAACGGCCATCGCATCTGTTTGTAATTTTGAGGTCTAGGTATTGAAGAGACTTACCAGCGTCTTCCGTCTCCATGGTGTACTGGATGTGTCGGTCTTGTTCATTCAGTATCCGCTGGAACTGAGTTGCCGTTTGTAGGTTTTTAAATCTGGCATGACTATCGTCGACGTATCTTAAAAATGACAAGGGTGCTGTTGAGGGGTTGTTCAGACGGGCGATATTAATTGCGTTCTGCTCGTGGTACTGTAAGAACGCTTCAGCGATGACAACCATCAATGCTAAACCGATGGGAGCAGAGTTCTTGAGAACGTAGAAGTTCCCTTCCCACAAGAAGTAGCATTTTGAAAGGCAAAGGTCAATCAGCGTTCTGATGTCACATAGATTTAGTTTTGTCCTTCTTTTTAATTCAGGGTCACTCGCCAAGAATTCCATGATGATGTCGGTTGCTTCACCTACTGGTACTGAAGGGTATAAGTTTACAACGTCGAATGAAACTTGAACCTCTTCACTTCCAATCTTCCAGGTTTTTGATGTTTCGACAAATGTTTGTGAATTTTTCAGCCGAGTTTTGTTTTTGTTGAGTGTCGGTTGAATAATCTTTACCAAGTATTCCGATGTTTTGTAGCTTGGTGTGCCAATAGTGGAAACGACGATCCTCATTGGAAAGTTCTTTTCGGGTTTGTGCGCTTTTAATACTCCATACATCCTCGGTGGTACAGGATCTGATGGGTACAGGCTTTTGTATTCATTGTCATTGAACTTCCCTTGTTGTTTAAGTTGCTTCAATGTGGCTTGGAACTTTCTCGTTAGCGTTGGTGTCGGGTCTTTGTTTATCTTCTCGGTGTTACCTATTTGTTTTTCAATTTTTTGGAGTGCAATTTCATTGGGTAGACGTACAAGGCCAGCCCCTTTATCGTAAGGGTAAATTCTTATTTCGTCGGCTGTTTTTAGTTCTCTCAAAGCTTGTCGTTGGCTGGGTGTAAGATTGTTCTTTGGTGTCTTACACATTTTCAAATCCCTCAATACATCTTGTCGTAGTTTCATTGCGTCGGTGTCGTCTTTCCTTTCGTAAGTCAGTTTTAGCGCCGTAGATTCTGTTTTAGAGATGATATCCATGTACGGAATGCGGGCTTGAACCGGTACAAATTTTGGACCGAGATCGAGCAGTTCTTTGTGATGTTGTGGTATTTCGTCATCGCACAGGTTCAGTGTAGTTGGTTTCATTGTTGGATTGGTGTTGCGTTGTCTGTTGCTGGTGTTGTATTTTTCAAATTTTTCTTTGAGGTGATTTTTCCAGTGTTGAAATGACGTTGTTTCGGATTTTCGTGTCACTTCATCAACAATTATCATATGTTGATGAGAGAGAATGTTTATTAGTGTCTCACGTAAGTCATTCGAACGTTGGATCGTTTGAAAGAGTTTTGACTTAGCATCGTTTTTTGCGCTTAAGAGAAGATCAAATCGGTACTTAGCTGTGATGTTCTGTCCTCTTCGTGATTTTACTGGGCTGCGAACGCGTAGTGACTTCGGGATAGTTTTGTTCTTGATGCAGCGTTGCAGGAAGATGATTTGGTTTTTCAGTTTTGCTTTCTTGATTTTTTCCGTTTTTAGTTGGTTGGTTTTCTTGTAGGTTTCAGCTCCATAGCTGTTCGTTAATATTGTTTTTAATGACATCTTGATACGCACGTTTGTTTAATATTTAATAGACATGTGTATGGTCGTTCGCATGATTTTATTATTTTTGTAATATTTCGACCTGCTTAGTGTAGGTCTTCATCAGACTAATAAAAACCGTTATAAAAAGAAGTTAACAACTCGAAAACAAATGACGTCAATACAGTGTCCTCTTTCGAAGATGCGCATATTCAATACAATGACTTCTTCCGATATGAAATTTCCATGTCAGGTTTTCGTCTATTAAAACCCCCAAATATTTTATAAAACGAGATTGATACAATCGTTTGCCATTTAACACAATTTTAATTTCGTCATCAAATGTCTTTTTTGGTTTCCTAAAAATCATAAATTCAGTTTTATTCGTGTTCAAGGCAATAAGGTTTGCGTTTAACCAGTCATTCAATCCTCTCAGATCAAAGTTAATTTTTTTACATAATTGTTTAATTGACCTATTAATGTATAAGTTTGTATCATTAGCGAAATGATGCACTGTTGAATACTTAACACAGTTTACTAAGTCATTGATATAAATCAAAAATAAAAGAGGTCCCAACACAGTACCTTGAGGCACACCACATGAAATTTTCTTCAGAGACAATCTAAAACCATTTATCGAAACAAACTGTTGACGATCTGTTAAATAGGACGCGAACCAATCTTCTACAATGCCTCGTAATCCATAGTGGCGGAGCTTCTTTATTGAAATTCCATGGTGAACGGTATCAAAAGCTTTGTTAAGGTCAATAAAAACACCACATGCAAACAGATCACTATCAAGAGCTTCTCTGATTTTTTCAGTTATGCTTATTAAAGCATGATTAGTGGAGTGATTACGAAAACCAAATTGTAGTTTGTTTAAACATTTACAGCGGTCCAAAAAATTATAGATACGAGAATGCATAAGTTTTTCTAATAACTTGCTTAAGTTTGATAGAATAGATATCGGTCTGTAATTAGTACACTCCAGTTTAGAACCTTTTTTAAATAAAGGAAGAACAGATGATGACTTTAAGATATTTGGAAAAACACCTTTTGCAAAAGAGAAATTAAAAAGTTTAGAAAACACAATGGATAATTCTTCGTTTAAGTCTTTCAGGATAAAAACAGGAATGCTATTAGGCCCTGAAGCCTTTCTAAAACTTAAGTTTGATATTAATAATGAAATCTCTCCTTTGTTAGTTGGTGACAGGAATACACTATTTGGATTAGGATTAATTAGATATTTATCAAAACATGTGAGCGAATGATGAATTTTCGATTGTATGTTTTGGCCTACAGAAATGAAATGGGAATTGAATTGCTCAGTAATCATATTTCAATCGGTAATTGAAACACCGTTATTATTTAAGTAAGACAATGGAGTCTTGAAGCGAAAAGTTTACAGATTGCAGACTCAGAAATTTGTTAATAACTTCGTCCTTGTTAAATTTCTGTAGCTGTTGTTTGTTTAAAGCCATTATAGAATTAAACACGTTATAAAACCTTCACGTCACAAAATTTCACCACAGGAAAAACGTTAAAATTAAAGCACGTCCGATCTCATTGATTTCAAAAATGTAATTGACAAATGCACATCATTCATTCCCATAGCTGCCAAGGTATTGCTCAAAAGTTCACTACTTTTTGGGCTCATGCTAAAGTGCTTTAAAGTGCTTTCTCAAGTTTTCAAAGAGATTTTTGGCATCCAGTTGACAGGACTTTTCAGATGTCTTCGAATTGTATCATAGGATACATGAGAGGCACATCTTGAGAAAGGTTATTTGATGCCATTGATGCTTTCCAGGAGTCTTGAACATTTCAAAATCATGACCTCTGATCAGCTGATCTCCAAGTGAATCTTATCACTTAATGCTTTTAAGACGAGCGATTTTGAAGTAAGTTGGGATAGGTGGCAGGATTGGATCATTGTCAGAAATATCATCATTGCATTCTAATGTAGCTGCTAAGTTTTCAAGATTGCTTTTTAAATCCTTTAGGTGGGGATTTAGAGTTTCCATCTCTTCCATTATTTTCTTTATTTTCATTAGTGTATCTCAATCAGCCTTTTCTGCTGCTTCCTAAATAAATAAAAATTTGAAATCAAAATTCATAACGGATTAATTCAAATTTGTAAAAATATTAAAAGGAAAATATTCTGAATCCTTCCTTTTTGTGTTTGAAAAATTAACTCTTTATTTGGTTGATGTCATACCTTAAGTTGTATATGAAGATTGCGATACTCCTTTTCAGTTCCAACATCACCAGTTGTTCTGTACGTTTTTAATGCATCAACGATTTTGTTGGCTGCATTATCTTTAATTGTCTTGATAGTTGCAATTTCAGAAATTAATTCATTGCATAGTACTTCACCTGTAAAAGATCCAGGGACCTTTTTCGTGCTGAAAGGAACTTTGTTGACAGTACCATCATCAGCCACAGCACATAAAAATACAGTATTGATACCAGTTGCCCAATGCATAGTACCATCATGCAAGAAACCATCATCTTGACAATCTTCAAGGTGGCGGTAAGGGTTATCTTATCCAGTATCATCATAACTATAAGTCTGAAAAGAAGATGGAATAACCATTGTTATACATAGAAATAGTGAAGCAACATATAATGAGACCAGTCCTTTATGAGGAAAAGAGACATAACATGGTGGTAAATTCTCGATTTGATTTATAAAGCTCCCCTCAATACAGAACTTTTTGGACATCTACAATGTTACGATTATTGAGACAAGCACGTGGATGAATGTGGATGTCTTTTATTTCAGGAACATTGATCAACCTGTTCCAATTGTGCTTGTTCTCTATATCTTCTATCTCAGAATCCAGTCTTTGTCGAATTTGTGAAGCATACCATTGGGAAAATTTCTCTGTCATAAAGTTTTTGGCCCAACAGTACACTGTTAGGTTTAAAGGCTGAAAAAGGTGGGTCATATCGTTGGGCACCTTTATGAGAAGAATGTGGTTCTTCTTGAGAAGCTCAAGCACCGTCGTCTGGCCTCTGAAAACATCCATGATCAATATTTGAGGATAATTGGCGGGAAGATCATGCTTTTCTCTCTCTCGCTCTAAGTACGGAATGACAATTTCTTCTATGATCTATTTATTTATTTATTTTTTATTTATTAAAAATCTTTATACAGGATATATACATTTCAATGTTACATACATTGTTATTAACATGTGTCCTGTCAGACTTAAAACGGAAAAATTAGATAAATAGACGACGAAATTGTTAAAAGACTATATTATACATCAATAAAAATTATTTATACTTTAAAATAATCAGTCACAAGCTTCCTAAAAGTTGTAGAGCTCTCAGCTTGTCGATGTTCAATGGGCAACTTGTTGTAAATTTTTACACCCATTGAACGAAAGCCAAATTTGGCAAGCTGGAGTCTAACTCTGGGAACTTGTAACAAAAAACCATTGTTCCTTGTGTTGACTTCATGATTTCTTATTATGAAGAATGTTACGAAATTCTAGCAAACTTCATTATTCAAACACTTGTTCACTAATATGACTGAATATTTTTTCATTTCATTTTCAATTGGTGTCTGTTTCTTTCCAGTTATCTTAGCAATTCTATTATCTAGAGATGACAGTTTAGACATTTGCGAATTGGTTAAATTTAAGTTGGTTGTGCAGCTATATAGTAGAACTGGTAACAGTATTCCCTTGTAAATTTTAACGAGTGATTCTGGAGAAAGATATAATTTCAGTGACCAAAGCAGACGTAACTTTGCTGATGTCTTCTTGTAAACACGATTAAAATTTGTGTTAAAGGATAATGTTTGGTCCAATATGTTTCCCAGGTACTTGTACTCCTTTGTGGTTGAAATAGGTTGAGAATTATACTGAAGATTTATGAACTGGTGGTTTTGGTTAAGTTTTTTCCATGTACCAAACATCGATTCTGTTTTGCCCGGTTTCAAATTTATCACAAGTTTGTTTTTCGTAAGATAGCCCAATATACTTTGTAGGTCTGTATTTAAATCTTTTTCTATTTCTACTTTAGATTTTCTGGAAACGTAGATGACGGTGTCATCAGCAAATTTGATGACTTTTGAATGACTTAAACAAGCGTCAAAGTCATTAAAATAAGTTAGAAAAAGAATTGGTCCTAGGATGGATCCTTGGGGTACCCCGCATCTAAGGGGGCTCGGTTCAGACAGTTGACCATCGACATCGCACATCAGGGAACGATTAAAAAGGTAGTCCGTAAACCACTGTAGTGCAGCTCCTCTGATTCCATATGATTTCAATTTTGATAACAAGACTGAATGACTGAGTGTGTCGAATGCCTTTGATAAGTCTATAAGTACAGCACCAACTAGATTTCCTTTATCTATTTCACTGCTTATCTCATCAGTGAGAAGTAGTGTTGCGAGTTCTGTTGAATGTTTTTTCCGGTAACCAAATTGACTTTTTGATAGAATATGGTTTTCCTCTAAGTATGTCGTCAATTGGTCATGTGCAGCTCGTTCAAGAATCTTTGAGATTACTGGAAGTATAGATATGGGGCGGTAGTTTGTCATATCCTTTGTGCCACCTTTGTGTAACGGTATAACTTTTGAAACTTTCCAATCCTTAGGTACTGTACTTGTCTGAAGAGACAAGTTGATCAAGAAAGACAACAGGCCTGCTAGTACTGAGGCCGCATCTTTAAGCATTCCTGGTGGTATCTGGTCAACTCCTGCTGCTTTTCTCTTCTTTAGGTTCTTCAGTTGCTTCTCAACAAAAAATTCTGTGACGTGAGTAAAAGCAAAAACAGTCTTGTTTTCCCTTTCCGGTTGTTTTGAATATCACCATACAAAATTTTTTAACAGTAGCGCAGTTTTCTTTACGGTATAAGCCACAGTCGAGAAAAAACTACTAAAGGCGTTTGCTTTTGAGAGTTTTTGTGAATTATTGCTTGAAGAAAGGGAACTACTACGGCTTTCATTCGTAGGGAAAATTTCTTTAATAGCTTTCCAAAATTTTGCAGGATTTCTACTGTTTTCGCTCAGTAGGTTGTTGTAGTATTTATGTTTGGCATGCTTGACCGTGTTGTTGCATTTATTTTTTAGCTGTTTATAGATCAGCCAATCAGAGACTTTTTTAGTTTTTCTTGCTTTTCTCAAAATCTTGTCGCGATCACTCATTTGTGTTAACCAGGGACAACGTTTTCCTTTAATACGTTTTTTGACAATCGGTGCGTGAATATTTATGGTTTTTAATAAAATATTCTTGAAGAGATCCCATGTTTTGTTTACATTGTTGGATAAATAAATTGGTGACCAATCATTTGATTTTAGATCGTTTGTAAAAGCATTACGATCATAATTACGATAGTTGCGACTAGTTATTTCTCGTGAAGCTGTTTTCGTATGATTGATTTTTCGTACGCAAGCAATACAATCATGGTCGCTTAAGCTTAGTGGTATTACAGTTGTTTTTGATATTGAAGACTGTTTGTTTGTCAGTATAATGTTGATTAAAGTTTTTGAATCAACTGTAACTCTAGTGGGATCTTTCACTAATTGCTTCATACCTTGAGCTGTAATTATATCTTTAATTTCACGATTATCTGCTTTCTTTAGATAGTTAATGTTTATATCTCCTAAGAGGATGATCTCTTTATCCAAATTGTTAACTGTAATTAACATTTCACTGAAGAGATTTTTCCAATTTTTTGGCAAGTACGAAGAGCTATCCGGGGGTCAGTAAATACAGCCAACTAAGAAATGTTTAGCTTTTTCTGGGCAAATCTCGATCCCGATGCATTTGATGGTTGTGTTTTCTAGATCAGTTCTGCGATTCCAATTGATGTGTTCAGTAATAAACATAGCTATTCCACCTCCTTTGCCTATATTTTGGTTCTTTTTGATAAATCGGTACCCTGGAATGGTATACAAATTGTTGTTGTCATGTTCGCTGTGAAACTTGATACGTGTTTCAGATAGAGTTATGATTATATTTGTCTCTCCCGAAAATAAAGTTGTAAGATTTGCCATATTATTAAATAAGCCACGACAGTTTTGATGAATAATCTTTAAACCTTTTGTTTGCATAAGGCAAATATACTTTGAGGTCCAGGACAAGGATGGATATCGCCACATAGTAGGAGCAAAACACAACTAAGGCTTGATCTTGAAGCTCTAATATGAAGAAAAATTTTTCCTCTGTTATTTACCCATAAACTAGACACAATGTAATTTTCCTTGTATAACTCCAGTTCATCTCCAATAATACTAAGTCCAATTGTATCCAATGATATAAAACAAGATTTCTTAACTACAAAAGTAACATAACATAGCAGAGCAATTAAAAACACGTCTACACGCCACGCTGCCATTTTATGATGTTCCGTTGATTTGGAAGCTTTTTCATCTATTATTTCTGGCACGATAAATCTTCCAACAGAGCTTTCAAAGTACATTTGGGAACTGAAAAAGTCTGGCATTAAACCTAACCTTTTGTGGGAAATAATTGATCATGCATCGTCGTACCGTAACGGTGGCAATACATGCAATCTTTGCCTTACTGAAAAATTCCACATAATCACTTCAAAACTACCTTTATTAAACAAAAGATCCGAATTGAGTTCTAAGTGTCGTCATGTTAACAAGTTCCTTCTGAGCAATTATAAATCTGTCCCTCCGGACTAATTTATATTTTAATTCGGATCGATGTTCGGCGTTCGAGGTGTGATTTGAAGTAAGCAGACTGATGACGCTGTTTTGTTCTAGTTTTGATGGAGTATGAAAAGGTAAACCTTAAACATGTAGAGTCTTATGGTGACTTCTGCTGCTTCCGTCTTTGGTGAAGACGATCTGCATGCGAACGTGCAATGTCTGCCTCTCAAATATAATCTATGTTTTTGAACAAGACGTATTCTTTCATCTGAAGACATGTGTAGGCAAGTACTGCACTCTGACGTGGTCATCGCAGCTGTGTATTTTACACATATAGTACTTTCTGCGATTATTAATCTCTGGCATTTTATCTCTGATCGTAGTCACATGACTTTCCAATGTTTGATCTGTTATACTTGCTTGTAGATTTCTAATGTCATCTCATAATCGACTGCTCAGTTTTCTTCCAACAGATATTCCAGGAACGAAGGAAATTTGTTTGTTATATCCACTGTGGAATTGTTACTCTCAACAACCAGTTTCTCCGAATTTCTCTTGGTAGTTTTGCTTTGATTATGCTCACAAGACTTGTGGTAGACATTTCATTCTCTTGATTTAGTCGACAAAGATCTCTTTAACCGCCTTCTACTATTTCAATGAGTTTTATAAACTCTCCGTCATCATGTACGTTTATGCGCCGAAGACCGCCGATTTCATGTATGACAACATCGATCAACTTTGATGGTGTCCCATATGCACTGTCAAGGTGACACCACATTTCTTGTAAATCATTGTCAACATTTTTCACTGCGTCCATGACTTGAGAATGCGGGCAGACAATTCATTTGAATCGATAAGGGGAGCAACTTGTCTGACAAAATCGTTCTTAAATGGGTATTCACTTATATCTTCACTGAACTTCTGCATCTTCATTAGTTCCAGCTTTAAACCTGTCGCTTTTGATTTCTTTTTCCAGTCTTCTTCTTTTTTGTGATGAATACGTGACCTTTGATGATTTAATTGTTACATGAGCACAATACCTTTGGAGATCCTCTAACCACAACATCTTGCCACTGAGCATGTGACTTTCAATCAGTGCCATATAATTCGCTGCTTTGCATTTTTCTAGCTGAACCTTTGTGGTTTTATTCATGTTGGATATTAAATCTATATCAATGTATTCTTCATTTTTGATTAAATCTTTGATTATTTCCAGTTCTTGCAGGAGAGTAGACTTTTCTAGCATTGGATTAATAAGTTTTCCTTATCTAGTGTACGTTTTTTTAGGAATTTATTATGTTTAAACTTCGAAGATTTTATTAAACCTTTAGTCATCCGATTATTTAAAATTTTTGTTTTTATTTTAATTTTCGTTTTTGGAAATTGAAAATTATACTTGGAAAGAAAAAGTTTTAAAAATATGTTATAAGCAACATTGGGATATTTGATATCAAACACATTCCTGTTTGTAAACTTTAAGTCTTCTTTAAACTTTAAAATTTTATTCCAAGTAAATATTTGTTTTAAAATAAACTTTGTTGAATTTAATTCAGTTTTATAATAAATATATGGAAATGATCTGTGATATCAATTTTTATAATACCTGTTCCAAGTTTCAAATGAAAGGAATTAATAAAGACATTATCAATGACAGTTGCAGTGACCTTAGTAACAGGATCTATGGGTCTATTGATTATCGGATAAAAACTGTTTTGCATAAACATATTTATGAAATTTCTCGAAATTTGCTAATTGTTTATCTTTGAAACTGAAAAATTTTACAATTATTGTCCTTTTTTCCCTACATTTTCCATTATAGAAAATAGAACCACATCTGTTCATGGCTGATCTTACACCAAGATTTCCCCTAAAATATAGTAACTTTCCCTCAATAGTTGATATAGTAACGTTTGAAGATGATTCCTTCAACATTAAATCAACTACTTTTATTTTATCTTCCACTAGATCACCGTGAAATTGTAACGATTCTTTCAAATCATTAATTTTGCGCTTTAAAATAACAATTTCTTTCACAACAACAACAACTTTACTCTCCAGTCTTTCCATGGAGGAGTTAAAATAGTTCATTTAAGTTTTCTTGTGCATAAATCTGATTTAGGTCCCATACTTGGGCAGAGTTAGTAATATAAATTATATGTGATTAAATGTGGTTATAATTATATTTATACTGGAACAGATATGAACAGTGAAACAAATTTACTTGAGTGGAAATACTCCGCCCGGTGGCAAGCAGCCGGGCGTTAAAATCTGCACAAGAAAATAATAATATAAAAAGTAAGCGCTGTGAAGGAGAATTTATTATGTTAAATGAGATTAATAATTGCAATTTAATAAGAGAGGAAGTCGTTGAAAGAGTAAATTAAAAGTAAAAAGAAATGTTTGTTTCACAACAATTTCCACCAAAATCATCCAAAAAACATTTCCAAAAGAACCATAAACTAAAACCAAACACATTCCAAAACCACCACTGAGTAATCCACAAAAATTTCACCTTCTATGGCTATACAAAACAAGTTCAAATTATCAAAAGATCAACACATAAAAGCACGTCTTTCATATAGCATGTCATCAATCAATGAATTCCAGAGCTGCAAATATTTTTGATTGTGCAGGTCTTTGAGGTCGAGATTCTTCACTGCTCTCTTCATCATCATTATTAGAGGTGACGTCAATGCTGCACGATTCTCGGTAGTGATTTAATATTTTGTCATTGTCTGTTGTTGCCATGGTAAGTGTTTGGTCAGTAAAATCATCAGCGGTTGTGCTAATGTTGGATCAAGTAATTGGTCTTGATTGGAATGATATGAATGGATCATCATTATCTTATATAATCTTCTGCTTGCATTGAATTGCAATTGCATCTGCTTGAGTTTTCAAGGAAATTCTTGCACAACGGAAACAGTTTTGAATAGTCTCCTTGCTTACCCTGTTCCACGCCTCTACAAGAAACCTTGTTGCATCTAAAGTACTGATCTTCAGGACTTCCCCTTTAGCTTCATTATAAGTGATGTACATTTTAACATTTGCAGACCTGAACTTTTCATTTAACGTTCTGTGTACTTCCTGATCCATCGGCTGCAATTTGGATGTAGTATTTGGAGGTAAAAAGACTAATTCTACTGCTTCCAGTCCTTCGACATGAGGATGATCAGGGCAATGGTCCACTATCAGTGCAATCTTCCTTCCTTCAGCAATCTAAATATTTAACCCAGCTTGTGAAAATCTTGCTGTTCATCCAGCTGTTACCTGATTTCTGTATTTGCATGGTAGTGATTTGATGTGTTTAAAGCTTCGGGATTCACACTTTTTCCAATGATGAACATAGGAAGTTTTTTTCACCTACTGCATTCAAAGCGGCAAGGCCAGTTAGTCTCAATTTGCAAAAAGACAATACATAGAAAATACTACATTAGCTAAGAAAGCTGTCAAATATTATATTACTTTTACTCTTCTTACCACCAGCACATTTCTTGACCTTAAGTTCCATTGTCTTTGTAGGTAATGCTTGGTAAAAAAGCCCAAATTCAGCAGCATTATCAATGTCTTTGAGGTCAAATCGTGACAAGATTGTAGGCAAGCGCGTTTCCCACAACAAGCTAGTCATTTTAGCTGTTACTGCTATTTCTTCTCCAGAAATAATTTTGAAAGAAACAATGAATCTGTTTCTCTACCTTTCAATACACCCATTTGAAGGCGTGAAATTCTTCAACTTGAAGTTCTCATGCATAGCTGATTGCTTTTCTTTGAGAATTGTCCCACTGATTGGTAAATTGTTCATTCTTTTAAACCAGTCAAACAGTGCTTTCTCCAAATTCTCGTTCTGCCCGACTCTTACATTTTTCCTTTTTGTGCCAACTTTACAAGAATGGAGAACACTTTTTTGGGTGTTTTGTCTGGGGTGTTTTTGTCTTGGGGTGTTTTGTCTGGTGTACAGACGTTTCGAAACTGTCGTTCCGAAATGGATGATTCGAAACTGACGCTTCGAAACAATATTGTTTTACATTTTTTTAAACTTTTATTAATTTTTGAAATAATTTTGTTTTTCGTTTTTTAAAATTCTTTTAATCTTCGTAACAATTTTGTCTTTCGTTTTTTAAAATTCTTTTAATGTTCGAAACAATTTTGTTTTACGTTTTTTAAACTTCTATTTAACTTTTAACTTCTATTCGCGAATTTGAGTCATGAATCAATCAAGTGGTTTACCTTCGAACCCTTTTACGGTTGCTTTAGCCGGCTTGCAACATGCATTTGAAATGTTTCCGCATGTTCATGTGACGGAGCTTGTGTATATTTGTTCAAACGCTCTATTATCTACTCTATGTATTTCTTATAGACCTCTAAATATACCGTCGAAATCTATTTATTCATTTCTCTCCAGACATTTTAAAAGCAGCGATAAAAAATCAATATATTTTGTTGGCGACTTCAACATAAATTGTTTGAATTACGCAACAGACACCAAAGTAAATTGCTCTCTACACATATTATTCTTCTAGGCCATGTGTAATTACGCGTACAACCACAAGAACATCTGTAAATTGTATATTTTGAACCATTTTACAATTTTTTCTCTAAATAATATGAAACAAAAATTGGCAACTAAAACTAATAAAACATATAAAATTGTTATAATACAACTAATCGTGAGTGACACTACATAATTTAGATCAACTAGTTACAGTGAAGAAACGTTTCATCCCATGGTAGGTTTCATCCCTCTAGGTACCAGATGCTATTAGTTAATTTATTAAGTCCTACTCACTAACTCAAATAATCAAAACATTTCTAGTTAAAACGCAAGTGACAAGAAAAATTACCGCACTTGTGATTGACTATTTTATAGACTTGTTATCTTTAGGCAACTTTTTTGCATAGAATCTCTTTTAAAACTACCCTAATGATGATTTTAAATAAAAAAACTCAACATGTAACTTTTTAATGTAGTAGACTCACAACGCTTTCATGAAATTTATTGTAGATAATGTTGCTCTAAAGTACACTTGGTTTTAAACACACACTAAAGGTTTCTGTCTTTTTTGAGTGAATTTAACCTTTAATATCTTTCCATGTAAAAATAAATAATATCTAAAATCCAATATTTTATTTCATCTCCTCATGTCCGTTATGTTTGAAAATGACCATATAACATTGACTTTTTTTGGGTTTATGAAACCCAATATTGAAGTTTTCAAGAAATACTTTATGGTACAATGATATTTTTGGAAGATTAGGTTGACTCAGTCGAAAGATCATACATTTTCATTGAACAATCAGAACTGTGTTCTGATCGTTTGCTCCCGAAGGTAGCGGGACTTCACCACAGGAAATCTTTTGATATGGTCTTTGACATTGTTTAACTGTTCTTCAGCAAGACTATGGTTTCCTTTTTTAACAATTAATTAGTAAGTTTGACAGTTTTCCTAGTTAATGACCCTAAAACTATCTGTTACATTTAATATGTTTATAAACATTATTTTATATGTAGGCATCTTGATCGTGGAGTACTTCTCATCTCTAGATTCTAGACGTTCCCGTTGCTTACCACTGTTTTGGAGATGACTTAATACTGTTATGAATTGTTTTTGCTTAGTTATATCCGCCAGCCATTCTCTTTTTCCTCTTGTCACTTCTTTAGGACCTGCTGTATTTAAGGCTTCATTAGTTGCTCAAATTGCTTGTGTGAAAAAGGTTTAGTGTGCTCCACCTACCAATCAATCAAAGCATCTGGAACATGATTTTCCACACTGTAGCTTCCCATTTTTTAAAGCAGCTTTTCCCATTCTCGGCTACTTCGGAAGATAATTGACTAAAAGTTACATGCAAGTTCCTTCCTTTAAAAGTACTTTTGTGACAATCTATGGTCAAACGTTTCATAGAAAAGGCGCGGGGAAAATTTTAACAGCCAACAAAACTTTTGGCTCATCATTCCCAACAAATTCAACTCAAAAACCTAAGCTTAGGTGTTCTCTGAACTTTCAACGTTAATTAAATACAAACGCAAATTGAATATACCAGTGTTCAATAATCAATATTATTATTGAGACCGCTATCGTTTTTTCCGCAAAACAACTTATTAATTTTATTTTGCCTAAATTAATAACAGCAACTACACTCTGACTTTGTTAGATAAATGAACATCCTATGGTTTATTGGTTTATGGATAACAAAATTATTTGTTTGCAAATGTTGAACATATATTTTCTTGTTGCTTTCAGTTTGTAATTTTTGTGCGAAAAAAACCTGCTGAAAATGAATTCTCAGAAATGTTTGAAACTATAAATGTTGGATGTTATTGTTTAGTTATTTTCACTCATTCTCCAAACATTTAAATTAAATTACACATAGGTTTCAAAGAGCATCACAATACTTAATTTGTTGTTTTTAGCCCTGTTTTTAATGCGTGATTCAAGCTGTCTTGATGCCATTCCCGATAATATACGTCTGGATTATCAAGATCAAGATGAGCTTAGCGTGGCAAAGTTGAAAGCATTAAAACACATCATATCAGATACATTCAAGGTAATTGCTGAGATGACAAATTCAATTGTTACATACAGTGTAATCCTGATAACTGGAACGATGAACCCCCTGAGGGACTGACTGAAATAGTTCAAGAATGTTTGAGTTTGTTATAAGGAGTTTTTATGAGAAGATGAATGGAAAAATAGTTCAAGCTAACACGAGTTCAACTTACCAGGGATTTGAGTAATCGGGACGGTACTGTACTTTTAAAAGGATCATCTTCACCTCACTTATTCATCCTTTTTCATGCAGGAATTTTCGTAGTCAACACATGCACATGCATCATTTCTTATTTTCTTATTTCTTAAGTAGGGAGTAGCTGAGTCATGACTGAATTTGTTTATTTATCTATTTGAATAGTCACTGTACATTTTTGTATTTACATTAGATTTTGTCAGAAACAGATTTTTGCAGTGCTATGTAACATTTTTGTTGAGAATTTCCAAACCCTGAATGTTTCTAAACCTTGCTGAGTACTAAAGAATATTTGTGCAAAGTTTTTATTTATTTATTTTTTATATACGAATATTTATACAGGATAACCATTCAAAAATAAGTACAATAATTATATACAATATTTCTGTTCTTCCATGGGTCCTGATTTTGGTCTGGGAGGAGTCACCAGACATACAGAAAAATTGATTCCACTACATTTCGAAACTGCCGATTCGAAACTGGCCGTTTTGAAATTGACGATTTGAAACCGGACGGTTCGAAACAATATTAAAAGATTTCTCATTTACGATTAGAATCCAATTTGCCTATAGAGATGTTTTTATTTAAAAATTAATAAATAAAATATTTCTTATCTTTCACTTTTCACTAAATACATTAACTGGGGAGTTTAGTTTATTTAAGACACGTTTGTGGCAGAGATTGTACTCCTAACACTCACACATATATAAACATAGCTGTTTTTCTAATTTTTGTTTCATATGGAGGTTTATTATTTATAGAAGAAATTATGGTCAAAGAAGAAAAAATGGTCCCAATTTACAGATGTTCTTGTTGCTGTTGTCGGACGCGTAATTCCACATGTCGTTGGAGAATAATATGTGTAGAAAGCAATTTACTTTGGTGTCTGTTCAAACAATTTACGTTGAAGTCGGCAACAAAATAAATTGATTTTTTATCGCAGCTTTTAAAAGATCCGGAGAGAAATGAATAATGATTCTTTTCGCCATCGTGTCTCTGGATTTCAATAGTTAAAATTTCATTTATTAATCATTTATATCAGAGAGCCCATCACAAAATTTATATTGAACAAATACACAGAAGTTCCGCCACATGAATGTGTGGAAACATTTCAAATGCATACGCGTGGCCGCAACCGTAATAACGTTCCAAGATAAACCACCACTTGATTGATTTGTGAATTTAAAAAACGTTACAAAGTTAAAAAAACATAAAACAATATTGATTCGGACCGTCAGTTTCGAATTGTCAATTTAGAAACGGCCAGTTTCGAAGCAGTAGTTTTGAAACATCTGTACACCAGAAAAATTATCCGTGCTTTATTATTACGATTAATCAATATAGTGTAATATAAAACCAATTTATGACCTCTTACTTTAATATTTTCCTGTTAGAAAGATTGTGTTCACCATTACAATGTTGAGGGTTTGCATCAAAATGGGGTTGTCAAGTTTAATGGGCTGGACAGAGAATCATACTTTGCTAAAACTGTATGTACATGCCACTTTGTTTTTTCTTAAATTAATACCAACCAATATTTCACTCAGTATTGACATTAATTTTTCCCTTGAAGCGAAATAATAATATCTGTGAGATTCTGGTGCTGTGTATAACAACAATGATTTTAATTTTTTTCAAAAGAGTTCATTAATTTTAAAATTACATTTTTCTGGATCCACCATTTTTTTGTAGGTGTACACTTTCTTTAAAGATAGAATTGAGGAGTTATACCCCTTAGACCCAAGTCCTGAAAATCCTTTGCAAGCACAAAAAGAGGCTCACGAGGTCAGTATATATCATATTGAAAGCTTTTATAATTTTTGAACTCAATCAATTTCTGAGAGAAACATGGACTTACTTTCTGCTTTAAGTCAACATCCTCAAGAACAAAATAGTAATCATAAGTATGCATACATTATTTATCTCATGCATGGGGAAAATGGACGCATGATGATGACGAAGATGATGATTCATGAATTGAACTTGTTTGTAAAATAGAAATGTCCACCATTTTAACACATTGTTTTTTAAGCAAAATTCCGCACGTGATAGTTGATAATACAAAACCGGGGTGAATGTTGTCGTTACCAACGAATAAAAAATGTACTTTTGTTTAATATATAATATTCAATTCTCCTAATTCGAAATTTTTGATCTAATATAAAACTTGATATAGTATTTTGCTAGTTTGCCTCTTTGGTCCATCTTATTTGGTATATAACGTGTCTACAAAATTGGAGGAAGATCTTCTTCATGCTGAGATTGTCGGAGCCGCTGCTCGTGATTTGTTTTTAGTCGACCGACTTCAATCTTCGAATATTAAGTTTTATGAAGCAATTAAAAATGATTTGTTCAAAATTTTAAAGAGCAGTAGCAGAAGTATTTTCACGTGACTCTTAGTAATTTTGCAAAGCAGAGAGAATATCAATTTGAGAGGTGTATTTTTCTACTCACTTAGTCCTGGGCCATGGGAATTAGCATTAACAGAGGGTGGGATGGTAAAAACTAAAAAAACTTGGTGTTATTGAATCAGCAGTTTCATCTGCCGTGAATATCAATATCCCACTGGATTCAGTAATGATGGTTTTGTTGAAACAGCTAGAACATATTCATTTGACGACTTTTGAAGACATGTCTGAGTTTGTGCTAAAATGTATTCTCCAAGGAAAAGGTTCACCAGCAAGTTATTCTGTCACAGATCAATACCGAAAAAACAAAACTGTTTGATTCCATTAAACCTATGAACGAAATAGACAGGGACAAACCGAGGCAAGGATAAGCATAGAACTTAGGGATCAAAGACTTCCAAAACACTGGTCCAACTATTTAAAGTGTGGTGAACACAAAACTGAATTTTTTGAATTTTCTTCTCAATCACTGGTTCCATCCCACAAAAGGTTTAAGGAAACCCTCTATCATAATACTCTTTACGTCAATTTCTTCAAACTTTATGAACGAAGCTGTCTACTTCACAGAGATGAATATGTTCCACACACCACAAGAGGAGCTGATACAAAGGTCTTCATTTGCTATCAACATGCACTGATGAACAATGTATATGTTGCTTGCATTGTAACAGTAGAGAGTGACATACCTGTTATTTTACTTTTTTCTTCTTTTGTCTTTACTTCTACAACAAATTTGCCATTGAGATGTGTGTGAAATTTTGTTCTGGTAGTCGACTTCTTAACATGTCTCATATTGCAATGGAGCTCAGTGTCGATTGCTGACTGGCACTACCTGCTCTACACTCTAACTAACTGGCAACGACTATACCAGCGATTTCCACGGGGTTGGTAGGATCAAAGCATTCAAAAAGACTGATTTGAAAATTATTATATTACTTTGATGTTTCCAGTCATTGAACCGTTTGTTTGTGATCTCTGTGGTAAAAAGTGGCCTGGTACAAACGACGCACGATATGAAAGGTTTTGCGTGAAAAAAGTTGCCGAAACCCCAACTGCTTCCCCAACATGAGATGCCCTTCTGTGTCATTACAAACAACCGTCCACTGCTCTTATCAAGCATGCATTGTATGCTACATTGAATACCGCATCACCAATAGGCCAAGGTTGGATCATGAACAGCAGAATGTTTCAAATTCAATGGATCTTAAGAAACCCTGCAACTGACGACATTTTAGCACTAAATCTTAAGTAACTGTATTGGCCTGGCTTGGTATGTACGGTCATCATCATCATCCGGTCCAGCTGATTGCACAGATTCCTTTGACTCTATCCTTCCGTCTAATTCTGTCCTCCATTGCACGTGACAGATCTTTAAGTTGACATCCTGTGTCTTCACAGAGCAGTTTGGTAAAGGTCTTGTAAGGGCGACCAACTCTTGCATTTCCATGTTTTGGAGACCATAACAGCACGTCACTGACAACCTCATCTTTACTCCTCCAGCAATGCCCAGCAAACCTTACTCTTCTCTCACTTATGACATTGGAGATTAGTGCCAATCGACTATAGAGTTGCTGCCTGGTTGCGTGCTTTTTCCAGGATACGTTGAGAACCGCCTTCAACATTTTTGTGAAAGTCCAGCTTGGTCTCAACGGTCATGTGTAACTGCAACTCATGTGAAAATCAAAACCTATATTACCTATAACTTTATAACCATATATTTTAAGTGTATGAGTGCTATATTAAAAGGTTATCAAGAGGTAATTTCTTATCAAAAAAATGATATTAAAAGAACTTATGTTCCTCTCGTGGTGTCATTGGACATAAGAATTTCATGGATGGGGCCTTTAAGTGAAATGTTGATTCCAGTAAAGTCTCTTGTGGTGTCATTGGACATAAGAATTTCATGGATGGGGCCTTTAAGTGAAATGTTGATTCTAATAAAGTTATTTAATATCACTTAATACAATAGACAACGTTTCAACTTCAAGATGCCCATATCCCATCGTAGAATTTTTACCATCAGTGCCCTGACTAACATTGCTTCATACTTTTATCTTAATTACTTTCTCAAGAATTTTGTTTCCATTGCAGGCATTTATGGAGAGTCATTCATTGTGCGTTTTGGGCCGCGATGAACTGATTAAACAAGTACGACAGTTGTGTTGCAGTAAAAATCAATGCTAAAGTTTTTATTGCTTTTTGTTACTTAGATCGCGAGCTACTTGAAATCTGATTCCACAAGCCCATTGTTGGTTGTTGGAAGGACAGGTGCAGGGAAGTCAGCTTTAATGGCAAAATGTGCTAAAGATGCTCTGTGTAGTCTAAAACAAACAACGTAATTATTTCAATTCTATATTTATTCTATAATCTATATTTCTCTTTCTTATTGTTGTGGGCAACTCATGAACGTCATATATTTCTTGTTACCAAACGAATCACGAAATTCAGAAAAACTTAAAAGAGGCAACGTTCTTCATTTTCAACATGTTTCGACTATGAATAGTATTTTCAAGAATGTTTGCTCATGTCATTAATGTAAAGTTGTCATTAAAATGTCACAGTGATATTGTCAATTATCAGAGAAGATTAGTTAGGTGTGGTAATGAGAAAATATATCCTTCGGTAAAATGAGGGCATGTAGATATATTGTTAATAACCTATTTATTATTAGTTTATTTTTATTTTGTTCAGGTTTTTTCCTAATTGATATATAAGTGCCTCTGCTTTTAAATTTTGTGATCATTGCAGAATCCATAATAGAAAAACAGTCCTTGAAAACTAAACATTCAAACTTATTATGAATATGCTGATTAATCAATTCTGTGAGCGGAGTGTTTTAATGTTTTTAAATGACTGTATTTAACCACATTGTCTTTTGTTTTGATGTGTAGTAAGAAGGTAAACCTTTTTGACATTAGGTGTTCTAAATGTTTAAACAAATATATTGATGTTCCTGTTATATATATAGACATTGCTCAAATGTCAACTTTGTTGTGTTCGGCAAAATACATCGACGCACACGTGTTGAACGCCACTGTATAATATTGAGTTCTTTTTTATTTCCCATTTGACTGAACATTTTGGATTTCGTATTCATCAAACAGCATAAATATGTTGTAGTCTTCTTCACTGTCGGAAGATTCTTTTTTGTTCGTCACTTGACAAAGACGATTTGAGCAATGTGTATATATATAACAGTTCCATGAAATGTTTTTTATGGAGGGTCATGCCTATGATGATAATGAATACTGATCTTGGTGCTGGTTTATTTTTTTGTACTAATTTTACTCTAGCTCCCCTAACTACTAGTCGTTTAATTAACACATAAGTTGAAATTATTTTTAATACATTCCATGAGCTCGAAAAGATGCTTCCTCCAATAATTGTGTCAATGCAGTACTATTGAAGAAGTATTTCATTCCTTTTTAGTGAACCTCAAAAAGTCTTTGTACATTTTGTTGGCTCCACGCCTGGCTCGACAGACCTGACGTTTTTCTTGCAGCGTTTGTTGAAAGAATGTAAACCTGATATGAAAGACAATGTGAATGATCTGGAAACTTTGATTCATGTTTGCAATGGGTTGATGTCTGATCCAAACACTGCTCTCGTCTTTGTCTTCATTGATGCAGTAAACCAGGTGGAGAAGAACATAATCTTCTTTACTCTTTTTCATTTTTAGTTATTTATATTAATAATAATTACAATGTATATGTAAAATAAATAAATAATAAAACTTTAATATATATAATCATCAAACCCATCAATACAACATACATCTCAATGGAAAACCTTTCAACAAAATGAAACCACAAGAAGTGCACCTGTAGACATCTCAACAAATACAATTTTAAAAGTCACGTCACAAACGACTAGCTATTTTATACTTATTATATCCAAAGACATTACATATTTCTGATATGACTCCATTCCATTGTTCTGTGTTTATTTTACATATATGTGAATTACTTTAATTGTTGGTTGCAAACAATAGTTTGATGAGGACAAGCAGCAGTTATTAAGTCGCTGGTTGCCTGAGCGATTATCATCGAATGTCCGAGTAGTTGTTTCATTGATTGAAAGAACAGAGAGTCATCAAATATTGAGGTCTTATAAACCTCCACTGAAAGAAGTAATGTGTGGTCCGCTTGATCAGAAGGCCAGAGAGGTAAGTTTCTGTGTATCTTAGAACATTTGATCTCCATGATTTTCTTCGCTTTACAGATTGTTTGTGTTTCAGCCTTAATGGGGATATCTGTGAGAAATGTTGAGGATGAATGAAAAATAGTTATTGGCATTTGTTCAATGCTTTACACTCTCACTAACACATTTAGTCAACAACAATAAGGGAAAAATTGATTTAATAATTCAAGAATACTTATATAAATTTGTGTTATATTTCTCCTGAAATTAGTCCTAGAAAACTGGATGAAAAGAACTTATATTTCTGAACAACTTTCTTGCCGGACATATAACTTTTTGTTGCTGACTAGTGATAATGTTATGTGATGGACTGAAGGGACCGTTCATATTTGAGTAGTTTCTTGGGAAGGTGTGCACCGCTGTTACATACCTTTTTATTGTTTAGGAAATAGTTTCGAACATCCTCCGCATGTACAACAAACGATTAGACAGCGACCAACTACAGACACTCATCTCGAAGGATGGTTCCAGTAACCCTCTCTGGTTGACGCTGGCTTGTGAGGAGCTGAGGGTGTTTGGGAAGTTCGAACAGCTTAAAGAGAAGATAGTGAGTCTACCAGATGACTTGATCAGGTACACTATTATTTTTTATACTAAGACACACGTGTTTATATATTATATATATAAATAGTTTTAATATTGATTTATTATTAATTTATTTGGTGAAGAAGTTCATTTTACATATTCAGTGTAAATAATTAAAAACACGTCAAGTTATCAGGTAGCATTTGAAAAATTGGGGAAGATTGTTTGGCGCATCCATCAGTATATTTTTACCTAGTAATAGATATAATTTAAATCAATCGTTTGTTGTATGACTGTTGTTATTTATTGGTTTGCAAGCTTGTTGATGGTTTAATCCCGGCAAGCTATTAAATATTCTTTACATGCAGTGCATAGCAGATTATGGATATTGGGTTGGTTACGCCATTGTCCCGAAAACCCCAGATATACTATGAAAAGATACTAATGTCCACAAACAAAGAAATCGTTACTAAAAATCGTTACTTTCTGTTGTTTGCATAGAGTTGAGAAATACTATCGGGTAACTCAGGTAATTGCAGTACCGTTAGATCCAAAATTGATTTCATCCAATGATGTTATTTCATATATAAAAAAGAACTTCTGATCTACAAAACTTCAGTTCAGTTGGAATATTCACCATTATGAATACCAATTTCATAATCTATTGAGTCATTTGCAAATATTTCAAGCATATTCAGGGTAATGAATAGAGGACCTAATATTGCGTGGTTGTGTTGAGGCACACCACATTTAACTGTTGCTTCTTCATATTCTTTCCACTTACAACTGTGAATTGGGATCTGTTTGCAAGGTAATCTTCCATGGTACTGTGTAGCTTACCGGATATACCACTTGTTTCTTTAGAAGTGCTTTATGTCAAAAGTCTTCTTTAAATCGGTTAAAATCATTCCAACTGTAAGGTTTTTGTCTAATGCTTTTGCCATGTTTCCATAAGATGGAGTAGCAGGTATATACTTTATCATCATCATCACTTGTTTTACGTGACGTTTCCCCTTGAAGGGGGTTGCACAGAAATACAGTTTGTTTTTAGATTCTTCCTCCACAGGAGTCTGTCTGTTGGATCGAAACGTGTCATTTTCAATGTTTTTCTGTCTTCTTTTACGGTATCAGCCCAGTTTTTCTTTGGCCTCCCACAACCACGATTTCCATCAACTATCATGTCTGCTGCTTGTTTGATGCTGCCTTTGTTACGACACACATGTCCATAACATCGCAACCTGTTGTATCGCACTGCTGATTGAATTTCAACGATACCTAATTTCTCCAATAAGGAACCGGAGCAGATGCGATCTTCCAAGCGCACATTGCAGGTCCACCGTATCATGGCATGGTCATTACGCTGCAGTTTGTGCAAATTGTCAATGGTTGGTGCCCAGCATTGCATATAGTAAAACAGGACGAATGTAGGTGTCATATATCCTGCCTCTTGTTTTGAAGGAGAGTCCATGGGAAGTGAGTAAGGGCAAGAGTTCACGAAACTTTCCCCAATCACATCTGATCCTTGTGATGATACTTAATTCACAACCACCACCAGCCTCGATTGTATCCCAAGGTAGCAGAAGTGGTTGACCATGTCAAGCTCACTATCACAGTTTAGTGTCCATTTTGTTTGAGGTCTGCCATCAATAGGACATGCTGCACCTCTACATCTGCTACAACGGTATTCAGGATCATGTTTAAGTGGTCCAGCTATTCCGCTACATTTCTTGTGAACCAAATGGGAGAATTCCGAACAATATATTGAGTTGTTTCCAACACCCTTTCTGCAAACACCACAGGGAAATTTGCCAGAGTCCTTTAGAGTATAAAGATCGACACCACTGGCCATGACTTTTGTCTTCCCCATATTGACTCTTAAGCCTCTCACGTCCATTCCAGTCTTCCATTTCATCAGCTTTTTTCTAAGTTCTTCGTCAGTATCAGCAATGATCACCAGGTCATCTACGTATAGCAGCTTCCAAGGTGACCCAGTGCGAAACTCTCTCGACAGAGCTTCAAGTACTATGACGAATAGAAGAGGGCTTAGCACTAAATCTTGGTGAACACCAACTTTTACTTCAAATTCGTCGAATTACTCTAACTCTGCTTTTGGTGTTGTTATACATTGTCTGCACAAATTGCACGATTCATTCTTCTATCCCAAGCTTACGCATCGCCTACCAGATGACTTTTTGTGGAACACGGTCAAGCGCCTTCTCAAGATCAACGAAAGCAAAGTACAATTTTTTGTTCTTAGCCAAGTATTTTTCTTGTAACTGCCTAAGAATGAATATTGCATCAGTTGTGCCACGACCTGGCATGAAGCCAAATTGCATGTTATCAATTAAGATTCTGTCCCTGATGATAGTTTTGAATACTCTCTCCATAGCTTTCATGACATGATCAAGAAGTTTGAGACCCCTGTAGTTACCTCTTTCCAGGGCATCCCTCTTCCCTTTATAAAGATTGATGATGAAGCTACCTTCTCAATCAGATGGCGTGTCACCATTTCTAATCATAGCATTAGCAAGATCAGCTAACAGTCTTGCATCAGCATGACCAGCAGCCTTTAACATTTCAGCTACGACCCCAGATGGGCCAGCAGCTTTCCCAGATTTCATTTTGGCAATAGCTTTTAACACCATGTTAATCGTTATAAGATTAGGGGGTCCAGCAACTGGTTCAGAGGACAGGTCAGCAGAATTCCAAGGAAACTCTTCATTAAGAAGGCGCTTGTAGTGTTGTTCCCAAGCAGCCTTTTTAGCCTCAAGATTTATCGAGAGGTTACCAGAATCATCTTTGACGCATTTATCGCCAATAACATCTTGGTTTTCATTTCTCATCTGTTTTGCAATTTTGAAGATGCCATTCAATCCAGGCTTGAGGTTGGAGAACTTATTTTCTTCTGCAGTCTTCTTTGCAGTATATACTGCCCTTTTAGCATTTTGTTTGGCTTGGATATATTCTTCCTTGTTACCACCCTGTTTCCAAAGCTTCCAATACAGTCTTTTTTCAGCAATAGCTGAACTGACTTTATTATTCCACCACCATGTCTCCTTTTTTTTGGTGTCGTTTCCTTGTTTTGCCACATATTTCAAGAGTGGAGAGCTGACTTTAACAGTTTCCTGATGTCCTCTGTTGAGCTTTTGTCATTAAGATTAACGATGCTGTTAACCTTCTCAGAGAACACTTTCTCAAACCTTTCTTGTACACTATCATCAATCAGCTTCCAGTAACAAAGTTTTGGTACGAATGGTTTAGGTTGATGTTTTGGTATTTTAAGTTGAAGCTCGCAGGTGAGAAGTTTGTGCTACGGTACACATTCCTTGCTAGGTATTACCTTTATGTCTTTAGCCAGTTTCAGATGTTTCTTTCTCAACAGGATGAAGTCAATCTGTGTGTTGGCATTTCCAGATTGATAAGTGATCAGATGACTGTCCCTTTTCATGAAGTATGTATTACCAATGGCTAAGTTATTTGCAACATCAAAATCAAGAACTCTATCACCATCTGTATTACGTACACCATACCCAGAACCTCCATGGACACCTTCATACCCAGCTGACTCTTTACCAACGTGTCCATTCCAGTCACCACATGGGATGACTATCTCTTTTTCTGGTAGTCCTGAGATGACAGTTTGCAGGCTGTCATAGAATGCATCCTTCACAGACTCTTCTAATCCAGGTTGAGGGGCATATACAGATAATACAGTGATGACTGATTCTCGCAGTTTGATCAACATGATTCTATCAGATACACGCTTGATATCGTAAACCTTGTTGACCCATTTCTCAGCCAGCAGCACACCAACGCCACTAGTGCCCTGGTTGTTGCCTACCCAGAAAAACTTGTATCTGGAATCTTTTCCCGTTAAAAATCTAGTGGAGGCACCTCTCCATCTGACCTCTTGCACGCAGCAGAGATCAATGTTCCTTTTTGAGATAGTCTCAACTATCTCGTTGGACCTTCCTCTCATGGTACCAACGTTCCATGAGGCGAACTTCAGTGTATCATGTGGGATTTCGCATGATGACGATCTGACTGGCCCACTTCCAGTCCTACCGTTAACGACACCTTCAACGTAGTTTCCAGTCCCGTTCTTGAGAAATTTTCTAAGAACTGTCATATTGTGAATTGAAGCAAGGTTTTACAATTGGATGCCCTTCCTAACATCAACCTAATTCTGCAGCAGTAGGTTCTGGATGTTTTTCGTAGTATATTCATTGTCTGTTGTAGTATATCATCCGCACAGCCACGCTGTTCACTGAGCCGTATCCACACTTTCGTTGGCCGCCACAGGAACTACTATAACCAGTGAGTTTGATAGGATTTTTGTTCAAGGTTTACTCCTCTAGATCCGCCGTGTTCTGTCTATGCCCATGCATATTAACAGGGTCACCTTGAGTAGGATGTGGCTCTACACCACGCATGGACGGTCTACGCTATGGAGAGGCTAGTCACAAAATGTGACTGCAAAATCGGCTATTTTACGCATCACATAGCATTGGTTGCATTGTGACCAGTTGAGGAAGCCTCGGTAGGCCATCTTAAAAAGGTACTACTTCTCTACAGACCCTCTTGATCCCAAAAAATACTTGATCTACCTTTTCAAAAACCCCACTGATGTTCACTTCGCTATATATACCACTCGCTCTATACTCTATCCTTAGAAGCATTTTGAATGTTCTCAGATGGTTGTTTAATTCTGAACACACAAAGTGCTCAATATCTTTGTTTGGAATACTTTTAATATAGAGATTTGAACAGTCTATTTTTGAAAATGCTCATTACATCGGAAATTTTCCATGTGGAAGGAAGTTTTCCGGTTAATACAAATTTTTGGCTGCTTATTATAAAGTCTTAAATCTTCTGAGGTGATTCCATCTTTATCTAATTTCATATCAGATTTTTTGAATGGTGGTAGGGTTACCGCTGTTATATATCCGCCATTTATGTTTTCATTTTGAGTTATTTACCATTTTTGTGTTGTCACATGTTGAAACCACACGACACCACACAGAAGTTTTTATCATTGTTGTACTTGTTGTTGTAACAGGACCGAAACAGCGGTTTCTGGGTTTCTTATTCTTTTGCTACTCCAGTTTTTTTAAGTCAGTTTCGCTGTCTGTATAAAAGTTAGTTAGTTAGTTAGCCCGGCCGTCAGTGACCGAAACCCATGTATAAAAGCTTGTGTCTATTATTCATTTCTTGTGTGAATGCTGCCAGTTATCCATTGACTGTTGTTTAAGCACACGTTCACTTTTTATAAGTTTTCACTAGTTTTTACAAGTTAATTTATAATCTTTCCCAGCACCAGAGATTATTATCAATTATCAGCATCATCATATAGGCATTTTTGTTTGAGAATTTTAGTAATTTTGGTTGGGTTGTTGATAACATTTGATCTACTAAACATTGATAGCAGATGGTTAAACAAATGGATAGAAACCAGTCTACAGTCTACAAGTTTAATACTTATACTCAAGGACTAGAAAAGTAAGATTAGATACAGTAGCGGCCCTATTCTTGCGCACAGCGAATTCACAATTATTAGATTATACACAGTTTGAGCTTTATGCTTTATGCATCCTACAGTTTAGAGATGGAGGTGTTTTCTCGCTTCGAATCAGAAGATGGCGGATGGTTGATTGAAGCGACGTTGTGCTTGCTAGAAGTCTCGCGTTATGGCTTACTAGAAACTGAACTGCTTGTGTTGCTTGCTGATGAAGATGAAATTTGCTGCCCGATGTATTTTTATCAGGTGCTGATTACATTCAACGTTTTAACTTTATTTCTTGTGATGGAATGTTTAGTAATTTCTTGAAGTTGATGTTTTGAAACCTCGATCATGCTAAACTTCATGATCCTATGATATGACATAATCAATGCCGATCCGGCCAAATTTCGACTATTGCTTTACCAATTCTGATTGTTTTATTGTGTTTAGTACGACGATTTAGATGATTCTGATGCCGATGCCGATGTAAAGTCGATAGCTTCTAGAGATTTTCAATTTGCCGAAACTTTGGAAAATGTCACTGAAGTTGCGTTTACATTTTCTAAAGAGATAATAAGTTCCATTCAAATAGAGCCTGAGGATATTACGGAAAGTTTTAACAACGGTAAGCATCCTTTTTATTTGTGAATCAAGCAAAGAGGTTTGGTGGTATATTTTAGGATAATGTTGCATATTAAATAAAAACAAGAGACGCCAAGAGGCGACATAGCCCGCGCGGAAATGCAAAGATAAAGGTTGCTGGACCTAAAAATAATAATATAAAAAAGCATGGTTTGCTAGACAAAAGCCTTGATTAAATTCTTTAAAGTTACTTGTACATTATAAATGTTTACATTCTGAGCACCGTCGAAGAGCTCCTCCGTTGTGTTTGCGTAATGTACCTAAAATCTGTTAGATAGAAAAGTTGCATTTCAAAAGCCCTTGCGTAACCGCGGGCTAACAACATTGCGGGAATGATTATCGCCTTTTTGTTTAAAGATATTTTAAACTTGATATTCTGGAAAGCTATTTAGGTTGACAGTAGCACTGTCAAATTAAAAGGAAAACTTTCAATAATGCAACAAAGTAATATAGAAACATAGCTTTGATTCTAATTGATGAATTTAAACATTTTGATAATGATGTCGGCCCAAGTTTATAATGGAGTAAAAATATCGCTTACAAGAGTCGAGAAAAAATCATTGTATTCGGGTGCGCGGGTTGTAGTATAGTTTGTGGAAAGATTTCGCTGGTAATTCATTTGCAAAGAAATACTTTGTCGCATTTGTTTTTTGAATTGGAAATGGTGCATGTAACTTCTTAAGAAATTTTTCAAAAAAGCAGTCATTACTGAGTTTTTTGTTGTTGTTTTTTTTCAGAAATGAAATTGCCAGCTCGCGACTGGGCCCTGTTGTATAGAAACCTCAAGCCCCTGTTACGTCCATTCGGCGACCTAGGGGAGGGCAGATTGGACTTTTACCATCGGTCTCTTAGCAAAGCAGTACGTAAAAAGTAAGAAATGATTTTTTTTCAATTGAAAATTGCTATCAAATATAAATAGACGATTGGGTTTGTTTATAAAGATTGGTTTCCTATTAACACTATAGCAACATTCAAATACAACTCAGTTTTTAATGATACTGTTTGTGAACAACCTTTTCGTGTCAAGTTGTCTCATTTCTTACAATCCCTCCTCAGATACTTTGAAGGTACTACCGGCTATACGAGGCACAAGTATGAGTTTTGGCACGGGGTGCTAGCAAATTTCTTTGAATCTGTCGATGACATGGAGAGGAAAGCTGAGGTGTGCCATTTTTTTAAAAATGATATGTGTATTGAATAGAACTCAATTGAACATAATAAAGTTTCTCAAGTTAGAATACCATGTAAAAACTATGTATATATTATTTTGTATGGCATATAACGTAGGAGCTGCCCTACCATTTGGAAAAGTTATTAAGCACGAAACGGTTAATCAAGTGTTTATTGCATTGGCCGATATTTGATCAACTTTTTCATGAAAACTTCAGCATAGATCTCCTCAGGTCGTGGCAAAAGGTACTTTTTACTTTTGTGGATTTATTTGCATGAGTTTTGAACCTTGAATTAAGATATTTATAGATTTTGAGTTGAGGATTTGTTTCAATTTCAACATTTGGTTGTTTCCGACGTGTGCCTTCTAGTATCTGTTCAGTTTCCGACATGTGCCTTCTAGTACCTGTTCAGTTTCCGACGTGCCTTCTAGTATCTGTTCAGTTTCCGACATGTGCCTTCTAGTATCTGTTCAGTTTCCGACATGTGCCTTCTAGTATCTGCCCTGTTTCCGACATGTGCCTTCTAGTATCTGTTCAGTTTTCGACATGTGCCTTCTAGTATCTGTTCAGTTTCTGACATGTGCTTTCTAGTATCTGTTCTGTTTCCGACGTGCCTTCTAGTATCTGTTCAGTTTCCGAAATGTGCCTTCTAGTATCTGTCCAGTTTCCGACATGTGCCTTCTAGTATCTGTCCAGTTTCCGGCATGTGCCTTCTAGTATCTGTCCAGTTTCCGACATGTGCCTTTTAGTATTTGTTCAGTTTCCGACATGTGCCTTTTAGTATCTGTCCAGTTTCCGGCATGTGCCTTCTAGTATCTAGCATAAATTCCGGAAAAGTAAGGGGAATTTGTTATTACATATCTTGATTTAGGCTGGTGGGTATGGACCAGCGGCAGCTAATTACCGAAAAGCACTGAAAGCTACGAAGAAAGATACTCCAGTAGATGAATACGCTATTCGCTTAGGAAAAGTTGCTGTTTTTTTGTAAGTGGCTGCCCATTCATTCCAAACTTTTATGAAAAGACAGTAAACTAAAGGTAGAGAAAATAATACTTCTTTGTTCGTTTTTAACGAGGCTTCCAGAAGGCTCATTAAGCATTATCCTGAAGACCGCTACCCGGAGTTTTAGTGTATTTAATTACTTCCATTTGTGCTATGCTTATTTTTGATGAAATACGGTGTTTTTTATTTATAACCCGCTAAGCAACTTTGTGATAGCATGGTCTCAAAGCCAGAACCTTTCGGTTAAGAGCCTAACACCATTGCGCAATTCGCCGGGTTAACTTCTACTCCTGAACATGTTATTATTTATTTGACTGGTTACTTTGATATTTTATAGATTGTCCTGACTTAGTCATTTTTATTTTACAGTATTTCTTTAGGATACAAGCCGGAGAATATGAAGAAACCTTCCCTTTTTTGAGCGAACGTCTCGACTTGGAAATAAACGAATTGGGCAACAGAGTTGACAAGCTTGCGGATATTTATCAAACAATGGCGAAATGTAAAAGCGAGGTAGAAGTGACGTTTGTTGGACAAATAAATCTTTAATTTATTTTTTTGCAATTTAAATCTTTAATTAATTTTAGAAATTTAGTGAAATATTGCATTTTTTGCGATATTTAAAATAACTGTAATTATTTGAACTATTTGTCAAATGTCAAAGAAATCTTCCACCAAATCCTCCTTTTCAGTATGTGAATTCGTTTGAGTTTATTCGACCACCTAAAGTTATTGACAGCGATCTGGTGGTTGAGTGGTGCTGGACATCGCTTGAGTATCGTAACCAGCTATCTGGTGGAGACAACGAGGTATGTGGTTTAATTAAGTGTTCATCAGGGGAATCCTTTCATTGCGAGGCTTTGTTAAGTCACTAATGATCATTTGTGTTTCAACGTCTTGATTTTTTGTATTTCTCTTAAACATAATCCACTTATAAGCAGACGGCTGTATATTTGGTTAAGCGATTTATCGCGGAAGGATATTTGTTAATTATCCACGTTAAATATACGAACTTGACTGCTTAAAATGAATTCAGCTGAAGATAAACTCGTCAATCGTTCTCTTTTCAGTTTAAATCCTCAACAAATAAAGTTGTGTTGTGCCATCACTTGTGCATGCTGGCAAACATGGATGAGAAGCATCACAACCACCGCGTTACAGCGGAGAGAGTTATAACTGAAGCCATCGAAACGTTTACTAAGGTAAACCATAACCGGGATAGCATAACAATGTTAAAATTGGAGTTCATAGTCCAGGCATATACTGACGGATTCTCCACAGTGACGGATTTGTCACGTGGTTTCTTAGACACCTTAGAGATTTCAAAGGTTTTCCTGGTTGTACAGCCCAATATATGACAAAAAAATTTTGACCTTCAGTTACACTGATATCACGAAGAATTGACCACTAGCTTAGAAAACAAAAATATCTTATAACTGTCCGTATAATTGTCTAATATTGATGGAACTTGGTATGAATGATCTATATAAGATGAACGTTTGAAAAACCAAAACTAATTGCTGATGTTCCCTGTTTCTTAAGTTATTTGGGTTAAAGTGTAACTTTTATTAACTATTTTTATATTTGTTTAATATTTATTTATTTAAAAAGCTTTGGAAAGATGTTGGAAAGTCATTTGGTGGCTTTAGGGGATTTTGAAGTCTTTTTTGATAGCATCAATCTTTAATAATTGAACCGCTGGTTTTAGTAAAAAAAATAGATCACTGTTAGTTCAGAAAACTAAATTCCTGATAACTTTCCACTTGTTTGTTTAAATCTAATAAAACTTAACATGCAGAAATATCTATTTCACAAAAGTGTGTTGGATCTCTATGATTCATCTGGTTTCACTTTCAACATCAGTCTCGTCTTACGCATCATCTTCAATTTCAACCGACTCGTCCATCAATAAATCAGAGATATCTTCAGGATATGGCTCTGTGATCCACGTAATATTAGGATTCCAATCGTGTTCTTCAATTTCTGGAATTGCCATCTGAGCATTGATCGTACTCTTCCGTAGTTTGCTAACAAAGTTTGCTCGTTTTGTTTGTAAATGAGCGAAGAAAGACATGGGGGTACTGTTGATAGAACAACAATCTTATTTTCTTTGTTTTGCTTTTTCAGGATCATAGCGCAGTTCGTTAACAGAGCTCTACTTTGTTCTGTATAACGCACATACATATTCCTCTATTGCTGATATTTGCTGTTCTGTTATCTCCCAATCGTTGCTAATTCATTAAACACTTTTAAGAATGATTCATTGCTCTTCATCACTGTCCAACAGCGCATCTTACCCTTTGAAAGAATACAGGAATGTAATAATTTCCTGTGAAGGAGTGAAACGTAACCATTGCTTTTCTCTCACTCTCTTTCACAGGGATTGTGCCTAGGCATGTTCGCTTTCTGTTCTTTCCATTTCCGTAATCAAAGTAAACTTTGTTCAAATCGTCAATCAACACAAGGGCTAACACCATTATATCCGCGTCTCTTGATGGGGAATGTAACACCACACCACACTATAGCTTTTGTTGATATCTATTGAGTGGAGAATAACTTTTGTATCTGCTTCTTCTTGATTACTCTTCAATTCAAAATTCTCTTGTACCGAATCAGCAGTAATAATAAAACATTTGTCATCACCAGAAAGGATAATTTCTTCATTTCTTTTGCTTTTGATAATAAACTGAATGATTAATTTTAAGGGCTGTTTTGTTCTCATTGTTGAGCATGAATTTGTTCACTTGCTACTTTGCTTTTGATGGAACCGATTAATTCTGTTGATGAACTTTGCTTGATTTGATGCTTGTTTTCCGATCCGAGTATCAGCTGCAATGTCGAATCGTGTGTACCCTTTAGGGAGTGAGTGTATAAATTTCATCGCAAGCAGTTCAAATGTTTCTGGTACCGAAACGAGACAAATCCTCAATCGTATCGATGACATATGCACATTGTTTTTCTATGACACCTAGTTCAGTAAGATTTCTATCTGACGTATAACAACTTGCTTTTTAAGGTTTCCCTCTTTGATCCATCGATAAATGCCATGCTAAGGGGTATGGGTACAGTGGATTCGATAAGGCATGCTGGAAATCGATAGGTTTTTCAAACTTTACTGACAAGGATGGGAGCTGACTAAGGATATCTCGATTTGCATGAACAACCTTTTCTGTTCTGATCTTCCCTTTTTAATCTTGACATCATTTTCCTGGAAAGTTGGAAGCTTTACTCTCGATATCGGATCAGGAAAGTGCTTTTCAGAGGTCAAGATGCGCTTCTCTAAAAATTCTTTTGCTGCAGCGTTTCCTTTTTCTCCAACCTCTGGTAATTCCTCAACTCCACTTTCCTTTTGAACTCCGGAACTCAGATTGTATAACTCATTACGATCAAGGTTACAACTGAATGGATTTAGGTTTTCATTCCAAAATTTCAATGATTTTCTATATATTTCTCTCTGACTTTCCAATCTCTGAAAGGCGGAGTGTATGTTCTAATGGCGTGCTTTTGACGTAGCTTCGGTCCACTCGCGAAATTTTTTACATTTCACGGGAATTAATTTTCGCGAATCGGTCAAAATGGAATATTTTGTGGGAATTTAATGTCGCGAATTCTTCAAGTTTTATCCATTTTTTAAGTGAAAATTTTCAGAAAGTCTTTATCAAATCGGTTTGAAACAGCCTCTCGTGCAGTGAGTGATAAAAAAGAATTAGCTGATACCTATTGCAAGTATCAAATTATGATCCCCGACTGAACAGCATATATGACAAAATTTTAAGCAGGTGTTTAAATGATTTTTCGCTTCAAACTTTTTTCATTATCAATCACCATATATGTAGCATTCATGGCTTACTTAAAATACACGGCCGGCTATGTCGGTTCCGAAGGCCGGAAAATAGCAGGCCAGTTTATGAAGTTAAAAGATGAATTAACCGTTTTTCTTGAAAATCAGCTATATCTCATATGTTAGTTAATTCTTTGTTAATAATATTGCTCGATTAAACTTATATATAAATGGAATATAATTAAATAAACACAAGAATTTGAAGTTTTTGTCGTTTGTCTTACATAAAGCAGTAAATTAAATTGTACACTCAAGAGGGGTTTAACTCTTATGGTTCTTTTGAATGTTAACAATGCCTTCATGTGAAACGAAATAATCTCAAAATAAACATTTAACATACACAAAGTTAATAAGGTAATTTAATGTTGAGGTCAACCATGACAGAGGTGGCGAGACAAATATCCAGGGTTAAAATACAATGCAATGTCACATGGGCCTAATTATTAGCTTGTCTCTTTTTTGTCTGACGAGATTTAAAAGCACTGATATCGTCTTTCCGAACACTGTCATTCAAAAGTGACTGTCTGTTGTTAAAATATATATTAGCAAGAGTTCTAATGTAACTCCTTCTTCAAAATGTTCACCGCATAAAAATTTATTGTCCCATTTTGTTTGCAAAACATGAACAGCAGCAATTACAATTTTATCTGGCAACTTGAATAAAATATTTTTTGTGTAATCGAAGCTTTGATATAATTAGCAAGAGATTGACAAGGTAGTTTCAAACCACCTCTCGATAATATATTTGTGTATTCAGTATACGAGGTACCTTTATCAGATTGTAACATCTTGTTGCCTAAATTACAGATTGACTTTTTAAGCAACTTCTTAGTAATATAGCCAGCAATACAAATGACAACCTCCTTACTTTCCTTACTTTCATCATTAGTTCGTAAAATCAATCTCCGCCAAGTCATTCTCAATAAATGTAAATCCATGTCCCAAAAATTAAAATCTTTAATTAAGGACTTCAATAATAATATAATATTCAGTAATATTTTTTCTGAGGATATAACATCACGAAGTCCAATAAGAAAACGACCACCACTCATTTGGAAAATCGCCGTTTAAGACTTCTAAAATCTACTAGTAAGAACATACTCAGAGCCAAAAGATCTTCAATGAGACACGCCGTACTCGTACTAAAGTGATAACAAACACTTTCGATGTCTGCTTAGACAACGTATACTTCTGTGTTACCATTTCCTGGCTAGCTTGCTGTCTTTTAATCCAATCAGCCAAACATCGAAAGAACAACTATTTGTTATCATTTAGTACAGCTGCATGGCCCAGTCGGTTATTGGAAAATTTTGATTTACTGTTTGACAGAATCCACCAAGCATTCACAAGTGATAAAAAATTTGCAGCTGCAATATCATCAGGGAAATATGACTTTACTGCAGCAGATTCATGAAAAACATTGAGTGCTAGTTGAACATTTTGTTTGTTGTTGCCATGGTGCAAAGATTTGTAAGAAAGTTTATGGACTTTTCGCATGTTGCTGGAAAGTTTTGCATATTCTTCGTAAACTTTGTGTAGGAGGTGCCATGAAACATTCCCTGAAGGAACATGTATTAGATCGGTGAAACCTTCGAACTGGAACTCAGGGAAAATAAATCGCTTTGAATTCAACAAATTGTTCCTATTATTCTTCAAGATGTGTACACTATCGAAAATGAGATAAATCTTTTGTTCATTATGTATAATGGAACAAAATAGTCGTCACTATCATCACAGTCATCACTTTTAAGTAGTTTGTAAAATCAGAAACATTTGAAGCATGATTATCAGATATTACAGCTCTAACAATAAAACCAACAGTAAACAATACACGTAAACGATTGGGACGATTCATCAAAAAGGACAACTAGACATTTAGTGTACAGTTATTTTTCAAATGTATAAGCTGTCTTGTGTTGAAAATGTTGCAAATAATACAGGAAATACATTGTGTCATTTCATGCTGGAGAGTGCGATTTTAACCAATCTAGGGGGTCAAATTTTCAAAATTTACCTCGTATGTCACTAGCTTTATGCCCTCCCCCATATCGAAATGGCCCTGCCATATATGGTTTCTAATGTGGCATGTGATCTCCAGCTGATATTTTGGATTCTTCTGAGCAGATTTGTGTAGACTCCATCTAGTCGCCTTTTAAGGCGAACAGACAAGGTCCAAGTTTCTGATCCATACAAAAGGACAGGTTCAATTAGAGTTTGGAATGTTTGGAGCTTTAGGGAGGAGGGGAGATTTGAACACCAAATCTTTTCAAGTTTGTTGCATGCATCCCATGCAAGAGCTATGCGGATGTTGAAGTCTTTCTCGGACTTTTTTCTTCAGACTCGGAGTCTTTGATGTGAGCCCCAAGATATTTGAAATCCTCTACCCTTTCGATGGAGAATCCATTAAGTCGTATATTAGGATTGCCGCTCTAAGGCCTATTACAGGTCGGTAAATTATAAATTAAATATGCCGAATCTTAACGATTAGGGAAAAGATGGGAGTTCTCACAGTTAAACACAAGTCATGTTTGATTTTTATTCGAATTTGTTATGAATGGGAGTTGTTCTTAGTGCATTAATTCAAAAACATTACGTATTTAACGGAGTAAAGTTGGTGAATTTTGTAATAAAAAAAGATTGTTTGTAGCAAGTTTGTTCTTTATATACAGTTCTTAAAACGTTTTAAAACAAGTATAACAACAGCTTAAAGAATAAACGCGAAAACAAAAGAAATGTGCGTTTGAAACGTTTTTCAAGCCAACAGTATTCCTTCTTGAACATTTAAAAGTCCATTCATCACTGGAAAATTCATCAAGACTAATTTCTTCAGTTAACTGGCTCATCCGGAACTAGTTTCTCTAGAGCAGCTGATACTGAAGTTTGCTTTGTTGCAATAGATCTTCTCTTTCTTGGGTATTTGTGGCCATCAACACGGCGCTTGTGTTTCCTTATTTCTCCGTTTGGATGTTCCGTCAAATATAAACTGATGGCGTACTCGTAGCGTGCATTGTCAAAGTTTTGGTCGGTACGTAGTCTGGAAATGTCATTAAGGCCTTTGTTTTTGAACGAGTGTCTATCTTTGGAAAATACTCTTCAAAGAAAAGAGAAAACTCTCTCCGTTTCGGCATTAGATGTCGGCATAGCGATGGCAATCTCCGCTATGTGAAGTAGGTTTTTAACACCTAGCTCTAGTTTTCGTGAAAACAAATGGGGCCAAACATTGTGCGGTGATTTGTTACTTAAAAACATTTTCACGTGCTCATACGAAATTTTGAATTCTGTGTGAATTTTAGATATTTCACATCTATTTACGGTAAGAAGATTTTCAAATCGATCCACGATGACACGAATACTACGGAATCTGTCGTCACAATCTGTAATCTCATAGCTTTGAATGTCCAAGAAAATTCCGATCGCCTTGAATAAGAGGTCTTTCATAAACGTGTCTAGTCGCTGTTGGATACAAGCATTTAACTCGACAACGATCTCAGATATGGTTTCCGCAACTTTCGTTAGGGAATCATCCAAGTCACCTTTTTGCAGATAATCCCTATGAAATAAAGTCTCTTGTTTGGCGCTCAAGAATTTTAAGGTTGTTTTCAGGGGCAATTTGGGCTTTTAACTTGCACACTGTTGGAAATACTTCGGCTCATGTTCAGAACGATTCAATTCCAACTTTTCAATGGACTTTTCAAATGCCAATTTAATGTCGTCTACGTCCGCATCTACTGGTTCTTCAAGAGAGATCAGGGAGAATTTTAGGATTCCTGCTGTTTTTATACTGGGCCGCACAACCATCAGAAAAGTAATGAATTGTTTTATTGGAGGGATTAATTCTGATTTGATATGGTTTACTGTTGCATCAAGGACTGTGTAGACAAAGCTAGCATCGTGATCAAGATCATCAGAAATAATGCAAAGAGAGGAGTCTATTCGAGAGTTCTCTGATCGATAATAGACTATTATTGGATGAAGAGAACACTGACTTTTGGGTAATTCCATGTCAAATCATCCAATTTTTTCTATGAATGTCACCCTTATGTCTCAGATTTTCTTTAAATTTGGACCTATGATAGTTACTGATGAGAAAAGCAAATCCTGGAAATTTTATAGCCACAACTCTTATGGTTCAAATTTTATGGCATTTTGAAATTTTACCTAATTTTGACTTGGCGGCCATTTTGAATTTACGTTTTATTTAATAGACCTGGAACAAATCATTCAATAATCTTGAAATTTGGAGCCTAGGGGTTTTTTGGTGTGAGGAATCTAAAAATAACATTAGAAATTACCATAATTCAAGTGTTCAAACACTATTGAAGATTTCAACTTCACTGTGTTTCTTAGGCTCAAAGACCAAAAAGGGGCGTGGCCAAGAACATTTTTCAAAATGAAATGGTTTATCCAAATCTTAATATGTTAAACTAAGTTGTGTCTAAAAATGGTATTTAGTTCTCTTGTAGATCAGTAATAATCTCATTTAGAAATAAGGACAAGTTTGAAGTTGAAAATTGAAAGTTCAATTTTTCAATAGTAAATAGTAAGAATATCCAATTTTGTAAATGTGTTATGGAAAAAATTATTTTGCCATCATTAAAAGGTTATACCAGGAATTAGCTTGCAGCAAAACATATTTCATTTTGTTTTGTTAAAATTTTTATTTTTATCACCACATTGCTTGTTTACTTTTGACATAATAACTACCTGGATCCATTTATCAGCGAGTTTCTGGCAATATTCGTTTTTGAAGTCTTCTTCCCCAATTACTGCTCCTAGGTGTCTCTCACCTCTTGTCGATATTTGGATGTCCGTGCCAAGGAAAATTTCTCTGGCTTTTTCCAGGTGTTTTGGTTTAACAATGAGCCATGATTTCCTGGGCTGTGGTAGGTAGCCGAAAGAGGGACCGATATCTGCCAGGTTTCCCAAACAGGTCCTTAGGATTTCACAATTCCCGATGGCTGTGATGTCGTCTGCAAAGGCTGCCATAATTGCTCCCATGACGACTTCTAACATGATGTTCAGAAGTGGTGTCAGACCTATTGCATACATCGCCATTCCTAATGGATCCCCCTGTGTCGTTCCTTCCTTCGATTTGATCTCGTATCCTCCTATCACAAACAGCCTCGCTGGAATCTTGTAGTTATTGTTGACATATCGTTCAAGTATTGGACAAAGCACTTTGATGTTGTGTAGAAGTGCGTTACGGTTATTGCTGTTAAAGGCATTAGCCGCGTCGACCAGCAGTACCGCCTCGGATTCTTCACTTTCAAACATCTCCCGCATTGAGTGGATGGCTGCTTCACTCCCCGCTGCCGGGACCCGGGCACATTTGCACCTTGCTGCATGAATTGATGACATCTTTTTTCGCTACAGACATGACGACTTTTTCACAGATTCGCCTTAAAACTTCTCCCAAGCCGATTGGTCTTAGCCCAGGTCGTTTATCTAGAGGCACCAGTATACACGCAAGAAATGCTTCTAGAGACTCGTCATGAACATCCTCCGTACACATCTTTTTACTGAAGTTATCAATTGCTTTTCGGAGATCGCGACCGCTCTCACCATACCCCTTTGAAGTTAGGGGCCTTCTCCATCCATCTGCGTCCAAACCAGATGATCCTGAGCCTCCTTTGGTTCTCTGAGCAGCCTTGAGAACGAAAGTTTAGTCGATTACATCGAATATCACCGGATCGACAAACCGTTTTTGGTGTAACGTTTCAAAGGTTTCTTCATTTAGAGGACGAATTCCGCCAGTCATGTTGTTGGTTAGAAGCTTAATGGCACCATTAACGTTTCTACATTCCATCATGATTTTGAATTTTCTGGAAGTACAGGCAATGTCGGCTTTTTCGTGTGGCTTCGGAAGGCGCTGTTGTAGTGTGTTCGCTTCTCTGAATAGTGAGTTTATATTTTCTTTGTTCTAAACTTTCATCCGTCTTTCTAGAGCTCTCCGGTTGTCCTTGCTTTTTGACGATTTGGACGGTTTTTGTAATAGTAAGGCTGGCATTACGTGTACAGCTTTCATTGCTATGTCTTTTTTTGGGGTATCTTCTATCCAGCTGTCCAGGAGTCTTGTCAATTCCCGTATGAAGTTCTTGCCGGCTCCTCCATTCGGTAACATGAAGAGGTTCCTTCTCCAATATACTATTTTTTCATAGCATTCATTGATATTTTTTGTTATCTGATTCCCTGCTGCCTCACCCCAATAAAAGTGTTTATTTCTTCTTTCACAAACAAAATCAATCTCCACCAGGGTCCGATTAACTCTTGCCCCAGTTTCGATCGAAAATTGATGTGATTGATCGGTTTCTCGCATAAAATATACGAAAAATATTCATAAATTTCTTAGTATTACTTCGACGTCGAAAAAACAACGTCCGTTGTTTACAATTATTGCGAGAGACATTAAATAATTTTCTGTTAAGATCAGTCGCATCGCTTTGATAGCAATGAAAGAAATGATTACGATGGGCTATGGCTGCAGCACATGCTGGTGAAACCAAGACGAAGAATGAGGCTCTAACTGATATTTCCTTGAAGGAACGAATAATCTTATTGCTTCAGATATTATTGAAGTAGTTTCATTAACACAATCATCAGCTGAGTTGGAAAAAATTTCCTTCCAAGGGACAGACTGAATGTGTGCTTGAAATTTTTGCCAATCCGCAAGATCATATTTAAAATAGGTTCTATGCATGGGATGTTCATGAGAAACTTGTCTATTGAAGTTAACTTTGACCAATATAACAACATGGTCAGAACGACCTAAAGGAGCGCTATGAGATAATTTACAGATGTCCGGGTTAGAGGTTAAAAATAAATCCAACAAGGAAGGCGATTGACTGGATTGATCAGGAATGCGGGTTGGAAAATCAACTAATTGCGAGAGAGACTGAGATACTGCAAAGTTATAGGTTTCAACACCAGAGACTTGTTCCGTTAGAGAATTTTAGAATTTTAGTTTATGGTGAATGTTAAAGTCACCAAATGCAAAGATGTTGGTTGAGCAATGTTTAAGAATAGCTGAATCAGCGGACTTTGAGACTGATTTGATCACAGAACAGTCTTGAGAAGATGGAGAATGATTGCGGAAAAATAGAAAACTAGTTGAATGTAGAAGAGACAAACGAAAACACATGAAAGGTTGATCGGGGTCTTTCAGGTCAATTACTCGAGATATTGGTAACGTTTCCTTAACATAAACTGCTAGACCATGCATATGAATCGAGGAATCCATTCTAAACAAAGGTAGATATTTAGGAACAACAACAACAACAGGTTCCTGGTGATGTCACGGACTTCATTGTGGCGCATTGTAACGAATCCGCCTTTCTTGCAGGAGAGTGCACGAGAGAGGTCGAATCTGCATCCGCATACACATTCCGATGGTAATCTTGGTATAGCCCAATTGAATCAAATACGCATTGCATCCCAGAACTGTTCTTTATTGAGATCGCATCCTAGTTCTTTGAGGGGAAGGGTCGACAACCAATTTGACGCACCAACTTCTCTGTTTGCTTCATTTGTTCTTCTGCCATTCCCATCCGTATTTGATTTCCTCAATCCGTTTGCTGGTCAGCTTTTGGCAGTACTCTCTTTTAAACACTTCACTTCCTTGATGGAATCCGATAACAGTTGTTCACAATCGTCCGAATTTAGGGCAGAGAATTTTGATGTTGTGCAGTATTGACTGACGGTTGATATTGTTGAAGGCGTTTGCAGCATCAACGAGCAGCACGGCTTCAGATTCTTCTTCTGCATAATTCCCGCATTGCATTGGATAGCAGCCTCACTCCCAGCCGAGTGACCCGAGCACATCTGCACTTTACAGCAAGAATCTATTACATCTTGTTTAACGACAGACATAACGACTTTGCCGCAAACTCTTGGTAAACCTTCACCAACACCAATTGGTCTAAGTCCTGGGTTCTTGTCCAACGGTACTAAAGCCTGCAAGCAAGAAACGCTTCAAGAGTACCGTAATACTTCGAATATACGCCCAGGCGTTTAACGGGCCATAACATTAAATTCGGGTGCAGCATCAATCATATCATCTTGGATCCTTCTTCGCATTTCTTGAAACACGAAATAAGGTTATCTTGAGACCCATCAAGACAAGAGATTCATCGATGACGTCATAAACGATAGGATTGACGGTTCGTAGCGGTACTTGCAATGTGACGTCATCATTAGCTTGCTTCCCTTGTGGATGTTTTTGCGTCAGTATCTCTAACGTTTCTTCATTCAATGGTAGAATCCCTTGCGACATGCTGTTCGCCAGAAGTTTTACAGCGGCGTTGACGTTCCCCTTCTGCATATAATCCCGAGATCTTTTAGATATGCTAGCAACATCTTTCTTTGCTGGGGGTTTAGGCAAGCGCTGTTGACCTTAAAGAGCAATACTCATTAATAATCACGAATACATTACATGAAGGTCAAGATAATGACTCTGCAAAGCATTATGTTTTTAAAAGTTCATAGTAGGGGAGATTTGGCTCTAAAACCACCATCTATGGGAAAAAAATGTCCACAAGCTGAAATTTGGTCCAGACTTACAATATAGTATGTAGATTAACAGATAAAAAAGGCACATCGATTGGACATTGGGAAACCTCGGTTTCAGGCCTTTAAACTTCTGAGCGCATGCGTAAAATGGTCAAAATTAAAAAATTTTAAATAGGGTCATGTTGTATATTATTTTTTAGCATTTTTTATGCTGATTAACTTTTTCCTTAGAACCTATGTTTATAATTAAGCACACAAGGAGTTATACTAAAAAGATTGGACAAGAAAATCATTTGAAATTGTCCTTATATTCTTTAAAAATTGGATAAAATGTCAAAAATATTGTTGTCATCTTCAATTTCCAGACCATCGTCACTTTCATCATCAACAACCGTTGATATTACCTGAGATATAGAAAAAAATTCACAATTAACTCATCATAGAACAGCACAGTAAAAATGCCTTAAATTATTATGTTTGTCTTACTTGTGCGTTTGAACATTCAATGCCTCGGCACTCGCCACATGTTGATACGCATTGGACACCGTACTTCCGACACGAACATGTTTTCGACCCACATGGATTCTTCGTACCAAGCTTAAAAAAAAACAGGTTCTTGAATTCTCTTTTTGTAGGAGTATGATACTAGTAATTCATCGCTACAGCGTTGTCAACTCTCTAAGCCAGTTGAAAAGTTTTCTAGATCCAAAGAACACGGCTATGAAAGATAAAGATAAATGATTTAGGCTATATCATACTATACCTTGCATTTACATCTAATGACTTTCATTAGTGATTGTGGTGCGATTTCTTCATCTGTCATCACAGGACTAAGAACACCGTTTTCTAATTCCCATCCCCATTCACTTGGCTGAATATCGTAGTCGTCGATCATTGACCATTGTATGATTTGGTAATGGCATCGCAGTCCGTGATAGTGTGCAGCCTTTTCGGTTGGTGGAAGTTTTTCTGGAGCAATGATTCCCTTGCATTCCAGATACCCGGCATACTTTTGATATCTAAACAATAAAAATTTCAAATACTAAATACTTGAATAGGTATAGTTGAGAGCTAAATACTTGAATAGGTATAGTTCAGACGTTGAGAATGGGAATAGGTATAGTTGAGACGAAAGCAGTGAAAGTTTAAGGTAGTATAAAGTCAATTTACATCAATCAAGTAATTAAATTACCTCATTCGGCTTAAACTGTCATCTTTCTTGCCACCGTACATCATTTTAAACACCTTAATTGCTGCTGAACCAACTTCCGATTGTTCACACCATGGAGAAAAGTTTATTTTAGCTTGCTCCTTCATAGCTTCAGATGTGGCACACATATTGACAATATTTGCTTTCCCCTTTCCAAATATAGACGACGTTGTGTCACAACCAGTGAAAGCATGTAGAAAGAGCAAGTACTCCTTTGTAAATTTGTTTTGTAAGGAAGCATGTTTGATATTCCAGACCTTGTCCCATCTTTCTTGCAAGAAGTAGACGTCAAGATGGTTCTCACTGTCCCAATGGTGAACCAACATTACAGCTATATCGGTGTCATCTGCAACAGCAACAGTTGCTGTGGTCTTCGACTTATCAAGAGTTTTCATTGCAATAGTGCTATCAGCATCACCACGACAATTAGTGACTTCGATGTTGGCTTGCCAAAGTTTAATTGACAGAAAATTTAGCAATCCCGCCTTGTTTGAAGTATTGCTCAAGAAGCGTTCTTGTGTGAAGGGAACAGGGTTGTCTTCCTGGATCTGCACATCACGACTTTGTGATATGATATTTCGGCGCTTGTGCTCTTGACTTTTGATGCTTTCGTCCTCGTAGCCATCAAATATCACCTCTGATGAGTTACCATAATGCTTCTTTGTGTACTTTATGTAAGAATCAGCAATTGAAATGAATTTGTCTCCCTTTTTCCAACGGACCCTGTGTAACAATGATCCTCCATCAATGACGAAATGGCAGTGTGGTGCGATGTCTTTCTTTGGCATTGCGTCTTCTTCTGGCATGATTACCTTTCGTAGTGATGGTTTATCGGGCTTTCTCATCATCCCTTCTTTGAACAACGACATAGGTTCGGCTGTTAGCTCATATCGAAAGAACTGCTCAAGATTTTCTTCTCGTTCGGCAATCGTTACCATCCGATGAAATAAAGCCTTTGGGTCAGGTAGCCTATCATCTCCTTTTTTGCAGATGTTGTTACGAAGCGATGCAAGAGATTTCAACTGGTCGTTCCTTTTAATTGAGGCCTCGTTGATTAATTTGTGATCGAAGCTCTTCTGGATCTCTTCACCAATGATCTCAGCTTGTTCACAGTTGACATTATCGACTTGATTTTGAGACATGGGCTCTATTGAAAAAGTTAATCAGCGTAAAAAATGCTAAAAAATAATATACAACATGACCCTATTTGAAATTTTTTAATTTTGACCATTTTACGCATGCGCTCAGAAGTTTAAAGGTCTGAAAACGAGGTTTCCCAATGTCCAATCGATGGGGCTTTTTTTCTGGTAATCTACATACTATATTGGAAGTCTGGACCACATTTCAGCTTGTGGACATTTTTTCCCCACAAATTATGCTATTCTCCCCTACTATTATTGTTAGAAGATCATCCATGCCAAGTTAGATTTAAACAATTAAGTGTCTACCTTCACCCTATTTATACCAGGACTTTTTGAGGTCCTCATAAAAAATTATTTAGAATAGGTATGACGCTGAAATTTTCTGAGTATGTTTATACACCTATTCCAAATCAATTTGGAAGATATTGGTATATTTGGCAAATCTTTTGTTTCGCCAGGTCTTTTGAGTTGTACCACAACACCGAAAAAAAGGAAAAATCATGTTTTGGTTGCAATTTACGATATATTTTTCAGAAAATAAATATATATGATCCTACATATAAAACTAGTAAAATATTTACTTGTATATATATATATTAGAATAATAAATATTGAATGTTATTGTCGCACAACATCTTGCGTTTAGTTGTTTTTGCATTTCAGACATTTTTGCTCTATGTGCTTTTGGCACACATTTTTGCCGCATGACTGGCAAAGAGATTTAATGCATGGTACTGAGGATTTCTTGATGGTAGTATCTATGTTGCTTTCTTCCAGACACAGCCCACACTTGTGCTGTTTTTTAGAGAATGCGGGGCGAGATTCCTCTTGAACTGATACGGCAGCACCCAAAAAGCAGGCAATTTTGTGTTTGATTACTGGATGCAATCTAGATTGGTTTCTTGTGTTCATTGTAGGTAAGACCAACTCCATCACTAGATCATAAGTGTATTCAAATGATTTCTCTTTCTTAGGATCTTTCTTCTTGTTGAGGGTAAATATGGTTTCAAAGTTGACTCTTGCGGTGTCCAGCATATACGCAAACATTACATGGGTCCACTTTCGTGATTTGGTCTTTGTGGTGTGAAATCCCATACGTCGGTCCACGATATCTGTTCCACCTTTTGTAAAGTCATACAACTTGTACAACCCTAACTTGTTGCATTTGTCATCCCTTGTGGTACCAAGAATGGGATTCAGAGTCGACAATATGAGGAGATTTTTTTTCCCTTTTCGTACGTTTTTACTACGTACGACAGCAATTTCAATGGGCCATCTCGCTGTCAATATACTTCATTTGACAAGGAATCTCTTTGTTTGAAATTTTTCAATTCTTCTGGCACTCCTTTCCTGTTCATCTGCAATGTGCCTAGACAAGTAATGTCCTTTTCATATAACCACCACTCAAGTGGAATGGACGTGTAAAGGTGGTCAAATGATATATTCCTTCCGCGCAATGGAACTGAACTCCCCAATCGGTTTACCATTTTCTTGACAATTGCTTCGGTACCAGACACAAAATGGTCAGAAGGTTCCCCAACTGGTTTACCTGCATATGGCGCACCAATGAATGTGTATGGGTACTCTGCAGAATTGATTGCCTTGATCAACAAACCGTACTTCGCTGGCTTATTAGGATTATATTGTTTGAATCAAATCTGTGTTCTCATTGGATACAGAGTTTCATCCAATGACTGATTCTCTCCAGGGACAATACACTGCATACATTTATCACTGAACGATTCATATATGTCACGAATGGCTGCAAATCGGTCACGATTCTATCGTTCTTCTCGGGTTGATTCATTGTCAAAAGAAAGATTGCCAAGTATGAAGAGAAAGCGATTTCTTGACATGGTGGCACTAAATATGGGTTGACCATATAGATTTGAGAATAATTTTAAAACTGAGAGAGTGTTGAGCTTGTAGAGTCCCATGTACAGACACAGGCCAATCCATGCATACATCTCTTATTATTTATTTATTTATTCTCAAATATTTATAACAGGATAAATTCCTCAGTCGTAAATAATATATACAAGATTATACATAATATATACACTGTTGTTCTGGAAGTCCTGACAAGTCCTTCAATGGTTACTTCCTTTATATATGTAAATCTATTATTTTCTGCGACAAAATTATCTGGCAACTGGGAAGGCAGATGTACAATCTTTCTATTTACACAGGAAACAATATCCAGGTGTAAAAAAAAGTTCAAATGCTGCACGTGGAGTTGGTGTGTTGGATGCTTTTCGTCGCGGCCCTATTTGACCTGAGATGATATTTGCCCGATTTCTTTTACCAACGTTTGTTGTTGGCGGCTGGTTTTGAAAGGTTCGCACAACATTGTTACTCTTTTTGGCATCAACTTTGAAGACACTCTTTATTGTTTTCAAATCAGCAGGGATAGGAAATGGATCATAATTATCCAAGCGACATCAATGCTGTTGACCAAATGGTTGCTTGTCATCAATGCTGTTGACCAAATGGTTGCTTGTCATCAATGCTGTTGACCAAATGGTTGCTTGTCATCAATGCTGTTGACCAAATGGTTGCTTGTCATCAATGCTGTTGACCAAATGGTTGCTTGTCATCAATGCTGTTGACCAAACGGTTGCTTGTCATCAATGCTGTTGACCAAATGGTTGCTTGTCATCAATGCTGTTGACCAAATGGTTGCTTGTCATCAATGCTGTTGACCAAATGGTTGCTTGTCATCAATGCTGTTGACCAAACGGTTGCTTGTCATCAATGCTGTTGACCAAACGGTTGCTTGTCATCCATGCTGTTGACCAAACGGTTGCTTGTCATCCATGCTGTTGACCAAACGGTTGCTTGTCATCAATGCTGTTGACCAAACGGTTGCTTGTCAGCCGTCGGCGTATCAATCTACTTGGCTGAGCAGGCTGGTAATCGATTATTTCTTCGCCCACGACATCTTCAGCTACAGTTTCTCCATCTGGAGTATCATCATCTAAACAGTGGGGAACAAATTATATAAATAAATAATTTATATAATTATTTATTATATAAATATAATAAATAAATAACACCTAATATGCGATTATGTACAAATTTTGTCTAGATTTCTGTTTGCGGACTGCACAGCAAATTTCATAAATTTATCCGTTATCAGTAAATATATTACCCAATACATTTTGTATTTCCCCCGAATCATCCTGGAAGTCTTCATCACAATTATCATAATCATCTTCCTTCACAAACTGAAGAATGTTTCGGATGGCATCATCAGCCGAAATACGTGGACATTTTGCTTTTATTGGCATTTCATTTATTTTTAATACTAAAATAATTTTGAATAAAAATACAATAATCATGTAAATATCACCAAAAATATTATAGTTTACTATTGTCCTACAATCAATTTATCGTTACTAGATAGTAAAAGTGTTTGAAACTGTGTTTTTTCATCACAGAATTGTTGCGGTTTTTATAATTTTTTTTGCATTTTCCGCCATATTGCCTGGTGTGGCCACTAGCGCTTAAAGTTGAAAATTTTTCAAAAAATAAAACCGATTACCTGAAACGGTATAAAAAAATAGGAAAAGTCAGTGATGCGCACTGCCATGGGCCCACTTTTGATAAAATGGGGGAACTTTTTCTGCAGTGAGGCGCTGTATGAGCGCCACCTGAAATAAATAGGGTTAAGTGGATTAATTTTCGCGAGGTCAAAAAATTCACATTTCGCGAGTACTAATTTTTGCGAATCGGCCATCCTCAAATTTTTAGCGAGGACTTATTTTCGCGAATCATTAATTTTTAGAATTCAAAAAAAATTCTAATGTGGGTTGAAGATTTCAACGCTATGAAAAAATGATACATGAGCTCTATTGCGAACCCAAAGATGAAATTATAATGGGTAGCTTTATTGAGAAGAACGTCAACGTCGATTTTGATGTACAACCGAAAGCAAGAAAGAAAAAAGACACTGAAAAAACTGTTCATAAACCCAAAGGGTGCAAAGACATTCGATCTTTCTTCCAAAAAAGATAATGAAAAAAAACGTTTTTCTCAAAATTTTCGCGAATCAGCCCTGTTCAATTTTTTGCGAGTATTAATTTTCGCGAATTGTCATTCTTTGAAATTTTCGCGAATTTGGCCGAAATCGCAAAAATTAATCCACTTAAGGTATTTAGTTTTTTGAACTACCAGTGATCGAATTTTTTTACTAAAACTAGCGGTTCAATTATTAAGAATTTATGGAATCAAAAAAGATTTTAAAATCCCCTAAAGCCACCAAATGCCTCGATTTGACTTTCCAACAAAAGAAGAAGGTCAAATACCCCCTCAAAGAAAATTTTTGTCACCTATTTGGCTGTTCAACCAAAAAAAATCTTTTCCCTGAATCTCTGAGGTGTCCAAAAACTACATGACAAAAATTATATTTCAAGGTCCGTCAGTAGGTCGTCCTGGACTATCTTGTGTATTTCGCTTGTAGATAAACGACATTGGCCATCTCTCTGAAGCTCTTATGACGAAAACATTGATTCATCCAAGATCAACTGAATTTTGCGAGCAAAGATTGAAGGTATGGGAACTTTATGTTCTACAAATGAGCGGTTTTAAATCAGTAACAATACTGTGGCAACATCGTGCACTAACGTTTCATTTTACTAAACAAAAATTTAATTTGTATTTCAGCTATCTCATGTAATTTCATTCAAAAAAGTACTTTTCGATAACGAAATTGCAGTATAAAAAACCGTTGAAATGAAGCCAAAGTCACAAATATGTATATATAATATAACGCCATTTTGTTAAAACCTTTGATTGTATTTTGTGTTCAAAGGCACTTCTACAGATTCGTTGAAAAAGTTGCCAACAAAGAATGATTATATTTACACGAATAATAATTAGGGACATTCCCGCGACGCGGCCGTGAATTTCAAACTTTGACCTAGCGGGGAAAATTTTCAAAATGGTAGCCAAGCTTCGTTGAGGCTAACTGTTAGTTGCGTATAACCATGGACAATTTTAATGACTTTTCCAAAGAACAAGCACTAGAATGGCTAAAAAATCACGGTTTGGCCTCATCCGGGACGAAGGATGAATTGATTATTAGAATTAAGTAGTTCATTCGCTATTCCTCACTCGTTAATAAGTTGCATAGAAAAACAACTCAAAGCTACACATTTACCACCACTCTAGACCCCCTCCTCGTACCTCCTATTACAGCTCGTTGGAAAAGTGACGACAATCTTTTCCCTAAAGTATCCCAAGAGATATTTTCAAATTATGCTTCAAAGAAAAAGGAGGGGAGTCTTGGGCAGCAAGAGAAAGCTTTTCGTATGTTTCAAAGCAGGAAAATAGTAACAGTGAAAACAATTTGTTCAGACACCTCCAACGAGGCAACTATTAAAAAATCATATGGACACGTATCAAGGCCTGCTGTAATATTATTCCGAGATGGCAACCCAGTTCAAGGTCACTGTGCATGTCCTGTTGGAGTCAGTGGGCTTTGTTGCCATGTTCTAGCTTTATTGTTGTTTCTTAAACATTTTGCTGATACAGGAGAGAAAATTTTAGAACTAGCTTGCACTGAACAGTTGCAAAAATGGCATAAAAGATCAAGCAAAGGATCCATTCCTATGGTTCCAATGAAGGACATTAAAGTGAAATCAGCCAGTAAAAAATGTGAATATTCAAATGTGACTTTTCTTGATTTTAAATTACCGAAAGTGAAAGTTTTTGAGTTCATACAGGCAAATTCACCAAGAAGCTTTAAATGTTTCATTTCCAAGTCTTGAAAATCTTTTCTCTCTTGAGAAAGCTCAGATTGAAGATTTTGAATAACTTCAGCTGCATCAACTAGCTGGGTTTTCAATTCAGCAACATTGTCGGTGGTTAAATTGAGTTTCTTTTTATACTGAGCTTTCGAAGGCTTTCGAGTCTTTTTAACCGGTGCATGTTTCCTTACAACTTCTCGACGTGCTTTCCTCTGTATAGGAGTATCTTTAAAAATACTCGTAGCTTTCGTTTTGAAGTCAAAAAAGCGAGCTTCTGCTTCTTTGATGGTGTTTTCGCCCTTTCAAAAGCTTTTTTGGCTCTATAATACTTGAGCTTTAAAAGTTCGTATTGCTCTTTTGGAATGACGACATCAGGCAAATGATTTGACGAAGTCCTTTCACCTTTGCTCCAATGAGCAGCACAAATGTAACCTTTCTCCAGTTAAAACCAGAGGTTTTGAAAAGTCTTTGATATTCAGCTTGTAGTCTCTTACCTCGTGGCAAACGATAGTATTTTAATTTCTCTCCATTTCTATCCAAGGTCTTGTAGTTGTTAAAGCAAAGTGCTGAGCTACAATTCCAGTGAACCATTTTTTAAAATACGATAATTTAGATGTAATATGATAAGTAAGATATGTTGTCAGTCTGTAGCAAATGCGACAGAAGGTCGTAAAACAACAACAATAATGGCGGATGTTTGGATTTATGAAAAATTTTCCCGCAGTTAGTTCCCAGGCCCCATGTGAGGAATGTCCCTAATATCAAACCATATTTATAAGTTCTTTCCACATTCCAGGATCTCGATCAGTCAGCGGACCTCTGCGAGAAGACATACGGGAAAAAACACGTGTTATATCTGCAGCATATGTTGAACATTGGCCTCACTTACCAAGACTCGCAGAAACTTAACGAAGCCCACGATTACTATGTTAAATGGCACGATGGATGTGCAAAGGTAACAATTGATGTCTCTTCAATTCAAATGAACTAATATACCGGTCTTCACCCTTCAAATCATTTAAACTATTTCATTCTGTGTAATATCTCTTTTCGGTTTCCTAACTATTTAGTATTTTTGTGTAGGTTTTGGGACTCGAACATCCAAAAACAATAGGAGCCATAAACGTCCTCGGCGACCCTTTGTTCGCGAGTATAGCTGAGAAGAAAGCGAGACAAACTGCCGAGAATGCTTAAAAATATTCACACCCGATGCAATTTTTTTTATTCGCATATTTTTTTTGCTTTCGTGACTTTTCAAACTTTAAGTTTTGTCTTTGCAGAATATCATTTTTTTGTTGTTTATTTATTTATCAATTTTATTTATATTAATAATTTGTTTCTCTTTTATTGTCTTTCCCTTTTAATCTAAATCTCATAGATCTGTGAATCTCTAAAGGACCATTTCTTTCTAATGGCTATTTATTTATAAATGTAAATAATTTACCCATTGAATTTTTATGGGTTTTTTTTATTTCTATTGGAATAAATAATCTATTTGTAAATTATTTATACACGGTTGAAAAAAGAAAGTTGTTTGATTTCGCTTATAATATTCTATATCTCCATTTATTTATTTTTTGCGTGTAAGTTCGTGATCGGAATAAATGTCCAATACTGAATCTATTGCTGTTTCAAAACTATGAAATACCACAGAAGACGTCCGTGAGCCATTATTCGTCGTAATTGTGTTATATCTGATATTGTTATTGACTAATGTACCCTAGGTAACGCAAAGAAATGATTATTAGGTAGTATTTGTCAAGTATGATGTACCATAAAAAAATATATATAGTTTAAAATTGTATATAAATGAAGTCAAATACGCCGAACAAAATCGGGATAGCTCAGATGGCGCTTGTAATTTCTGATGTTGCGAGTTCAAATCCTCGCCGACTCAGCGAATGAGTAGCATTTCGATGCGGTAAAGTACGGGTGTTGAGTGTACAAGTGTACGGGTGTTGAGTGTACAAGTGTACGCGTTTTTTTTTTTTGTAAAGCCAAATCCACCCAAAATACAGTAATTCCTGAAATAAAAATGTCACCTGTGTAAATGGGTTTTTCTTGACCCGTGTAATAGTACTTTGATTGATCGTGATTTTGGTTTACCCGTAGATTTATTCTGAAAAATGCTAAACCATTCCCTAGAAGATGTACGGAAAGTTTGATACTGATTTTCGTATTTTGCGCCCATCGGAGTGACCTTGTATGGAGCATTAAATAAGATCAAATGGTGGTTTCGAAAGAGCCCGCGGAGTTAATGAAAATGAACTTATTCTAGTAATATTAATAATACGATTCAACTGTTCATTATGCAATGCTGCAATGGTTTTGATGATAGTTCCTTTATCATTTGAAGATATGCAAGTTTGTGTAAACTGCTCTCATTACTTGATTAGTTGGTCGACAGCAAAGCTGTGAAATACTTCAGATTCGAAATGATCCACCATCACTTTTTAATGATGGTTTGTGGTCAAAAATTAACACAACCGCGTTACGGAAGGTACCTCTATCTACAAGATCAATTTCGATGTAATCAATCCCTACAGCTATATGTCTTCCACGATTAAAGAGTTGGCAGGATGTTATGTATTGTACGGTTGACAGTAAAATGAACCAAAGTCAAAATGTTCCCGGAAACAATGATTTCCCATTAACCCATTAAAAGTTTCTTTCCAATGATAAAAACAAATTTCATTGCGCTGATTCCAACGCTGATCCTGTAGTAGGAGCGCTGGCATTATGTGTGTTGCTTTCATCGCACATTCTTTCAGTGGGCTATTTTTGACCCATGTGTTTAGTAATCTTGTTGTCTCGCAAATGTAGGCTTTGCCAACAGCTCCATTCGCTAGCATGAAGAGATTTCGCCTCCAATACACGATCTTCTTGTAGCAGGTTTCTAGATCGTTCATAGCTTTGCTCCCTTTCATCTCACCCCAGTAGAAATTTTCTCTTTGTTCGATTACTTGATCGTTTTCGGTTGGGCAATGCTCACGTTCATTTTCAACGGGCCGCGGTTCGTTTTTGCCGGCATTTACGTTAACGACTTTATTCGGTTCGAGTGATCTGCAGAAACGGAGATGCTGAAGAACACCTCGAGCGGATTTGCATCGTTTTACACATCTTTCGCAGTGAAGAACGTTCTCATCTTCATCTCTAGCAGCAATTTCGATATCGATGGCGATATTATTGAGCTATTCTTTTCGGTCATTTGTTGCTGTCATATTCCTTTTCATCAATTTTATCAATTATTTTTTCATTAACATACATAAACGTGTATTTTGCCATTTTAAGCACGTTTTGTATTTAATTTCAATTCCAACCAATTAAATCACGTATTAGAACGAGTATGGTGAAACAATGGTTGCTTAAATGGTTAAATTTGCTACGGAAAGATGCCATCCAGCTTTCCTGTTGCTGATGGTACTGACATGCTTGGTCTTGGGCACAGTGTCTGTTCCATTTTCCAAAAGAAAGGGAAACTTGATGAAAATTGAGAAATTGGCATAATGGCGGCAAGACGCGTGGCTGCTCCTAGATTGTTGATGTTCACCGGCTGTAGTTACAAAGAAATTTAAATTTTCTAGCACTGTTCCTTCCTCATTGCATCGTGTCGATGTTTTTATTGTTTTTTTATGAAGACTCGTACATTCAATTAATATGACAGTATAAAGTACAGTTTAGCATGGTATTACAACCAAAATATGCTCTCCAAATACTTTTACTCTTTAAGTGGAGACATTGAATCCTGTCCGGGTCCAGAATATAAGAGATACTTGCCAGAAACTGAAAAGATAATAAAGTCACATGGATATAAAATATTTACCAAAATGTTCGTGGTTTATGTCTACTTTTTCTTACAGAAACACACACTGGCACGGGTGGACTGTATCAAATAAACGGATACGACTTCATTAACAAACAATGAACCAAAGGAAAAGGTGCGGTGGTGTTGGTTTTTACATTTCAGAAAAAACTACATACAAAAGGCGACAAAATAGTGAAGATCAAAATATCGAGGCAGTTTGGGTAGAAATGCCCTATAAATCGAAATCTGTCCTCCTATGTGTAATGTACCGACCCCCTGACAACTCAAAATACTAACATCGTGATTTTGTTATTAATGAAAAATCCGACGAGAATTCATGGAGAAACAAGAACTCTACAAATGTAAAATCCCCCTGTGTAATAAAAGATACAAATGTAATTCCTACATCTATCAGTGATCACAAAATGATTGGCGCAGTCAGAAAACGTAACTGCAAGAAAACTGTGCCAGAAATAAAGCGATGCCGTAACTAATAATATTATAACAGGAAAAATGAAAAGAATCGTCTAAGAGATGTTGACTGGAGTGGTATGTACACAACTAGTGATGTTAACAGCTGCTAGGCAAATATGAAAACGCTCCAATGATTAACAAGCGATCCCGTGGGAGATCATGCCCTTGGATTACACCCCATATAAAATCTGAAATGAATGCATGTGACCATCTGCTGCGGAAACAAAGAAAGTCTAGTTCATCTAATGATAAAGCTGCTTACAAACGGAAACGCAACTATGTCAACTGTCTATTGAAGAAGTCAAAAGCTGAATGCGGAAAAAATCTGCTGAAAGAAAGCGCTGGTAATGCAACGAGTTTTTGGAATGCAATAAAAAGTATTTTCCCTACGAAATCTTACAGCAAACGTTCCGCTTCTTTTAAGATTGATGGTCTTGAAATATCTGACCCGGCCGTTTTATCAAACTGATTTTGTTCTTATTATTTTTCTCTCGTTGTCAACCTAAAAAATTCTATGGAAATATTTGGAAGCTTATTTAGGGGCAATAGGCAGCAACATTATTCTTTGATGACATTAAACAATATGTGGTAAAAACGGTCTTGCAGGAGCAGTGTTCATAGATATATGTAAGGCATTTGATATGATTGATCATTCCAAAATTCTGGAAAAATTAAAGGAATATGCATATATGCATTTATATCCATAGAAACGAACATTTGTGGTTTACTGATTACACTGGTCAATGAGATTTTAAAACTGAATCCTATAGATTTTGCCCGCTGATTTCAAATCTGCAATCAGTTTCTTTCTACATGCTATAGTTTTGATGCAATCGACATTTTAAATAATATGTAATAAAATAATAAAAATAAAATAATAAGTAATCGACATTTTAAAATTTTTATGTTTGTGGTACTTAATTAGCATCAAGCATGACTGTCCTGACCACACTACAAACGCAAAAGTTACAAGCGAAAATTACTTAAATAAATAAATAAATACACTATAAACTAATAGCTTACTTTCCCGAGTAGGCCAGTAAGCTATTAGTTTCAATGAATCAACGTTCTTTTCTATGGTATTTTCTAGAAAAAAAACAATTTTTACTTATATTTTTTCAATCATCTTCTCCATACATGTGTATAAATGCAAGGTTTAGTGGCAACAGAATAATATCTTGTCAAATATTTTGCTTTGAGACTGTTTTTAAAATATTATCAGCTATAAGTTCTTTTGACAATTCGAGTTTTGCAACAAAAAATTAAAAATCTTCATTTGCAAAAAATCTCCAGCTTGCGGAAGAAAACCAAGGTTAGATATGGATTCATCACCCCCGAATTAGGTTGGAACAATTGTTTGTAGAAATGCAACAATTTTTTTGTTAACCAGTGTTTTTTAACAAACAGAGAAATTTATGTCAGCTATGCTGGGAAACTCTCCAACCGTGAACCAGTGCTATCTGGTGTACCACAAGGCTCTATTCTGGGTCCGCTATTATTTATAATCTTCTTCAATGACTTGCCACATGTTCTGAATAGTAGTAAAGTTATTAAATATGCTGACACCGTCATCTACGTCAGTAATAAGAACATCAATGTGATTGAAAACCAGTTGCCCGAAGATATGGAAGCAGTAGACAAATGGTGTCGTGACAATGGGTTAATTATAAACTTAAAGCAAGGAAAAACAGAAACTTTATTGTTTGGAACGAAACAAATGTTTTCCAAACATGGGAAAGAGCTAAGTCATTTACAATATCAAACTTATATCTACTTGCACAACCTACAAGCACCTTGGAGTTACAGTCGACAATAATCTCAATTTAAACTCTAACTTCGCAATTTCATTCAGGAAAGCGTCCGAAAGACTGCGACTACTTTCAAAAATTCGACCGATGTTCACAGTGAACATGTCAGCGCTAAACCTTAATAACACAAACAAACGTGAACTGGAAAGGCTACATCTACGTGCAGTTTGATTAATCGGAGTCAATCAAGAACAATATCAAGTTTTTCGGAGGTCTCCACCAAGGTTGTTTAACCTTGCGAAAAACCTACACAAATATCACAGTGCGCATACTAAATGTAGGTGTCTCTTTAAAAAACGTGTTACACAAACATCTTTCGTTTTAGACCTACCGTAAAGATTCGAATAAGCGCCCTGGGCGGTTATTAATTTCTTTGATTTTTACCCTGGGCGGTTATTTGAGACGGGCGCTTAAAAGAGGAGGGCGCTTATTAAATGTTTCGGTACATGTCAAAGTTACTGGAGCCCGAAAACGTAAAATTGGTCTTATAGTACCAGGAAGGTACTCGGCGAGAACAAAAAATCCACGAACTGCGAGGATTGTAGATGAAGAGTTACAAAAGAAGAAGAGAATATATTCATCCCTTCAGCTCAAGCATAAAAAGAAAGGGATTTATAGGAAATTTCCTGTGTATAAGTTAAAAGCACGAACTAATAGATAACTATTATAATAACGCTGTCATTATTTTCTCTAATCATAAACCTATTTATTTTAAACAAGCGCCCATTCTGCATGGTGTATAGCTGGTTTTTCAAATAATTGAGATGGACTCTTAAAAGAAGCGGGCGCTATTTTTGAATTTTTACGTTTTGCCCTGGGCGCTTATTCGAGAGGGGCGGTTAAAGAAAGCTGGGCGCTAATTCGAATCTTTACGGTATGTTATAATGATGAAACGAATGCCAATATCAACAATGGTTATAATGAAGCAGAGCTAGTCAGAATATCCACGAACTTTTTTGCTAGCTCACTAAGAACTTTTGTTTTATTTTATCCCATTCTATTAGTGTATCAATTTATATTATTATTAAATGTGTAACTATTTGACAGGGCCCCCATTGATAGCAATTTATTTTATAAGTTGAATGGGCCACCCTGTATAAATATGTTTTAAATAAATAAATGAAGTTGCTAAAACAGAATGATCAGCTCAAGAGACTTAGAAGAAATAAAAAGTAAAAAATTTAAGTTCAATTGTTGATCAGTTGATTAGTTTAGAAAAGTTTGTTTCTTTCTCAAGGAATTTTTTAAAAGTATTTTCCACTCGTTGTTGCCAGCAAGGAAGTGATGAAGTGTTTTCAGAATTTATTGTTTGGTTGATTCATTGATTCAAAGATTTAAAGATGTAAAACGATCAATGGGTTAACAGCGTCTTGGTGTACTGTCACTACTGTGCATTGAAAGTCAGGCCTGTGAAAAGTAATCAGTGGGTTGTTCCCAAAAAAATCACTTGATTAATCTGGGAGCCTCCCAACAAAAACTACTTTTTTCCGATTTGAAAAGAGCCGAACAAGATTAATCTGGGAAAGCTACCCATTGTTTTCTGTCTCCAGTGCGCGCGCGCATGTTTCGTTGAAATGAAACAACTGTAGCAGTTGTTAGTATCGTTATGGCCTCGCAAAGATTCAGGAAAAGAAAATTAAAGTTATTTGATGACGATATAGTGGTTATATCAGCACGAAGTAACAAAACAATAACGAAGTACTCGCCTAGAGTAGATATTGGTTTAAAGAAAGTTGTTAAAGATGTACCAAACCTGGCACCATCGGCAACGGAAGAGCAGGAAGCTAGGGCCTCAATGGCGATGCCTGGACCTAGTGATTTTCATTATACGAATGAATGGTAAGTCCAAGTGTTATCTTGGTTTGCGTCATATTTCTCTAAAATTCTGTATTATATACCTACCTCCTACGTAAGGTAATTTGTCCCAAGCCAATGTCAGCAAGACCTGAAAACATACAATTTAATGAGGCTGGTTAAAGACCTTAAAACTTATTTGTAGGCCTATTATAAACCCATGCCAATGTTGATTACAGGGGAAAACTGAATTATAATGCATGCAATAGAATATATAGTAAATAAAAAGATATGTTTAGGGTTGTCTAAAGAATCTCTGTTTTGAACTAAATTTGGCGATAGCACAATGGTAAGGCATTCAGCTCTTAACCCAAAGGTTCTGTATTTAAGACCATGCTATCACAAAGTTGTTTTAGTGTGTGGTTATAAATATAAAACTCAGTATATATTTCATTAAAAATAACCCTAGCAAATGCAAATGGGAGAAATGGAAGAAATTAAATACACAAAAAGAATGAATTGAGGTCTTCATGATGATAAATGCTAAATTAGCACTCTGGGAGCCTTGTTAAAAACAAACCAGCATAACATAGCTAACCCATTGATTAAATTTGTTCTAAATGTTCATTAATTTTTTCCCAAGGTTTATTGAGCAAAACGGCACATATTTGTTTAATCAAACAAAACTTAACAACAAATGGGTTGCCATAAGAGAGCAAGCCTTCATAGCAGCTGTAGAATCTGCCGCAATGCCAGCCGGACAACATTGTGTCAGTTGCAAGAATGAGGTGGCCACCCTCAGATGCAAAGATTGTGGTCCACATCAGTATTTTTGCAAGAAATGTGGTAATTTTTTGCACAAAGACAGGAATCACTTCCATTTTATGGAATACTGGCAGGTAAGTACTTTTTGGACTGTCCTGTTATATATACAAAGGAACAACATTAACCTCCCCTTTACCCAAATAAATTTTCTTCATTTTGCAAAGTCATATTGGATGCCTAGATAATAAAGGCACTTGATCAAAATAATAACGTATTGAAATTTGAATGACCAACCATTTGTCTGTATTTGCATGTAAATTTCTTTCTAGGGACAAAAGGAGTTTTGTCCATATATTGATAAACCAATGCCAGTGCTTCAATTGCCAAGAAGTAATGTTCATACAGATTTTTGTTCCCAATCAGTTCAACTGGTGACAGTAGTAGATGGATTTGGTATGAGATGGATTTGATATTTAGTTCATTATTAATCGTAAAAGAATAGAATATATCAATATTTGTAAAGAAATGACATTTATATAGATTATTGATAAAAATATGCATATGAAGATTATATTATTTTTCATTGAAACCTTGAGAAGTTATCAAGGTTAATAGTATCAATACCATTAAGGCCTAATTAAGGCCAGTATTAATACCAGGACACATATTTATAACAGTTTTTTATACTGACATGTATATCCTGTGGAAATATTCGCTTAATAAAATAAATAAAAAATCATATGAAATTATACACTATCTTTTGTATGTATTCAATTAATACATATGTAGGGTGGTCAAATTGTTTTTCAAAGTTCAAAATCTAATCTTAAAATTGTTATAATTAGAATCAGCTTCAAAAATGGAATTCAATGAGGGGTCATTTTTCTTTTAACTCCAAGCGGTTAAAAAGTTATGCCCGTTTTTGTACCCTAAAAATTTAGGAAATTTAGGAATATTTTTATAAGACAGCTATTAAAAGAGAACGGCATCGAAACAAGGTTTTCTCACTAATTTTAAAACATAATTTGACTATAACTTTTGATTTCCTTTGATTTTTCCAGACTTTTATACCTTATTTTGACCACATATTGTATATTTTTAAAGCATTTAAAATATTTTTATAACTGTTTAAAAGGTTAATAATAATTAATTTTGATTTTTAATAATCTGACGATTTTTACTTTAAGCTAGCGCTAAAGAGCATTAAACTTTTAAATAAAAAAAACTATATAGGTAGAAACTACAAACAATCATCCTTCTAATGATATGTTTTTCTTCTTTGTTTGAAGTCTTGAAACCAAAAGATTTCGCAAATTTGATATTAAAGTGGGAAAAAACAGACATTGGCAACAAATTAATGATAATATAAATATATCATTGGAAGCGGGAACTAATTGCGCATGCGCATGAAAGATTGAAAACGACAATAAACAAACTGCTCTCCCGCACCAGGCGTTTTAAATACACTACTTCACGTTTTTTACGGTGCCGTTTTTGTAAGTTTCGTTACAATCACAACAGAGTGAACAGATCGAATGATAACTTTACCGTTTCTTGATGGAATTAAAAACAAGTAACATTGTTGGAAAGAGTAATAATTTATCTATATTAATAAAAAAAGATTGGTGATTTTAGGATTATTTTTGATAAAAATAGAAAAGATTCAAAATTAAAAACAACTGTTTTACTAACATCTTTTTTTTCCGAATTCTAACATTGCAGTGTTTGACCACCCTAACATATGTGAAAGGCCTTACACATTCATAGCTCTATGGTAATAAATGGTTCTTAAACAAGAAATCAATTTTGACTTAAATAGTAATGAGTCACTTATAAAATCATCTTTGATTATATTTTTCTAGGCAGACAGCATTTGGTAAATGTCTGTTTATGTACATGCACAGAAGACCCATTAATTTTCATTCACCATGGACTTTGGCCTGCAACACCCAGTAATCCGCAAATGTGTTTTGAGTTCAAATTCCTGAATTTAATAGAAAACCTTCTGTTGGAAAACCAAATATCTTTGAAAGGTTTTTGTGATGGCATTGGGGACACACTTCCCAAATTGATCAAAAATAATGTAGGATTTTTGTGGTTTTTTTTAATAGTTTAATGCTAGATGAATGATAGATGGCCTACACATATTTATGAAGTAATACAGTGTATCTGCGTTTATCCGAATCTATTTTACAGGAACAGGAAAAATCTGTATTTATGACACTGGAATATATTTTTTCATCATCAGCCTTTTCAAAAGCACCTGTGTTCTTTCCATATTTGTTCATACATTATACTGCAAGCAAATTTTGTTCTCTACATTTGTCTTAATAATAAATAGCATTTTCATAGAATACTTAGTAACATTAAATCTTTAATTACATTTTTGTAGGGCAAAAACTTGTATACTTCTCTGAAAGGAGCTACATTTGCAGAATATAGGTATCCATGCAGTATACTTGATCAATTGTATTGATAACTGAAGTTATTTTTGAAGTTATATGATTCATTGCTACTTTGAAATATGGTGTTAAGTAGAATCTTGGATTAAACTGCACTGTAATTTGATGAAAATTAGTCATGTTTCTGTAAATCTATGTACATACTGTTTAAATTGGAAAATATGAATCATTTGAAATATTAGTATACATTTGAGTTGAGACCAAGTAAATAAAGGTTTTGTGCTATATCTTTTAAACTCTAGTCTTAAATTCATTGTTGAAAAGTTGCAACTCATGAATATGATTTACAATTTGTTACAGATTATTCAAGCATCAGCTACGAACTTTGGAACCATTATGTCCTCAACTTAGTAAAGGGAATGTATACCCTGCATGCCCAAAGGAAAGTGGTAAAATCTTTCTCACAATGGATGCATGCTTTGGTTTAACTAGAAAAAAAATCTGCTTCAAAGCATGTTTTTCCCACTCGACATGATGATCTATTTTTCCTTGACCAAGAAAACGTTGACCACTTTGTTGATTCATACAAATACATAAAAAGTTCCAGCAAGGTATTGATATAGTTGTTGTGCTTAATGAATATCATTTTGTAAAATAAGTGGGTTTAAACTCTTTCTATTTCAGGAGTGTAGTAACTTCAATGCTGGCTCAGCAGCCTCCGAGAACTTACATAGAAACAAAATATTTGACGTAAAAGCCATCTTTGGAAGTATGTGCCGACATGAGTACCCACATAAGTTTATGAGCTTGAAGCATGGTGAAAGGTGAGAATACTGAGATATTGATATATTTTGCATTTCAGAATGACATACTGCTGTATCTAACCTACGTCGTTTTTATCTACAGGATTGCCTATTCAGTTATGCTAATAAAGGAGACACTTGAGGATTATCAGAAAAAGGCAGGAATACAATTGCACTTTACATATGACATTGCCTGCATTTTAAAGAAGCATTTGATGGTAAAATAATTTGTTTAGCAATTGTTTTATCGTATTTTTGGTACTGCATGAGGAAAGACCAAAATTGTCTAAGCAAGTACACACATAAAAGATCTTGACATTGAACAACCTGAGATGATGTAATATATTATATTATATGCTTTTTGGTAAATGATTATACTGAATTTTATTTCTTGTTTCACATATAATTATATAATATTGATCTTATATAATTCATAAAAATTTGCATATTGATGATACAAACTGTTGCAAGCCTTTTCATCATGCTTTTGTGCGTTTCTGTTCTATTTTGTAAAATTGTAATGTTATGTTTGCACTGTTTTTCATTTAGAAATCAAAACAATATTCAATTGTCAATAACATTAATCTTGGACTGCCTGCATTTCACACATGCACATCAACCATCGTGCCAGGTAGAGATATTTATATATTTTGTTTACAAACCACAAAAACATATTTTTACCAGTGCAACTGTATAGTTGGCATTGCACAAAAATTACAACCTTTTTCTATCATCAGAGTGATACCTCAAGTTTTTTGCTTTTTTGTGTTTGAATTTGTTGTGCTCTATCCAATATGGATTGTCTTCTTCCAGCACACTTGAAATGTCAGATTCCTTATGATTTTAATGTTCGGAATTTTTTTCGAATGGTCAAACTGATTCAATTTGAATTGTCTTTCATGACTTAACTGGCAGCTTAGATTTTCTGTTGATGGATTAGGTCATCATTTATTTCATTGTGATCATCACTTAGTAGAGAAATATTTTATTTTGTTGAGAACAATTTCTGAACAGGTCCTTTATGGCTCAAAATATCGTGATGGAGCTGGACTAACTGATGGTGAGCAATGTGAACGTTTATGGTCATATCTAAGATGTTTTAGCTCAAAGGAAATGACCCCGGCCAATAGACAAGATACTTTGACAGATGCATTATTACACTATGGACGCAAAACAACCAATAAATTATGTATTAAGTCATACTTATAGTCACTAATTTTAATAAACATTTATTTTATCACTGACAAAATGTAGTTGGCCATTTCTTGGCACACTCAATATATTGTAATTAGAACTGTAGAGGAATACATTTTCAAGCCAAGTATAAACCTTGAATTATCTGGATTGTTCAGTAAAATTGTTCATTGTTCATGTATTCATATCCATGATATGTACAAGTAAGTATAGTTGCATTCCTTGTGAATTGGTTAGTAGAACAGTAGATGAAGAATTCAACAAAATTTAAGTTTTCTAAAAACGATTTTAACACTTAATTATCTTATCTTTTATTAGCTTCTCTTCTTTGTAAAAGACTTCAAAGAACTCGCAAAATTGTCAATGAATCAGAAGAAGCACTGAGCTCATTGCTGTCTTCCCTTTCTGCACCTGGTAATTGAAACATTTTACAATTGCATTGTTTATAAATTATCATTTTTCATTAACATTGCATTGAACTTTTATTCTTTTATTGATAAGTTAAAATTATAATCAACATCCAATGTGAATAGATTATTTTTCCAGTTAAATAGTTAAATTGGTTATTGTTGTATAACTACATACAATGATTAAATGCACCAGGTGAAATCAATAATAATATTAAACTGCTACACGTACACGCAACGATAGAAAAACCTTATGTAACGTTCATTTTTAGTGAACAGTGAATTGATTTCACGTTGGATTGTTGAACAGAAAACCAAGTCGTTACAGAGGGAAGGTGGGAATAGTTTCAGATTTAGATTAGCATCAAGTATCTCAATAACAATTGTGTTTTGATGTTTTGTTCCATATTTGCCATTAATAATGTTTCATGTCACAATTTTTTGAGAAGAATGAATCTTCTTCTTTTTGAGTCCACAAATACACATCAGTGGTAGTGGGTATTTATGGTGGTGTCAGGATTTGTTCGACAGAGATAGCCTATCCAATATTGCTTGTATTCATAAAATACGGGAGCTCCTAACGTGGCATATTGGGGGTTGATGGGGGTTGTAAGTACATACACGAAAGCTAACCCCACATGCTGGCACAGGTTGTACCAATTTACAGCTTGATTGGTAGCAGCAGATATAATTGCTGACCTGACTTTAAAAAGAAAGAATGAATATACGTGGTCGAGAGCTCCTATATTGAATATTTCCCTTTTAGGAAATTCAGCAAGCATGCCAACAACTTGGCAAAAGGAGTATGTCCAAATGATTATAGAAAACAGAGAACTACGGTAAGAATTAACGTTACATTGCCATATTTAAAAAGGTAGATGCTTCACGAGATGCCAATGATATTCCTATCAATTTGCAACAACTTGTTGTTATTATTGAGTTATTGAGTATAAAATAAATTTCAGGCAAAATCTTATGCAGGAAGGTTTAAGCGAAGAAGATGTCACCGGAAACGTTGCATACCTTAGAAGGTATAATATTACAATGTGTACTTATGCAGGCTAATGGATATTTCTTGGCATATATAAAATATACATGTATATTGACATGATCTTTGTAACACGATTTGCATATTGGTAATTAGTTTGCTATGATGAATTAATTGTTCACAGACAATTTTTATCTTAGCAATTCAAACCTTTATCGTTTTAAGAAATAACAATTTCTTTGAAAGTGGTTTTTTCATCATAAGATGAATGTTTATTTTCCTTATGTAGATCAGAGAAAGAATTGAAAGCATTTGAAAAGAAACATAAAGTTGCAAGGCGGTGGGAGATACATTCGGAATGTGCAAAGAGTTTCCTGAAAGAAGTAATGGAAGAGAAAAGAATCAAGACCATCAGTATTCTGCGAGGAATTGCTTTTGAGAGAATGTTTCTGCTGAATCTTAAACGAAAATATGCTGGTAAGGATAATGTAGTGGTTAAGATTATTAACATCACTAATACTGATGTATAACTTTGTCTATGATAAAGTAAGATTCTCTTAACAAACTAACAAATGTAACAAATTAAATAACAAATATTCTATTTTATCTATCCTAGATGGACAGAAACTTGCCAAAACATTGTCGAAGGAAATTAACAAAAAAGTATCTTCAATGGAGTCGTTGCTAAAACCTTTCAACAAGAAAATATGTTACATCAGCAAGTTTCTTTCTTCTTTCAAAAGGATGTTTATTGAACCGAAAAGTGCGTTTGACGCCGACAATGAAATATATCGTGCATAGTAGAGGTGGGAGAAAGCCAAACATCGACCATCCCAGCATGTTTGAAAATGAAGGCGATCGATTTGTATCTAACTTGGCGTAGATCTTTCGAAGAAATAACACTGCTTGAAGATGATGCCCGTAATACTTTGGATTCTCTTCTTTTGAAATGGCAGTATCTAAGGAATGAAATCCATTCAAGGAAAGAGACAACTCATTTTGATGTTGGTGCGATTGCCTTGCTATCAGAAGAGCTGTCTTCCTTAACTTGCACTCTTGTCAACACTGTCGATTTGTTTGAAAACCCGAGTAATTTTGGAGATAAAATCCATATTGATATCGATAAGATAAAGCAAAATGCAGTTCACTATGAACTATCTCATGAGGTTATTTCTGAGGACGAAGAGACGTATTCTGGAGACGAAGATGACCAGGAAGAACAATTTAACTCTAATATGCACGTAGATGAATATGATGACGATCTCTTCGAATACTAAATTGTTTGATTCTTTGTTTGATTTTTTTTTAAGTGTCAAGTATGTTTTGGAACCAGTATACGGATAAATGCAATTAACTAATGCATCTAATAATTCCTGAAATGAAGTTTTCTTATAAGTAATTGGCAATAGTGATTGTTGTAAATAGCCAACGATGGTTGTAACTTGAGTACAATCAATTTCTGATAAACAACATGTGTAGAGTAAGATTAGAGGTGTTTTGGAAAAATTTGGGGTTGGGGTTGGGCACTCTGGACCCTTTTATAGTTACAATTTACATTTACAGCGTTCCTGTTCTACATATTTGCAATTGAACTATGCACGTTTATAGCTACCTTTAAGCGCCAACTTCATTATAAACAAAAATGGATAAAGTTACGGCAACCGAAAAAATTAAAGACAATAAAACGCATGCGCCTTATTCCCGTATTTTCTACTTTTTCAAAAAAGGCATTGTACCATAAGTTAAAGGCATTATATAAGATTCATTAGGCGCAATATTTCAATTTTCAACTTTTTGTCTTAAAATATTGAAATATGGGCTAACTGGTACTAATGAGCATGTGGACAAAATATGAAAATTAATTTGGACTTTTTGTTGATGTTATATTAAAAATATTAAGTAATTCCGACCAGGTGTTAAGGAGATATGTGAAGCTCGACACTTAAAATCTTTTTGCGTTTTTTTTAGTATGACCCAGAAAATATAAATTTTTCAAAAAAGTGGCGAATGCAAAGGCGAATAACTTTCGTAATTCTTACCATTAAAACTTCGTGAATTTTTACGTGAAATAAGAAGCCATCCTCGGCTGATAAGAAGCCCGAATTCTAATTCGTAATAATTATGGGGTTATTGTCCCACACGACAACCCCACTTTTTACATATAACCGTCACTACCCCCGACCGCATAACCTAAATCCGAAAACTAATAGCACATTTGGGGTCTTCTAAATGTAGCTAAAGGCCATATAAAAATTTGACTTGATATCGTTTAAAAAGTTAGAATTTTTTTTACTTATGCAGCCCTAACCCCAAAAATAAAAAAATATTTTTATAATGTCTTTATTGCCCCACATCTGGCTTAATTGAAGGTATCTTCAGTATGGAAATTGTTTTCAAGGGGTAAGGAATGACGGAGTTATCAAATGATGGCTATTAAAAACAAAACCTGGACTTAAAAGTCACGTGATACGCTAACCACAAGATTTTTTTTGATTTTTTAAACGCTATTATTGGTCTTATTTTGTCTCCTAACTATGCCCCAAATTTTAGCACAATACGACCATTTTGAAAGAAATTTTTTTTTGAGTACATCAGATATCCATTCAAGGGTAATCTATATTGAGTTTTACCACCGACTTAGGTTTCGACCTCATAAATGCATAACTCGATGAATAATCAAGATACTGAGTTGAAATTTTCAACAAAGATTGGAAATAATAGTATCAATCTGAAATATATGACAATTATCTTTAAAATTTGGATAAAGTGGCTTGCGCATGCGTAAACTTAAATTAAATATAGAGAGCCCTACCGAAGGTTTTAAGAAACGAAACTTTGCATGTGAATGGCCAAATGATGGAGCTAACTTGATGGATAAAAAAAAACTGGAAAAGGTTACGGCAACCAAAAAAGAAATCAAAAAATTTAATACGCATGCGCTTAATTTTCGGAATTCTAAACTTTTTTCGAAAATAATTCCACTATAAGTTAAAGCCATCATATAAGCATCATTTCCCACAAAGATTTACAGGTATCATATTGCCTTAACGAAGTATGCGCGAAACTATCTGCGCATGCGTGTGCAATATCTGACAATGATGTGAAAATTAATTTGGACTTTTTGTCGATGAATCTTTGTCCTTAAGTTATAGGCAAAGTATGAAGAGATTCCGACCAGTAGTTAAGGAGATATAAGTATGCTCGATACTAACCCTAACCCTAACCCTTCGAATCTTTTTGCATTTTTTGAGTATTAAGGAATGCTGCCAACCCTAGTATATTAGCAATCTTTCGTTAAATAATGAAGATTATCACTCCAAATTTTGAATGGTGATTGACAATGATCATATCTATCAGAATAACCTCGTTACAAATCTCAAAACCCAACGTAAGCACCTGCGCATGCGTAAATTTAAATTGTCCATACATCGTTCTACTTAAAGTTATTTACAATGAATTTTTGTGTATGTACAGCTATGCCATTATGTCACTGGTCCATGAAAAATAAATTCAAAAAATATTACGGTAACTAAGGGAAATTATACGTAACTAAGGAAAAAAACGTCCTTCATGCGCATAACTTCCACATTTTTAACGTTTTTTGAAATTTTAATCCAGAATAACTTACCAAAATTGGTAATGCTTCTTGGTGCAAAATTTTAGTTTCCCACCATAAGTATCTCCCGAATTCGGTTTTGCGCATGCGCAGCTCGAACATTTAATTTTTAACGATGAATTTTTGTCCTTAAGTTATAGGCCAAATATGAAGTAAATTCGACCAGTTGTTAAGGATATATAAGAAGCTCGAAACAAGCAACTTCGGGTCCTACCCAACGGTTTTTGAAACCTTGGTACGTAACCCCAATTTTCACATATGTGAAGGCATAGGGGCTGACTAAGACCTATGCAAGAGGATTTTTACTCTCGTTCTGTATAAGGGGGGTTAATTTTGCTCTAGAAGGGCCAATCGCTGGCTATTTATAACCTCGACGATACCCCTGTTCTTCCACACCCCTAACCCTAGAATTTTTTTTCGACGGAAACGGGTGGTAAAACCTTCACTGAACGTAACATAAGAGTTTCAACCTTCTGCATTAAAATTTGGCCTCAGTAATTTAAAAATAGTCGAGTTCCACGGCATTGCCAAATTACAACTATGGCCGAATTCCGTGAATGTTAGGGCCTTCATCTTCAATATGAAAAGGGATGTTTACTCCTCTATCGTTTTGAAGCATGTCGCATATTGTTAAATATTAGTAACACTCGCGATATTTTAAATTATATTTTTCCGTTTTTAATGATAAATGTATATGCATATACGTTTTTTTGGTTCTTTTACTTTTGTTGTACTTCTAGGATGGGGGAAAGAGCTTGCCAAGTTTCCAACAGTTATGAGGGGTTTCAAAATAACGAGTAGAAAATTTTTGAGGTAAAATGCTTCATCTATTTCACAACACCTGCAGAGTTGCGCGTACAATTTTTGAGCATGGATCGTGACCAATCTTTCCATTAGCCGTTATGTCCAACTATCATTTAAAATTTGAAGTCAGCATCTTGAGATAAGGAATATATGTAAATAGACCAAAATCCTTTATACTAATGAAGATATAAAAAAATATATTCGAAGTGTCGAACTTTCTATATCTTCTAAACTACTTATCCAAATAACTTTATATTTAACCATAACATAAACAAAATATTTTATCGTCAGAAAGTTCGAATTAATCTACGCACGCATTTATCTTGGGTACATACAAGCCAGGCACCTTAAATAATTTTAGGTAGAATTCTATATGCACGATTAGCTACAGATACGCAAAGTTTCATTATAAGTAACCTGAAGTAGAACGATATATGGACAAATTAATTTTACGCATGCGCAAGTGTCTACTCGCGGTATTGAGATTTATAATCAAATTATTCCACCATTAGAAATTTGAAGTGATTATCTTGATTATTTCCCGAGATACTGCCATATTACTACATTTGACAGTAATCTTTATACTAAAAGATATGAGAAAATATTTTAAGTGTTGACCTTCCATCTCTTCTAAACTACTCATCCAAAACACTTCATATTTTAAAGATAACATAAGTACAAAAATTCATCGAATGAATAGACTTTCTCAAAAAAGTAAAAAGGTTTTATGCGCATGTGCATTATATATTTTCGTCGGTTTCTGTATTTTTTGTTGAATGATGCAGATAGACAAATAACTTATCTACATATGCGCGGAGTTTAATATTAAATAACTTCAAGATAATTAAAACAAATTTAAACCTTTTTAGGCATATAGAACAATCAATAATCTGAAGCATACAAGACACTGATGATGTTGTTTTATTGTAAAGGCTAGTGATACATTACTGAAATTGATCAGCTGAAATTCTTTCCAAAAATTCGTGTGCAGCAGGTGTTATCACAAAAATACCGTTTTTGTCATCGCGGACTGTAAATGAATCTTTACGTAACACCTCGAGACAGCCTTTTAGATTGTTCCACAGTACGCATTTTTCTTGAGTCGATGCTTTAATGGGCAACAATCGATATTCAAGGGATTCCCCAATTCGATCTAACCATTTCCCATTAAGTGTTCCATTTGTTTTGCATTTGGAACTGCACAAAAATAACCAAAACTTTATTGTCTCCTGTTCTGGAGAAAGAACGGGCACAATGTCTCCTTTGGAAACAAACAATTTTCGTTTCGCTCTTTGGTTTTCCGCCCCAGCAATTTCTTTTTCTTCTACGATTGCAGTTATTGGTAATTGTGCATCGCTTTCATCATTCGTACTATTTTTTCAACTACCATAACTGGATTCTCAGCCGAAGATCTCGTTGCATACTCCACATTCATCATTGGGAGAAATTTAATGGAGTCTCGGTGTTCCCAAATCCTTTGTAGTTGCATCTTACCATACTTGTTCGGTTGTCGGAATGGGATTGCTGATGGCCACCCTTCAACACTGAACTTTGTTCCGTATTTCGAATACTCGACACTGACCTTGTCAAAGGACTCCTCTGAAAGAGAAAGATTTACAAATTAAATTTCTTTTTCAAACTTTTCATTTCCTGATAAAAAATGTGACGAAAATCATGATTAGTATCAAGCAGTGCAGCAGCTATTACATTGACACTGATGATAATTCAGTTAACCATTTTCAACTTGATGTGACAATTTCCATATAATGGTTGTTAATTCCAGTAAGTTATAAGATTAAGCCATGATAATAAAATAATTCATTCCCTATATTCACTACAATACATTTGTATGTCTCAATTAAACTAGGTAGTACATTATTGATAAACCTACTTAAGCATTAATTTCATTTCATATTTTAAGCTAAAAAGGCACTCGTCCATTATTTAGAAGGATCGTTCAAAGGAAATAAATTAACAATCATTGCACCTAGTAATGAACTTTATTTAAGATGCAATATTCTAAAATTCTACGACATAGTCACCATCAACAACTGTTTATTTGTTCACGATTTTGTAAATGAAATCCTTCCACATGCCCTTTTAAATATTTTCACAAAATCATCAAATATCAGATCTAAACTCAACATACTTTGATTCAATACTTCAAAATATGGAAAATACTCAATGAGTTACCAATGCATTTTAAATTGGAATGATGTATTAGATACTATCTCTCGCGATAACTACCATATGATATCTTATATAACATGCTTTGAAAACGTGAACATGAACGTCGTCACAACTCAATGATTTTACGATTACATTATTCTAACATTCGCACATGTCATATTTTGCACTCTGTTTTTAAACAATAGGAATCCCGGGAATATTTGCTTTAACCAATCAGAAAAAATATTGAATTTTGCACTCCTTTTTAGCCAATCAAGAAAAAATATTGATTTTTGCACTCCGAAATATGATATATATTATCTCATGATTAGCCAATCATGTTACAGCTATTCACGCATAATTTAATCACGCATATTCACTCAAAAAATATTCGCCATATATTTCTTGTAACTCGCGATAACTACTACATATTGGAAAAAATTATGAAATATTTAATTGGTTTGTTTATATTTGTCACTTGTATTTGTATTATTCAAATTGTGTTAGGTAAACAAAACATTTGATTTGATTTGATTAGTGATGATAGCTAATTATTATTTATTGTATTATTATTGTAACTGTTCATTTAACATATCTTATCATTAAGTGTATTCACTTGAGTGTATTTCTGTATAAGATTCTCTGTAATACATAACTCTATATTGTTAGGTAGCATACAATAGACAAACCTAGTTACTCTTATACAACAATATTCAATTAAGAATTATAAGAGCTGATATAAATTTGATCAATTTAATATTCGTGTAGGGTGGCTTTAGATTGCAAATGAATCTTTTACAAGTAGAGAATTAATTTTGCACAGTAAGTTTGATTAGACATGTTTTCAGCTTCCTACCATATATATTACATTATACAACACTAGAGTCCTCTGAAGTTCTTAACATTAGCTAATCTATTGAATGGAGGGTAACCTATGAAAATAATTTGACACATCCAAGAAGATATTACCATGGCTTTGGAAAATTCATCAGTAACAACAACAAAAAGTTTATCACTACAAAATAATACCTATTGTTCTATTTTCTTACATATCAGCATTCATAGATACAAATGTACATAAAGTATATATATATATATATAAAAATAATTTATAAAAAATGACTCAAAACATTGTTTAATTTTATTGTTTTACCTAAAGATTGCTTTCTAACCCACTTTCCATATTTATATGTTTAACTATTGCATTTCTTTACTTCTTCAAATTTTCTAACAATGCTTAAGCTGGTGTAAACAATGCTTTTGTAAAAATTACTAAATCACTCAATTGTTCTAACTTACTATATTTTTCATTGAGCAAGGATTGGATTGACTTTATGGATGCTTCTTCCAGTGAGTTTACATTTGCTAGAACAGGAGATAATAAATTAATTTGAAAAATGTTATGTTATTGTCTGGTCATTAAAAAAAAACCAAAAAAATTCAAATAATTTCATTTAGCATTCCAAATATATTAGTATTTATAGTTGATGCCACTAACATATATCATGATCATATTTTTGTATGTTTTAAATCAAAAGTATTGCATTCATTAGAATTTTGATTAAAAAATTATGAGATCCCATACAAAGTTAACATCCCTGTATTTCTGCGCACTCACTTTTCCTTTAAGCATAAAAAAGTTGACTCACTTGCAAAAGACGAAAATCGTGTTAAGATATCCCTGTTACCAACCAAGAAGTTCTCATCGCTAGATGTTGCAGAGATTACTAATTTTTTATCATAGGGTCTTATGATCATTGCAACACCCCTACCGCCATATTGTGTAATATTCTGCATCTAGGAATTCAACAATGTATTTTATTATTAGAATAAAGAATCAATAATTAAATTCATAGAATTTTTCATGTTGCTAGCCGTAAGGACATGGGGGGATATCAGAACACCAAGTATAAATAATGCCTCTTTGCATGAGAAATGGAAGATGAAAACCGTTTCACTTTTCAATGCTTTAATTTAGTTTTTTAACAAAGTACATGCATGATGGCACTTAAAATGTAAAGAAGTGACTTCGAGATCATTTTCTCTTTTGTTCTAACTCCCCTATAACATTATCAATATTTACATGTTAATAACATGCATGTCCCTACAACATTGGTTCCAATCAACAATTGAATGAATGACTTTTCTTTGTTACTTTTAATGTATAACTACTGTAACTGTAACTGTACAGTACTTTCATAAAATTATGCCCTTATATACAAATTGATGTGGAAAAATAATGTTTTCACATTCCCGAATATAAAGGCATGCCCTTCTATCTGTGTCTATAACATATCTGGATTTTCCAGCATGTCTATTTATACATTAGGTTTAGGTTCATATAACTGTAAATCTCTGTTAGATTTATGAAAATAACCCAATTTTTTAATCAAAGAGTGTCATCTTAAAAATAATAATTTTCTTTTCAACGTCCAATAGACCCCTTTCAAATTTATTTTATGGCAGTCAAAAATCGCTTGGTATGATTGGCTAGTTGCTCTTTTTGTGTGAATTTGATTGGTTAAAAATGTTTTGACTGCCAGTAAACAATAAATATCATTAGAAAAGGGTCCACTCTCATTTTTTCTTGTTTTATGCATCTACATACCTCCATATCTATTCTTTTTAAAGAAACATCGATCAGCTTCTTTTGTTGGATATCTGTTAGGTTATCAACTGACGGTTTAGACATTGTTTTTGCCATTTCGTTCCACTTTTCTTTCCCATCATCTCCAATTTCTTTCCACCTTCTGCTTACAATTTCATTTTTCTCACAAGTATCCTTGCCTCTTAATTCTACAAAAAAATTGTATTGTGCATGTTTGCATTATATCATCTTCCAAGGAGCCAGGCTCTTTAGTTAGGCTGTGTCATTCTTATTGTATTTTTAAACCCAAAGCGTAAACCGTAATGGACAATCACCCACTAAAGACTAAGATAAATGTTGTTACCTGTAGAAAATAAATGGCCAGAAAACAAGTTATATCCAGAAGGACGTCGTTGGAGGGAGGGTACTCTTATTTCTTTCTTTGACTTCTTATTCTCTGGTTCCATCGCCATCGGAAAGCAACTTGGTGGCGGGCCACGTTTTCTGTTGTTGATCCAAACTTGGATGTCGCTTTTCTCAACGTGTAATTTCGTTGAAAGCTCTGATATTTTCTTTCCAAACTTTTTTAAAGATGTGGAATTAAGCCCGGAGTTAAATTCAATTTCTAAAACCTGAACTTGAGCGTCTGAAAATTTCCTAGCTTCCATGATTATTAAATGAATGCTAATGCGCGGGCTTACTTCAGTATAAACAACCAAATAACATTTGTCCGATTGTTTTCATTGGCCTATACCATGATTAATCAGAAAAAGCGCTACGCAACATGTTCAAACAGATGCTTTTGTTGGAAGCATCCCGTATTAATCACCTGATTAAAACGGGATAGTCCCCGTGATTAACTTCGACACCGGTGTGAAAGTGATTTGCTCAACAGATTGAGTTGCTTGGGTGATTTGCTCAACAGGAAGGCCTGTGTGCAAGCCTTTCAGAACAGGAAAAAACTAAAAGACTTTAAATCGCGTAGTCTAGGCCGCAAAGTGACAAAGATTTTTATAAGAGAAAACCCTTGTCCTTATTCTGAAAAGCTTTCCTTTTTTTGCCGTATGTTAAAGCAGGCAAATCTCATCTCTGAAACATTCTCTCTCAATGGCAAAGTTTTTATTAAACGTACCACAAACGAGAACAGAATTTTAGTTGACCATGTTAATACATTGGTCAATTTATATCCTGATTTTCAGTTTTGATATTTAATAACCCTCCTAGCTTGATTAATGTTTTTTGTTATTTCAAAGTTCGTTTTTATTTCTGCTAATTAACAAAACCAGTTTTAGTTCTTCTCTTTTCATGGAAAGATGTTTTTGCAAAGTGTGCAAAAAACTGTTAAAAACAACCACCATGCAATACAATGTGATATTTGTAACTCTTGGATACATAAAAAATGCAATAGATTAAATGACATTGATTACCGTTTATTACAATCAAGCGTCTCTAATTGGTTTTGTATTTTATGCACTAGTGAAATTTTTTCATTCAGTCACATTTCGGATAATAAACTTTTCCAAGTCTTCAACTCTAATATTATTATAGACTCAAATAAAATTCCTGCTAATATGAAATTTCTTCCTTCTTATGACCGTAACAAACTCTTTTCTAAGTTCAATGACTTTTTTTACCACAAATTGCGTTGATAATTCAAAAGAAGGAAATGACTTATATTCAAATTTAATAAAGTGTAAGTATTTCAATATTGATGACTTTGTCTCCTCCAAATTTTACAGCAATAACTCTTTTTCAATTTTTCATTTAAATATATCTTTGCTTCCATGTATGTCTATTAATGTTTTCACAAATGATTAAATTCCGAAAACAAAAGTATTTTTTTACTTGGAGATTTCAATATAGATTTAATTAAAGTTAATTTTGATAATGAAACTTCTGATTTTTTCAACTTTATAACTTCTAATAACTTTCTTCCGCATATTACCTTACCAACAAGAATTACTGAGAAATCTAAAACAATTATTGATAACATATATTCTAACTGTTGTGATAAATATATGTTGTCTGGTAACTTAACATCAACAATTTCTGATCACTTACCTCACTTACGCAGTTTTTCATTCAACCTAACTTTTATGCAACATTTGTTCCTCTTAAACACAATATCTTTCGTAGAAATACCACATATTTTGATAAAAAAAAGGTTTTTTTTCTGAATTTAATAGCGTAACTTGGGATGAAATTCTTGAATTTGATAAACTTAACACTAACAACAGTTTTAATTTATTTTTTGAGGTTGTTAACGGATTATTAAACAAGTATATGCCACTCAAAAAGGGCAGTATTAAGAGCTTCAAGCTCTCTCTCAAACCGTGGATAACAAAAGGTATTTTGACATCAATAAAAATCAGAAATAAAATTTATCGCAAATATATTCGAACTAAAGATATTAATAACAAAATCAGGTTAAAATCTCGGTATAATTCATACAGAAACTTATTGAGTAAACTATTAAGATGCAGCAAACAAAATCATTTTAAGAAATACTTCATTGATAACTCAAAGAACCTTCGAAAAATCTGGATCGGTATACAACGTTTAATAAATCTAAAAAGTAAAAAAGATTCTGTTCCAACTGTTATTCTAGATGATAATGGTGTTTCGCTGACCAATCCTGTGAAAATTGCTGACAAATTTAACTCATATTTTACGACAGTCACACATAACATCCAATCTAAATTTCATTTATCTCATACAAATTTTAAAAAATACCTAAATAATCCGAACCTCAACAGTATTTTTATATCTCCAACTGATGAAATAGAGATTTCCTCATTAATACATAATCTAAGTAATAGAAAAGCTACTGGACCAAATAGTATACCTATTGTGATCCTAAAAGAATTAGGTAATTCAATTTCTGTCGTTCTTTCAAAGTTATTTAACCTATCTTTTACGACTGGTGTTTTTCCAAACATTCTTAAAACATCTTCAGTTTTGCCGCTTTTCAAAAAAGGTTCTAAATTAGAATGTTCAAATTATAGACCAATGTCTTTGCTTTCAAACATCAGTAAACTCTTGGAAAACTTATGTATTCTCGAATTTACAATTTTCTACATAAATTTAATTGCCTAAACAAATTACAATTTGGGTTTCGATAAAATTATTCAACAACTCATGCCTTATTAAGTATAACAGAGAGAATGAGAGAAGCTATTGACTCTGATCTTTTTGCATGTGGTATTTTTGTTGATCTGAAGAAGGCATTTGATACAGTTCATCACAAAATTCTTCTCGAAAAACTCGATCACATCGGTGCAAGAGGCATTGTTAATAAATGGTTTGCTTCGTATTTGCAAGATTGGCAACAATATGTAACGATTAACGGGTTTTCATCATCGTTAAAGTCAATCAGATGCAGCGTTTCTCAAGGTTCTGTGTTGGGCCCTTTGTTATTTTTAGTTTATATTAATGATTTTCATAATTGTATAAAGTTTTCAACAGTGCATCATTTTGCAGATGACACTAATTTGTTATACATCAACAAGTCAATAAAAACCTTATGTAAAAAAGTAAATTATGATTTACAGAGAGTTAATGATTGGCTTAATGCAAATCTTATCGCTTTAAATGCTAATAAAACCGAATTTATCATTTTTAAGAAGCATCATAAAAAAATGATTCTGAAATTAAAATCATGTTAAATGGATCACGTTTAAAACAATCAACTTGCATTAATTATCTGGGAGTTTTAATTGATGAAAACTTAACTTGGAAACCCCACTTAAGCGAACTTTGTAAAAAATTGAGCCGATCAAATAGCATGCTTTTAAAAATTAGATACACGTTAATACAAAAATTTTGAAAAGTTTGTATTTTTCAATTTTCTCGTCACATTTAACTTATTGTTGTCAAATTTGGGGACAAAAAGAAGCAGAAATCTAAATAAATTATGTTCTATTCAACGATCAGCTCTAAGAATTATGAATTTTCAACCTTTTAGATCAAATGTAACTGCTGCTTTTACTAAATTATAATATCTTTCCATTTTCGTCTACTATTAAACTCCTCAACATTATGTTTGTTTTTGATTCTTTAAACCAAAATATCTCCCCTTCGATTGGCAATTTCTTCACTAAACATTGTCATTTTCATCTTTATCCATCTCGCAATGCCTTAGCTAATGAACTTAAAATTTGTTCATATAATACAATTTTTTATGGAAAATACTCAATTAAACACCAAAGCATCATTGAATGGAACAAATCAATTAGAGACATTAAAAATATTTTTGATGTAAAATATAAAAACATGCATTGGTTAAATTCTATTTTTGATTTAAACAATAAACAATTTTTTAATTTAGTCAAACTTAGCATCAGGGGTAAACCTTGTTTAGCTTAGTGTTATTAAACAAATATATGTTTTGCTTGGTGGTTTGTATTTTATGTTGTGTGTATCTTTGCCAATTATATAATATATATTTTTATCGATATTTTTTTACGCATATCTCTACTGTGGTGTCACTACATTGTTCAGCTTTATGCTATTGAGTGACACCAACCATATATTTTTGTAATTTGTTTTTCTATGAATTTTTGTATTTTTATTATATGGTAAATAAACAACAATTTGAATTTGAATTTTGAATTTGAACAAGATTAACTTCAAAAAACTAATTGACAAATTTGCAGCTGTAAAAGCGCGCAAAGTTGCAATGTAATTCTTGCCTAATAAATATTCTATTTTAAATTTAAATTTTCTTCTTTTTGTCGATAAGTCTAAAATACCTGTATTTTCAGGCCACTTGTTAAAAATGTGCCTTAGGGCCAGCAAAGCTTTAATCCGTAATTGACTCTTAGAGAATCAACTAATCCGGCTAACCTAATCAAATCTTGTTAGCTAAGTGAAGTTTACTTTCAATCTGACGCTATGGATTTGGGGCACTAAAAAAGAAAGTGTTGCAAGAGAAATGTTTCTCAAAATTCACAGAACCAGTCATAAAACAGTTTATCAATAGGTTGTGTGAATATCTTTAACGTGATTGGCTAATCACGAGATAATATATATCATATTTCGGAGTGCAAAACTCAATATTTTTTCTTGATTGCCAAAAAAGGAGTTCAAAATTCAATATTTCTTCTGATTGGTTAAAGCAACTATTCCCGGGATTCCTATTGGTTAAAAACAGAGTGCAAATTATGACACGTGTGAATGTTAGAATAATGTAATCAATGAGTTTTGACGACGTTCATGTTCACGCTTTCAAAGCGTGTTATATAATATATCACTCGCCTAAAGGCTCGTTAAATATTTTGGAAAACATAAAAAACTCAAAAAAATATTTACCATATTTTTCTCGTAACTCGCGATAACTACTACTAATTATGAAGACAAAGGATTTGTGATTTGCAGAACTTTCTTGGTGCGAGTCCTGATGAGTGATCGAGTGCTCAGAATGTGGAGTGTTTCTTATAGAAATAAAATGCCCATACGCAAAACGAATTTTTTTCCCTAAACCAAGACCTTTCCCTAAACCAAAACCTGCCCAAGAGCTTGGGTGTTATATCAACAGTAACAATGTATGGCAATTAAAAGAAAATTCAGATTATTATGTTCAAATACAAGGGCAGTTAGCAATGACCCAAATAAATTTATGCAATTTATTGTGTATACGTTAAAAGTATACTTAAACTTGTCCACTAGGGGCTATTCCTAATAGAAATTTAAATGTATTGTGAGCTTTATAATTACTAAATGTCACCCTTTGAGCAGCAACTGCCCGTGGTTTATGCACAAATATTTCGGAACAGTCTACTGACACGTGTTGATTGGAATGATTTTTTAAATGAATTTGGCATGTTGGCTTCGACCTTTTCTTTAACGGTCCATTCCAGTATGGGTAAAAAACATCCATACAAAACGTTAATCCAAGTCGTAAATACACGGCTGACTTGGGAAGGACTAACAGCAAAGAATGTTGATAATTCCGTTATGTCGAACCCACGGCGAATTCTAATTAATGTTAAAAGAAATTCTTGAAGTAAAATAAGCATTATTTTTTGGGGTTTGTGTTTAGATGATGATGCTAAATTCTTTTTTTCCCCATCCAGAGTTTTAAATTCATAGCACTAAGTTCCAACCATTCGAAAATGAAATTCAAAGTTGTCCAAAACGTATATGTGTCATTTGACATTATAATTGATTTCATAAATAAATCACGTTTTAGTTTCGATTCGTTTATCAAACTTTCATCACTAAACTCAATTATATAGGTGATTTTTTTCAATTGTTGTTTGAGTATTGTTGTCAGCTAATATTATATTGTCATTTGTGGAGGAAATTGACATATCATGTTCAGTAATGGTCGGAACTTCGATTTCATGTACAGGACTCGTAGGATGTGGTGGTAATATTGTTTTGTTCTTTCGTGCTTTTTTACAGGGATTGAACAGCGATTTATAGTTCGTTGACTTTTAGGCATATCTTTTCCAGGGATGTTAATAGCTGGCATTGGATTTGGGTACACATGTGTTGGTCCAGATCCACCAACGAAATGCTGAACAAAACAAAAACATTTATTTTTCTTAAATATAATCAGTTTTATAGTTATTAACTAACAGTAAACAGTAACCAACACGGTTCGCAAGTATTCGTAACAGGAAGCCAGTGATCATCAAAACTTCGTGTTTTGATTATAAACCTAATTAGCTCATCAAATTTAACACCATGTTCTGTATTGTCTTTTTCCGTAATGTTTTTTCGAAACATTTTAAGTATTTGTTTGTCATGCGAACGTATAATATGTTGTTGGGATTCGATGTACAAAAGTGCAGTAGTAGTGATATTACAACCATGCCTTGTAGTTGCTTTATTCGCTGCAGGCGCTAATAACGATTAGTTTAGAAGCTGTCAAAGGAGTGCGCATTGATGGAGCATCGTCACAAAATATTTGTAGGAACAATAATAAACAAACTAACTTACTAATAAATTTGTGTTCTGTGCATGTTCCCCATCTAGAAAAAACAAACAAATCATTGCCAAATAATTAGAAGTAGTTTTAGTTTGAACAAATCTTCCCGGCAGTCTATGGTTTAGACTTAAAATTATATAATATAATAATAATAATAGTTCTTCTCGTCTTCATTTCGTTTGTAGAACTTCTGGAGATCTAGATTCCTATGTCGCTGAGCATTGAGGTCAAAAAACCCTTACATCTAAAAATACTCGTTGACCAGGAGTCCAGAATCCAGTCGCACTAATGTCGAGCCTTGCCTCGGGCCCTCGGTTGGCTGTTGTTTGTCGAAGCCGTTGAGCTCCATCAGCATTGGTTCCTTTCTAACGTCTTTACATACCTCTTCCATTAGCTTTCCTGTAATGTCTCTCACTTCGTTATGTCGAAGGGTAACAAAACCTCCCTTTTACAGGAAAGCGCGTGTGGGACGTTATACTCCGCAGGCATAATAGGTTGACAATTTTGGTAGGGTCCAGTTATATCGAATCCTGATTGCATCCCAGAATTGCTCTTTGTTCAGGACATATCCCAAGTCTTTGATGGGCAGACTTAACAGCCAGTTCGATACACCCGTTTCTCTGTTGCAGTCATTTGTCCTTCTCTTATCCGTAGACATGTTAGCTCGAAGCTCTTCCAGCACCGCGTTGTTTCGTTCACGACGCTCGCTTTTGATTTGTTGTCGTGTCTTTCCGCCTTCGATTGTGATTCCCAAACCACCAAGCCTTGGTGGTAAAGCTAACAACTTGCGCTCTCGTCATTTACATTATGACCCCCGGTTATTGCTGGAATAAAGGAGGTTCTGATGCCTCAAGAAGACTGAGTTGTTCTTCTATCCCTGGTATGGTTCTGAGGAAATACGTCAGCTTGAGGCTGCGTTGGGCAACTTCAGACAGAGTCTTCAGCTCTTGGATCCACTTATCAGCGAGTTTCTGGCAATATTCGTTTTTGACGTCTTCTTCCCCGATCAATGCTCCCAGGTGTCTCTCACCTCGTGTCGATATTTGGATGTCCGTGCCCAGGCAAATTTCTCTGGCTTTCTCTAGGTGTTTTGGTTTAACAATCAGCCATGATTTCCTGGGCTGTGGTAGGTAGCCGAAAGAGGGACCGATATCTACCAGGTTTCTCCACCAGGTCCTTAGGGTTTCACAATTCCCGATGGCTGTGATGTCATCTGCAAAGGCTGCCATAATTGCTCCCATGACGCTTCTAACATGATGTTCAAAAGTGGTGTCAGACCTATTGCATACATCGCCATTTCTAATGGATCCCCCTGTGTCGTTCCTTCCTTCCATTTGAGCTCGTATCCTCTTACTTTAATGTGATAAATTTTCGTGGGTATTAAATTTCGCGGATTCCCCCGAAATCTCGCGAAATTAAGTTTCCGCGAAAATGTGGAAGTAGCCATCCGCGAAAATTTGTCCCCGCGAAATTTTTGAATAAATGTCTGATCCGCGAAATTTTTATAAGAAAATGTCCGAAAATTTTCCAGTCAAAATCTCCACTACTTCATACTTCGTACTCAATTTCTCTGTTTTTACTTGATGCTTTGCCCTTCAGAGCCTTGCTTTTCAAAAGGACATTTTACCTCCTTCTAATGACCACTGACTGTACTGACCACTTGTGAGTTTCATAAATTAACAATTTTTTGTATCTGAGGATAAGAGCTTTCCAATGATACTAAAGGCGACACAATAAGAGTGTTTTCTTGGCCAGAATTTGCCTATAAAAGTTCATTTTTTTGAGATTTTTCGACAATAAATATGGCTTTTTGTTGAGAAAACGAATCGAAAGCTAATTTTGCCAATTTAAGAAAATATTCAAAAACGTCGAAAGGCGAAATTAATTCCCCGGGAAATATTTGGAAATGGCTCATCCGCGAAAATAAATCTCCGCGGATAAGCTCAACCGTGACTCTAATATTCTGAAATGACCTGATTATTTCATCTAGAGGCGTAGCCCCCTGGCCCCTAGTTGCGTACGACGACCCCCCCCCTTCCGGTCTAAAGATCCCCTTTTTAAATTTACGTATTGATTGTCAAAATGCTTTGCCAAAACTTTACCGGACGTTCGCTACGTTTAGCAGTTTCATCCCATTGGCCAAAATGCTTAAGTAACTTTACTTGTGTAACCCTACTGTATTTCTCCCAATAACTTCAATATAGTCATATAAATTCAAACCTTACCGGACGTTCCTTACGATGCAACAATGCAACAAACATTCCAATTTCAAAAACTGTGAACCTAATTTAGATTGAATTATCCTTCATATGGTGTTTTCCAACGATGTAAAATAATTGCATTGAAAATTATTTTTGTTTAGATCAGAAAAAGCTTAAAATGTTTAAAAAGAGTTAGAAAGTTTTGACATGCCAAGTAAAATTAGTGCCGGGCTTTTTCAGACCCTTGTACGACCGTGGAGGGGGGGGGGAGCTTTTTTTGCCCGCGCCAGGTTTTCTTCAATAACTTCCGAACCATAAAAGATATTTTTATGAAACTTTCCGAAGAGTAAGATCAACTATAAAGAAATTTATTTTTTCAAAAAAATATCATATATGACGTCACCAGGTCATGTGATGACGTATTTTTGACAATAACCTAATAATTTCTTGAACCATACAAGGAATTTCAGATGACGATCAGTTTTTATAAAAAAACGAATAAACTGTTTCCATGAATAACTTTGCATGCCACTCGAAATAAAAACAAGAAGCCAGTCGGATTGAAGATTTCTGCTTCAACAATAGAAATTTATCAAAACCCAAAAGCCTAAGAATTTATACAATACATATCGTATATGTTGTTAACAGAAGATTACACAGTTTGGATACCATACTGTTTTTCCAATCATTGCAAAATATACACGCTCTTATAAGAAACCAAGCAAAGGGCCTAATAGTATAGACGGACAGGGTGTCCGTGGAATGGTGCGGAGAAACAAGAGTCAGATTTGATAAAGAGGGCTCGAAAGAAAAACAATCCATGTCTGTATAGTATTTTGAAATATACGTACAATATATACGTTTTTTGCTAAAATCACCAGAAGGACGGATTTGGGCGGGTGTAAAGATCTAAAAGAGCGGTCATAAAAATATTGTGGTTTTGGCCTATGAATAAAATCTATCAAAAAATATACCATCAAGTTGTTGTGAGTCATATCAAACCAATAGTGTATAATTGAAAATATACGTTTACTAAGGTTCCAGAAGGGCGGGACACCCCGCGAAGTAGAAGAATTTTTTAACTAAAATGTTTTCAAATAAAAGTTAGAAAAAGTCACCAAATTTCAGGTCCATATCATAATTGGTTCGAAAGATATTTACGAAAAACTGAGCCGCGGGCAAACCCCCCCCCCTCCCCTCGGTTTGAATAGGGTTAACGTATTTTCAGAAAGCTTGCCGCAACAAAACGGAGTTCTGAAGTATACTACTGGAACACAAAAACTTTTAAGGAACTTCAAATAAACTTGTTAATCAGCGAGACCGGACTGACACCTGATTTTTGAAAAGAAAAAGGAATTTAAGCCTTTATTACACAACATGGTGTTTTGTTTTTATATATATTAATGATACAAAACTAAGAAACTGAGACTACTTTACTGTCCCTTTACTTGGTTTCTTATGAGAAATACAACAAACAACACTTTACACCTCACACATGAGATACACCTTTCTTATGAGTGGACGGAAATGCTGGCTACGCCCCTGTCATCAAAATTAAAAATGTTCAACTCAACCTTGTCTAACAAAGGTCTTTGTCAAAACATTTTTGAAGAATGACTTAACAAATGAGACTGAATTTAAAATGCTCTGTTGTACATTCCGTTGTAGATTAGCTATACAAAAAATGGTTCCTCTTTGGAAGGCGTACTTTTTGTTTTCAAATACTGCACTGTCAACGTAACTCAAGTTTAACTGAGTAGAAACGTGACGGATAAAACGGATTCACTTCTCGGCATTTCTTGTAGCACTAAAATATATGACCGTTTCGTTCCAATCTGTTAGCAACATTGTTACAGCCTGGGAAAAGCATTCCAGCTCTGAAACAACAATGTAGAATACTTCTACCTTTAACAAATGGAGTCTCGCACATTACTTAAGAGGGTTAGAAGATAAAAGTTTAATTTGTTTTAGTTTGTTGCTAGCTTTATTTGAAGCAACTTTGGTTAATAGAACCTTACGGATAATCTTAGTTTAAATACAATGCTCTACTTCGTATTTTTGGCAAATTTTTAGCGGGTATTTAATTTCGCTGATCGCGAAAAGTCACATTCCCTTTCATCTTCCATTCCGAGTCACTTTCCGATTCTTAATCTTCCTTTGGACTTCATGTGTTACTTGCTTTATTGAGCTGAGAGATTGAATATAAACTTGCTGGGCTGTAGTATGTTCTCCATGATCGATATCATGGTAAGATCGAGCGACTCAAGACCATTGACACCTAAAACGAGAGCTTTTGTAATACCTGCGCCTTTCCATGCACTTTCTACAATCCTCAGGTTCGTTATACAAATGAAATAGTCATTGTGAGTGGTTTTTAAGGTTTTATATTTTTAATGTGATAGCAACAATGGGACGTTACTATCATGCAGCTTAAGGGAAGAAAATGAATGCGGAAGAAGAAAGTGCGGAATTAATTAGAGCGAATTTGACCCCTAAATAATTTGAAAGTGTGGAAGAAGATGGTGCGAATTGTGGAAAATTTTACTTTAGTGCGGAAGAAATTAGTGATTAATTTGACGAAACAAATTCGCAACAGTAAATTTCCTCTGTATGCAGTACTTTTCTTTAAAAAATTCTGTCAATCAGTACCCATGTGACTAAAAAATTCTGTCAATCAGTACCCACGTGACATTTCATTGTACTCATCAATAAATCGCTACGTCCTTTGGGTCAAACTTGAAATCATTGAAAGGGTGATTTTTAGAACAAAGCTAAAGTCGGATCTGATGAAAGATTGTGTTTACCTTTCACGCCTATCTTTCTGCTACGGTAAGCAAACTTAAGGTTGAGTTGAACGCAAACAAAAACTGCGCGTACTAACTAACTAGACAAACGTTGACGTTGACGTCATATTTTGGTTATATTTATTCCAAATGACCATTCTAATTATATGCTTTGGTATTTTCTTTATTTTACACCCGGCATCGGAAAGACATGCAATTATGCGTAATTATCCGTAATTATAATTATGCGCAAGTAAACCCTGCATATAACCCCTTAATAGCTGACAGTCAACTATATACCGCATTTACATAAAAAAGAATCTTTTATTAGAGGCAGATAACACTTTACACCACGATTAACAATGTCTTATCTCCAGAAAGTCTTAAGGCATTTTGTTATGAATGTAGATTTAATTGGTTTGTTGATATTTGTCCACTCCCACAGACATGTTATACAAACACTCCAGAGTTCACTTAATCCCGCGCAAACTTTTAGTTATGAGAAACTTTAAAGATTTGCTATAATAATATTAAACATTACCCAAACCTACACGACACCTGCATGCGACTGCTCGAATTTATTGGAGAATTTAGAATCAAAGCGTTCAGATTATTGAATCTGTTACATCAAGAAATTAGATTTTTGTGTTTTCGCAAATAATGCAGCGAAATTCCCAATGCTTTACTTTTAAGCATGGAATTTCAAGCCCCGTTTTAAGGTACAAAGAAGGTCAATCAGCGTGGTGGATCAAATTAAAAGCTATGCTACGGCCCAAATCTGTTGACTATTAATAATTAGATGCAATATGTAAAATGATATAGGTCATGTGATAAAGGAATGTCTAACGATGTTTTACAAAAATAGAATAGTGTTGAGCATTGAGACTATGGTTTCCCAATTAAATGTGTAGGCTATATTTCAGTCGAAGCGATAGCGCTCGTGTCAATAAGAAGTGAAATAATTTTTCAAAAATAAACTACAATTTAGGTTGGAATTAAGGTTTCTATAACTATTCCAAACAGAAAAGATAAAAAATATAAGATGAATAGATTCCGTTATTTCCCACATGTTTATTGTAATGTTTGTTGTAATAGATGGAGGAACGCTTTTGAACACAATTGGGAAATTTTATTTCAGGGTATCTTACTCAATCGGTTTGTAATCTGTTCCAGTTGCGAAACCATCAACGTAAATCGAAAGTCTCCTTGAAGAGTTTGTTATTGATCTACAGTGTTCACAGCGTTTGCATACTTAACTCTTATCAGTCAATTTTGCATACTATAGCAAAAAAGAAATTAATAAGGTACCATTGAAATATGTGAAACTCATGTTTATCAATGTTTTATAACAATTATATTTGTTTTTCTTGTTTTGTTGCCGATTCCAAGGTTAAGGGTTTATTTACTACCATATTAAAAACCGCTGAAAGAAAGTTTCGAGCTAAATCCTTAACGCTATCCTGTGTAATCATATGTAAACATGGAGAGTCAATATATATATTACACGTGACATTACTGAAGAGAATATCAGAGTGGAGTTGCGTGGAGAAGCTGCGAACATGAAAGGTAAAGCATTCATTCATGACATGCAATAGAAGAAGCTAACATTTCATTCTCCCGTTTCATTGAACTTTAATTAGGAAAGCTGTAAATTACAGTTACAGAGTATATATAATTAGAGCTATAAGTCAGAGCTATAAATTTGAATTCCGTTGCTGAAAGAATGTGATTATTAAAATTGATTACTAACTCTGCTAACAAAATTAATACAATATATTCATATTGCATTTAAAGATCGCGGGAATAGAGAAGCATTGAAAGATCATGCGAAAGATTTTAGTAAAAATGGAAACAGTCCGTCTCCGCGCGCCTTTTTTCTTCATTATTTTATATAATTAACAAAAGGGAATTCCAATCATTTTTATAACATAAAGTAGTTAATAATGAAATAGTACTTCATTGTATTTAAGCGTGGCAATCTGTTTTTAGTTCTGACGGGGCGTCAGGAACAAAGTTCTTTTCAGAAACAACTCAATTTATCAACTATTGGAACATTCCGTTCTTTGCTAGTATTTCATTCCAAATGGTAATGATATATCTTTCTCTTACAAAAAACTAATGATGAACAGAAAAGGCGATAAAAGGTCAGTGCGGTCAAGAGAATTCGGGTGGTGTCTTACTCCTAACTTTCGATAATCTCTCGAAATTAAGGGAAAAACATCCAGCTGTATAACTACCGTCCACCTGGAAGAAGAAATACAATCCATAGACCCGACCTTATATCCCAATATAGAGGAATCAACGATATTGATTGGGAAAGGTCCAACAAGACTTGATGCAGACATCTGGAAAAAAATTCTTGTCTAAAAAAACTTTGGTAAGCCAGGTGCTGAACTCAATTTCGCAAATAGCACGGACTCTCTGCACCAAAGAAATAGTCATTAACCATGACATCAACAATCAACCGTAAACGACAATTGAAGCATATATTGCGTGTCGATTAATACCCCTTATACAAGAATACGACCTATCGATATAGGAGTCGGTAGCTTAAAGTTATTTGCCGGGCAAAGATCAGGATGTGAAGCAGCTGTACATAGTATTTCAGAGCTATTCAAAGAAGAAATCACACAGGATCTGTTACACGACATATCTAAGCCCTGCAATGTCGACCTATGTTCGTAACTGTTATTGCACAACTTGATGATTATTCCTCTTCAAGGACAGTAAACTACACTTTGCTGAAGGTACCACACAAGGTGACCCGTTAGCAATGCAACCCTATGCTGTAGGTTCCACTTTACTTCCAGCAAATAAATGTATAGTTGAAGTAAAATACGCGACATGTTGCGATGATTTAGGAGGACTTGGAAAGTTATTTGACATTCGTACATGGTGGGATAATATATTCAAGTTCGACCCACTACTAGGTTATCATCCAGATCATCATCAAAATCTTGGCTCTGGTCAAAGAGGAATTTGCTGCTTCACAGATATTTTCCGATGCCGAAATCAAAATTACAACGGAAATACTTGAGAGGGTTTATTAGGAGAAGCCTGGTGGCGATATGCCCAAGAGCCTACTTCAAAATAGATCAAAGGAATTCAATCAAAAATAGCTATGTGCAAACATCAAACGGCTTATGCTGCTTTAGTAAGTGACTGTCAACATAAGCTGATGTATCACACTCAAACTTTCAAAAATTTGAGCAAACACCTTAAACCCGAGATGATGTCATAATCACTGAATTCATACCAGCTATAACTAAAGGCCGAATATGCTCCGAAGACGAACGAATTACCAGTTACACTTGGACGTCTTGTTATTCCTATCTTTTCCAAAATCTTTGAAACATTTCAATTACTTCGTTAGACAAACACTTCAGTGATATTTAGTGCAAATGCGTTGACGCATCAGCAATGCGATACCGCTGGCAGCAAAAACGAATACTATCATACGAGTCGACATAGATCATGTTCTGTCTTAAAGGTGACATATGGACATTACATCATGCCAAATGCGTTAGCTCGCAGTTGTTTTTAGCTACGTTGAAGTCAAACCAGTTATACAACCGCTGACTGGAGAAATTGTACCGAAGAGCACAAAATCATCCGAAGAAGCACGGATATACATTGCTGCAAGAAGCTTCTGGCAACGAGCAGAAATGTCACTTTATGTCGAATATATGTTACATAAATCATTTTATTTCAATTTTTACTAATAATTTAAATCATTACCAACAAATGAAGAAGAAAAATTAAAAAAGACGAACTTGGGTTTTTGGTAATCTCTCTAAAAGGTATCAAAAGAACGAATAGAACTTTAATAATTCGCGAAACACAAAATCAACCGGGATGAAATAGTCAAAAAACGTCAAATTAAATTCATTTGAAGACTTGATATAAGCTATGATAACAAGCCAACTTATTCACCTTTCGCAAATAAGTCTGAACTTACAACCTTGCAAAATTATAATAATTACATTTTTGAATAAATTAGATTTTCATTGTTGCATCGTTAATATTTTATTGTAATTTATTTTCAGGGTGGGCAATTTATCTCGGTTTGTTGTTGGTACTCATCGAATTCAGCGATGGAACATCCTACTTAAAAAAATTCAAAAAGTGCATTGAAACGCATTGTTCACACACACCTGTCTTCGAGTGCTGTAAGAGCCATTGTAATTGCAGCCCGTGTGACCAGTTCAACTGTTTGATGATGAAGAAAATCATGGCCGGCTCTAAGGAGAAATTGGAAGATTGTGCAGGAAAGGTTTTTGAAAGTTCCGATGAGTGTGTATAATTTCTTTGTGTCTGTAATTACCGTGATGCATTTCTGTTGTATTTTCATGTTAATAAACATAATTGTAAATTGTATAAAGAAGATTGATTGTGATGATTTGTCATTTCCCAGAATGCAATTAATGGAACAATCAGTTAATTTATATAATAATTTATTCGCCATCTTTTTGAACCAAGAAAAAATGCGCTCGAAATGTTTTCGCCTCGTAAATTGTTTAACGAAAGTTTAAATGTGCAGTTTGATTGAGATTTTCGCTCATTTATTAAAGTGTAACAAAAATGCACGACAAGAGTTTTTACAAAAGAATTGGCCATCAGCAAAATATTCAATTATTTTTCTCCATCATAATACTGAAGTCTATTCTTGTCTCACGTCAAGTTTGAAAAGATTCATTACTAGTTAGTGGACGAATTATAGTTACGTGAATAACTTCGTGGTAAATTCTGTTCATATGAATTCTCCCAGACCGCTTCAGAAACAAAAGCAATTCCTATGTATCAGGGTATCACAGAACGTTGTGGCTGTTATATATCTGTTAAAATGGACCACGTAGCCATCCCATTAAAGCAGATCACGGGAATCGGTAACTAAGAAGTTATGAGAAATGAAACGTTCGCTCGGATCCAACAAAGAAGTGAGTGTCATCAGCAAAAGAATGTTTGTAATTGTCGAACAACTAGGATTCATTTAGGTAAATAAATAACAAAATCATATGATAAAGCACAACAGAATGGTCAGACAATCATTTGAGTGCAACTGACCGACAATCATTTAAGCGCTGCAAAACACGGACCGAACTGATAAAATACTAATTAATGAAACTGATTCCATAAAAAAAATCCATAGATTTTCTTTACCAAATTTGTTTTGAAATTTAAAACAAATGCTTGCTAGAGATTGTGATTGTTGTGAAGTAATAGAATAAGATCGTGAATCTACAAATTAGGGTTTGGAATACATTTTTAAGAAATCTCTAACAGAATTGGAATATAGAGAAAAACAGTTTTGGCAAACAAAAGATTTTTCTTGTTTTTATGAAAACAACTCTTATTCGTCATCTTCACTATCACTCGCATCCAAAAAAGGTGAATTGGACAGAATCTCATATATATTGAGGACTGTACTGATTCTATTCTATGTCTTATTCTCAGAAACAGATTGGAGCTCGATAGAGACAATTGCATCTACAATATATTTATGGTCACGCATTAAAGATTCATTTACACTTGTTTGATCTATGATTGACGAATCCTATCATTGAGAAACATTTGCACAACTTATATCAAGGTATATGTATAAGTAGAACTTTGCGATTGTATAAGGAGCGAATTCTTTCAAAAGGACGTCTTGATGTTTGAAATGATGACCACATGCCACACACGTTTCTTTTGTACGTCCGAAAGGCGTTGCATTTAAACATACAAAACGTCGCTTCACTGACTTGGTTAACTGTTTGGATGTCGGCAACAATGTATGCATGCATGTCAACCACAAACATTTTCATCTCTAATCATTCTGCACGGTGACGTCACTTGATGCAATAGTAACGGCCGTTTGATGAGTAGAGACACACTGTATACATCAAACTTTGAATTGGCCATGAAGTCAAGTACTATCTCTTTTAAAACAATCTTCAGCTAACTCTTAGATCTTTCTTCCTTTGTACTGACCGGTCCGGTCTAAGTCCGGGCCCTGTGAATTGCTTATATCGTAAGCGCAGGGCCGTAAATGTGACAAAAATATTATAGGGATTCCTGCACAAAATAAAAGTTGATCTGTAGTTGGAGAAACTGTAAATTATGGGGGGGGGGGGGGGGGCTTCAGCTCCCGTAGCAATTACAATTGCTTTATCAAGCGTTTCTTTCCCGGCCATCCATGATAATCAACATTCAATCCAATTCACATATTACAAGGTTGATACAGCAATGTTTCAGAAGTTTTCCTTGACCAGAAGCTTAAAAACGTAATGTTTTGCCCTGACCATTTGCTAAAAAGGCATACCTTTTCCCTGACCTTATAACACACATAAAACAAAGAGCCATTAATCAACTGCTTCATTGAAGTGAAAATTTTTTGCAACAGTAGCACATTTTTTTTTGTATTTTAAATGTTTATTGGGGAGAAAACAATATAAGTGTCACAAATTTTAAATTAAAAAATTATCAATCGAAACATTTTTAAAAAATATAAATCCCCTGACTTTTGTTTCAAATTCCCTGACTTTCTTAAAAAAAATACCCTTTTCCACCTGACTGTATCAACCATGTATTAGCTAATGTTGTGAAGTCTGCTTGTTCCCTCGTACACTTTCCATCTAATAATATCAATAAGATGGCAACAACTTTGTTTCTTGGATCATCGTTTAAAAAGAGAATGCATACGTATTTACAAATCGACATTGAAAGCCAATAAATATACATGTAAAAACAATCTCAATGCCGGTTACCGCGTGTTAAAATTGCACGAATATACATTCATAATGGTGGACGGGTGTATAGTTACATTCCTATAAATACAGACATGTCTCCAAAGGTTTATCTCGCATCACAAATCCTGCATTTATATAGGAAATAACTTTAAATAAAGACGAGACCGTTTGTTAATGTTTATTAAGTTTATAGGCTTATAATGCAAAACCATGTCATTTGTTGAATATTTAACACTCTCCACGAAGTTCAACAATATTTCGGGAGACATGTCTTTATTTATTGAAATGTTTCATATTTACCTAATAATATTCACAAATTTATATTTATATATAGGAAATCGTTTGAGGTATTTACAGTAATTTCGATCTACCAATGCACATTGTCTCAATTATTCCATACTACTTGCGAACAGGAAAGCTCAGTCACGGAAGACAGCTTGTCTTGTTAGAACTTAGTTCGAATGTCTACGCCGCAGCGCAAGGTATCTCCTTCCTTAGAAACGCTACGTCGTCATGGAGACGGTCTATGGATTCTGTTTTTGAACTCAATGATCCTTCTTCACCAGCCAGCAAGTCACCGATAAGCTAAAGTTAAACAAAACAAAACTTTAGATATTTCCTTTCTAGAACTAAACATGCAACAACATCACAGCGTTTCAGCGCGAGCGCATTGGTAAAAAATTTGTCCAACCAGCATTCAAGTTTACATCGAAAAATTCGAATCGTGCAAAAAAATCGACACGTGTGAATCTTGTACAAATAATAGATAAAAGTAAATAAACCAATTAAGATATAAAGATAGACAAGTAAATATGAATTGATGATTAACCTTGGTAGCTGAATCTAAACTTGAAGCGATCATTGTTTTCATTGGTTGTTTGGTCGGTTGACTATGCCTCTGTCCAGCTGCGTCCGATGCGAGTTTTAGGTTTTCTAGAAACTTCTGCAGATCCATTTGTTTGTCGGTTTTGACGATGTCTGAAAACGACTTCCTCCACATGCGCAGAGATTCGCCGTCCTGAGTGGCAATCTGCTGCTCAACGTTCCGAACCCATTTCGCAGTGCCTAAACGCAGTGCTGGAGTATGAACGCGAAAAGCAAATGTTTTATACGTGGCGTAATAAAGGCCTAAGATGGTTTAAACGCGGGATAAAGTACACATGCGGGATAAGAAGAATCACACGCGGGATAAACTAACACCGTACATCACAAGTTTAGGTGAATAAAAAGTTTGATAGATTTTTTCTTTAGTTTGTGAAAATATAATATTTACAGCTATAAAAGTAAAAGCCTGCCGCGAATAATTCATGAATAAATAAACTTTATTACGGTTACAGCTGGAATAATATTTATGTTCATCAACAAACCCACGCACCATTCTTCAACTTGTAAACAAAAAACAGAGCATCGGCAGTCCTCTCCTCGCCAATGTTGTGTCGCTTACCTAACAGATCATTCGTATATCATTATTTAGGAAGGAATTCAAAGAATATCATAAATAAACTGAAGTTGATTTTAAAAAATGAAGGATTGAACATTAATTGAAGGTAACGAATGCTACAAGTTAGGTTGCTTCTTTTGTTTGAGTCTATCATCTTATTGCGTTCTTTTGTTTTATAATGTTGAGTTGTCAATCATTTCATGACTTTCTGCTTTTGGTCAATGTTAAGTTGTCAATTTTTTGACGTTCCCTGATTGTGTTCGGTTGAGTTGTCATTTCATGACGTTCTTTTGTTAAATACTCCGTTAAATAATTACTTAAATTTCAATTGCTATCTTGAAAGTTGTGCATTTAAAAATTCAAAACGTGTATACTTTGCATATATTTCTGTAACCGAAAGTGATAGAGGGAACATGATGAGAGAACGTGATAAAGATAACGTGGCAAGTAACCTGACAGAGTGATAGAATGTATCCCTACTTCCTTCGATGCTGACGAACGCACTTACAGTTATGGATGATCGATTTTTCGACTTGGGTTATTTTCTCGATCATATCCCGAGCCTCCAAGGCAAACTGGTCTTTCTCCAATTTCAACTTCTGCAACAGCGCGCCCACCGTTTGCGAAACAATACCGTAGTTGCTAAGCAACCCCCTCGTCTTGATGCACTTGTTTGGGTCGTCTGGGTCCTCTGTCGATTCCGGGTAGATGTATATCTCTATGGCAACCACAATGGAAATATTGTTACTTCTACCAACTAAGAAAGGCAGAAGGTTTACGATCTATCGCTTTTGATTTTCACGAAAAGAGGAAAAACATTTTCTTTTTTGTCAGAAGCAATCTGTAGATTTTTCTATTTCTTGTGATGAAAAAGAAAACGGGATTTAAGAATCATTTACAAAAACTCTCGCTTAAGAGCGACTACCGGAATATGTGTTCACCATGAAAAGATAAAGCGATAATCATAAAAATAATAATCATAGTGGGAGAGTTTGTTGTTTGTTGTGGAACGCGAACAGACACGCGCATGAACCTTTAACATAGCAAGATCACCTGGCACCGCAACATCTTTCGTGTCTTGTTTACTCGCGCTTTTGAACTGCGTAAATGGCGAGTCATCTTGTGAGAATGACCACGGCGAGTCGTACTCGAACGCGTCCAACGTCAGGTCGTCTTGTATGGTGATGGTGGGCGGTTTCGAGTAAAGTTGATTGCGGATGTATTCGGGATTGCGAGTGATCTCCTCGGTTTGCACGGCCTGTAAAAAGATGTTATTAGGTGGAACAATCCTTTCATTTTAAAGTTAACTAATGTTAATGTCAAGTCAGGTACTCAGACTGCTACTGGCACCATGTAAAATTGTAATCGTCGAAGACTCAATCGACACACCCAGAAATCTGACTGAGAAGCAGGACTAAAAACAATACCTGTCGAAGGGCGGGCAAGCTCATTATGAGCGAACGGCCATCCATACCTTGAGAAGCGACGGGTAGTAAGAACTGTTATAGGCACATTGAATGTGAGATCATTAAATATAGGCAAATTGAACGCACTAAAGTATGAACTAACAAGATACTGCTGGAACATACATTGCAGAAACGAAGTGGCTAAACAGAAAGGAACCGCTCACAGAACATGGCCACAAAGTCTGGTGGAGTGGAGACAAAAGCAAACATGAGACTTGCTTCATTGTATATAAAGCTGCAAATCATGAGCGTGATCCAATCTCTGACAGAATTATTTGTTTAAGGATGAGTGCAAAACCCAGGAATTTATCCATTACTCAAATGTACTCCCCAACTTCCCAGATAGTAGTGTAGAAGATCCTGAAGCCTTGTATGGGTGAATTGAAGCAGCTTTAATAAAAATACCAAGAAAAGATATCAAAGGGACTCTTGGAGAATCAAATGATTAGCACAGACACCATCAGCAATAATGAAACGCTTCAAGGTAAAGGTGTACGCCAGCTATTTAACATTAAGATTGGAGGTAGGTTTGCTCCATGAACCTCACTGTTGTAGATGAAATGACAAATTCTTTCACAAGGACTATTAACAAGAATGTGTTGGAGGTAAACAATTATACAGCCCTGGGTAACACCTCAAATTATGAGGAAATGTAATACATGGAAGGAACTTAGATCGATGATGGCGAGTGATAAAGAAGATATAGGACTGATGAGATTTCCTCCAATTAGAATGTGACAAAATACAACGCGTGTACCAATAAACGAGAATTCACAGGAAAGATCATCATTGTACAAGGAACCAATAGTCAAAAAAGATTCTGGAAGATAGTTCAGTCATCATAAAGACCTCGAATAGACGATGGGTATGACGCACATGTATACAAGTATGACTCTCACCCTCCTGTCCATAGAGTCTTCACTAGGCTGCTCTTCCACGGGAGTCTCTACCTTCAGTTGCAGCATCTTCTCTTTCTCCTCTGAGTCTTTTACAAACTTCTGTAAATCTTCTTTCCTGCGTAGTACGTCGTCAAACAAGTACATGGCCTTACGAATATTACCTGAAACAAACCACAAGAGAAAGTTAAAATGGAAGTGCAGGAAGTATTGAACATTGTATGGGTCGGAGATTGACCCTGTTGGCAGACTAAACTAAATATACCAGTGAAATTGTTTAATTCTGGAAATAATAAATGGAATAAAAAATATAAATTTCCAGTAAACTTTTTACCTTTTACAAGCTTTTATGATTAGATTACAATATATTTACCGTAAAGCTTCGATTAAGCGCCCGGGCGCTTATTTAATATTTTGGTTTTTAGGAAAGGCGCTTATTCGAGGGGGTGCTTATTTAATATTTTGGTTTTTAGGAAGAGCGCTTATTCGAGGGGGGGGGGGGGGGGGGGGCGCTTATTCGAGGAGAGGCGCTTAATCGAAGCTTTACGGTATATATATATTTAGTTTTTACAACATATATAAAATGTAGTTTTTAGTAATACCTCATCATTTTTACGTTAAAAAAAATTATACCTTTTACAGAACTCAAACCCGGGAATAGTTGCTCTGCAATTGCCTCTCCAATATTACGGACGTAAGTTGAGTCTAACCTGAAAGTGATCAAGTCAGAACCATAGTGTTTAGAAAATCAATTCCACTACATTATCTAATATGTTCAAAATTGCTTTTTATTTACTACATCTGCCAGTGATCGCTGGGCCACATTGTTAAAAAATAAAATGTATAGTTTGAGGTGTTGCTGTTCAGCCTCAAGTTGGATTTTTAAAGTCTAAACTCAGGATTTATTTCCACCCAAGTCGAACGAAAATCTTGCTACTAACCCAAATGCAATTTTGAATAATCAGGTTATTTTGTCAAAGAAAAAAAACTCAAAAGGTAAAATTAAAGAAAACAAGTTTATAGTATTTCCATTATACTATGTGCAATGGCTTCCCAAGATGGCGCTATTAAACGAAGCTCGTTGCAACTATTAAAGCCGGCAACAAGGCAACTCTTGAATCAAAAGATTTCCATTAACATCACTAATTTATACATATCATAACATGAACATCAAATCAACATTCAACTGTCAAGGAATAAAAACCCGATGAAACAAACACTTATGGCCGACGATTTCCTAAGAATTCAAAAACTGTTAGCAGAGGATTTTGAGATGAACTGGAATAAAGCATTTGAATTTGCAAAAGGCGAAAAACATTGGAGCAGCAGGCTCATCAGTCGAGAAGGTCTAGACAAAAGAACTTCTTGTTAAAAAAGAGACAACCCTTCTTTTTTGAAAGAAATCAACAAAAGAAACGTATGAGCGTAATTGGTTTAGATTATAATAAGTTATTGAGTGGAAGATGTTGTTGTTTAATATTCTACTTTGAAAGAAATAAAAAAGTTGTTCAATTTCCAGATTGCTGAAGCCTATATGACTTCATACCTCAAAGATTTGTTGAAGAACATGTCAAATTGGCTAACACTTGTGTTGTTAAAAGATCTGGATTATTTGATTATAAGCAGACCATACCAAGTTTGAAATATACCGTATTATTGTTTTGAAAAAGCTAGAGAATTATTTTAACTTAGATGCATTGAATACACGAAAGGGTGCAACAACAAAAACAACCCCATTTGTAACAGTTTGGGCAAACACCTAACTGATTAAATTGAACACTTGATCCCACAACCCGTTCCTGAAGCACCAATCAACAGATGGATACCAATCCCTAGAAGCACCAATCAACAGATGGATACCAATCCCTAGAAGCACCAATCAACAGATGGATACCAATCCCTAGAAGCACCAATCAGCAGATCGATACCAATCCCTAGAAACACCAATCAACAGATCAATACCAATCCCTAGCAATAACAATTTGATTCCACAGTCTGTTAAAAAAGTAGTACCATCCAAAAGACCAGTACCAGTCCCAAGAAAACCAAAAGATTCGTACCATTGGTACACATTGAACAATAATCACAATATTCAAAAAGTTTAGCAGCACCATTTTGATATTTAATCATGGCTTACTAAATAACAGGCCTTGCCAACATGCGGCTGGAGGCAAAAACTGGAGGCCATTGAAATTATTTCCTTATTATTATGGTTTTCGCATAATTCGAAGAATGTTGACATAATTATATACTCGTGACATAATTATCAACAAACTATCGCAATTGGCTAAAATAACAATACACATGTAAACGTTTGGATTAATTAATTAATAGCACGAAGTTGCCGCCATTTTAAAAATCAACCAGGACAGGGTGAGTACTGTCCCAGAAAGAAATTGATTTAAGAAAGAAAGTAAAATGGGTTGTAAATGCTGTGTAACAAATTGTAATGGAAATTATAATGCGGAAAACAAAGCCAAAACTTTCAGGCTTCCAAGGAAAGCAGATGAAAGACAGAGGTGGATTGCAGCTATTCCGAGAGATAACATCCCAGAATCAAGAGATATTGTAGTGAAAGGCACGTGAAAGGCATTGGCCAACGAGTTATCACACAGTTACTGATTCGTCCACGTGATCCCCCATCAGTCTTTGATTGTGTCACTCCAAGTCTAGTGCCTACTGCTCCTTCAGTACCAAGAACCACTTCAAGGGCATTGAATGAATTTCAAAGTGCAAAAGCAGATGAGCTTTCTTTTTTTAACAAGAAGGACATAATTGAAAACTTTGGTTGTATCCCTGATAAAATTAAACAATTAGAGGTGAACAATATACACTTCATTACTTACTCCTGCAATGAAAAATTTATGATACAATCAACAGACTTTTTAACATATACTGCTGTTCCAAGATTTTTATTACAAATCAATCATGATTTAAGTTATGAATCCTTTCACTGTGGTATAAAGAGCACGATAAAGACATTAACAGCTAACAGAGTTTGTAAGTTGAACCGATTATCGCATATGGAGGAATCATTGAGATATGTAAACTGTTGTGAAATGACTCACAAAAAAGAAGTTTTCCATGAGCAAATAACTTCCATGAATGTAACTTTTATTGGAGATAGAAAGTATTTGGATGATACCATCATCTGTGTGTTTGAATATTTTGCACTTTCAAGAACTGCTTATAATAGACTAAGGGAGGATTTTGAACTCCCTAGTATACGCACCCTAACACGAATCACATCTAAAGTTAAAAGTCTTGATGACAGCTGTTACATAAACAATATTCTTTCAAATCTAAAAGATGAACGACAAAGGACCTGTATTTTGTTATTGGATGAAGTGTACGTGAAAGCAACTTTACAATATCATGGAGGAATTGTATTTGGCAGTTAACAAACCAAGCCGTTTAGCAAATACCGTGCTAAATACGTCATAACTTTATTTGGAAGGCCAACGTTTTTGTGTAAAATGTTGCCCGTACGTGAACTTAATTCTGAAATTCTTTTCAGCCAAGCAAATCTAATTCTTGATATGGTGAAATCTGCTGGCGGAATTAATGTTGCCATAATTTGTGATGGAAATCAAATTAACCAGAGTTTTTTAAATATGTTTAAGAGAGTTAAACCATGGCGCACTGTTGATAATATGTTTCTCTTGTTTGATTATGTTCATTTGTTAAAAACATAAGAAATAATTGGATAACTGAAAAAACTCAAGAATTAGAGTTTATTGTCAATAAAGAAAAGAAAACAGCACAGTGGGCTGACATCAAAGCCCTGCATGATCTTGAAAAAAATCAAATCGTAAAATTATCAAAGCTCACAGAAGTGTCTGTTTACCCAAAGCCAATTGAAAGACAAAATGTTCGTACTTGCTTACAAGTGTTTACTGATGAAACATTGTCAGCATTGAAAACTCATCCAGACTTAAAAAACAATGATGGAACTATACATTTCTTTTCCCGTTTTATCGAGTTTTGGAAAATTCTTAATGTTCATGGATCGTATGCAGATATTCGGATGAGGGATCCAAACCGAGCTGTTATTCGTTCTCCTGATGATAAGAATTTAGTAAAACTTCGTGCTATGGGTAGTTTGGCTGAGCAAATGGCACATGGTAGTGGTCAACATCAGTCTTCTCATTCATTAAAATGCTATTCTATCCCATTCTGATGTCTGATGATGATGATCTGGACATTGGTTAAGGTTCCATTCCATGTGTGTGGCTTCACTGTAACATCACTAACCTTTTCAAGAAAGGTATTAGAAGTATTGCTGCTAACTATCGAGGACCGTCAATGAGTCAAATATTGGCCAAGATTGTGATGAATAGACTTAAAGATGCTTATGAGAAACATATTGGTGAGGAACAGTGCGGTTTTCGGAAGAACAGATCAACAACTGATGGCATATTCATCACCAGAAATATCATTCAGAAATATGGTGGAGTACTAATTGTTGTATATATTGATCTCACTGCAGCTTACGATGATGTACCACGGGATTTCCTATTCCGTGTAATGAGGCAGCAAACAGGGGCATCACACCTAATTACAATCCTCCAAAACATGTATAAAGGAACAACTACTTTAATACGTGGGGCACAATCCAAATTTGATATACTGATAGGATGTAGACAAAGTGGACAAGAATCTCCATGTCTCTATATACTTTACACATGAAATTGATCTTGAATATCCGGAAGGTTGGGGCATAGAATTTGAGTACAACATCCCAGACTGGTGTACAAATAGAAAGCAAAGGGTTAATGGAAGAATGCCAAGAACTGATATCATTAGATGGATTATAAACGCAGATGATGTAGTGTTATTCTGCAAAACCATACAAGAAGCAGAAAATCTCCTCACGATAATCAACAACACTTGTAATAGGTTTGGACTTACCATTAAAAAGACAAAAACGCAGCTGTTCCATGATAAAGATCTGGCGCAGAAGGAAACATTTTTCCGCATAGGAGGTCAAACTATTGGAAATGTGCCGCAATTTACATATCTAGGACAAGTCATTGCTAATGATACCACAGTATGCTTTACTGACCACCGTACTGCACATGCAACAGCAACATTCAATGAGCTTTGCACTGTTCTAACTGACGGTCATGTAAACATGCGCACTAGAAGGAAGATCTTAGAAAGTTGACGGTCACATCTTGCATATGCAACAGAAGCATGGTACTTGAATGAACAGCAGATGGGAAGTATGCTGGTTCCAGTGCTTAAGGCATATGGTGAAAGATGGATGGAGAAGGAAAAATGTCCCAAATGGTGATATCAATGAGGAAGAGCAAGACCTGGAATTAGATTACAGCTTCATGTACACAAATCAGCAGATTCAAGCTATTGTGGATACAGAACCCTGTACGCAATTACATCAATGCATAATATCTGAAGTTTATGAGACATACATTAAAAAGATGCTAAAGCAACCAGAAGAAATTACAGAGATCCCTGGATCAAAACATCTAACCTAATTGGGTGTCACAATCAAGTAAACTACTCAATGAAGGAAATAGTTTGCTGAGTTGATATGGAAGCGCATCAGTTTGTCTCCGTAATGAAAAAGTTCATTGTTGAAGGAACACACAGGTACAGGTAGGTATTACTGCTAATAATAATCTTGCAGCTGCTGCCAATAGGAATTTAAATTTTAAAATTTTTTATTTTTCAGGTCAAGATTGTTAATACTAACCAACAGTTGTTGTTTGTGTATCAATCTAAAGATCAACAAAGTACGCTGTTCCACTATTCTTTCTGGGTGGTAGAAACAAATATTAACTACCATGTAGTAGCATCGTTTGTTATACAAAATGAAACAACAGAGTCCATTACTGAAGCCCTCAATATTGTCAAATCTTGGAATTCAAGTTGGTCACCAAGATGTTTTATGGCCGACAATTCTAATGAAGAGATATCTTCCATATCAAATGTGTCTCAAAGTAATTCCAAAAAAAATATTTTTTATAAAGTACATACACAGTTGAGGGGGGTCAAGCCAAAAGCAAACACCCTATAGGGGCAGAAGGTTTTATTTCTAAAGAAAAGTCGGAAATTATGGTGAAAAAATCAAAATGAAATGACAGTTCAGTGGAATGGTGATCGTTCTAGTGGAAAGTCCCTTACCTGAAAAATATAAAGTCTTATTAGCTTTTTATATACCTGTTCACTTGAAAAAGCGGGAACTTTTAGGGGCACTTTTTTAAGGGGAAAGGCGCTGAATAATATATATAGAAAAATAATGATGGTCCAAATATGTTATAAATAACATAAAAACACTAAACGCTAAAAGCGGAGGTCCTTTAAAATCAGTGTTGTCTGTCTGCAATGGCTCAATCCAGTGCGTAAATACAACGATGTCGTACCTAGTTGGCTTCACAACAGACCTCAAAGGTTTGTCGAATAATGCATGGGAAAGATTGGTTTAGCTGTAAAAATTGAAGCAAGTGACATCTTAATTGTTTCATCTACGTCTGATGTGACTGTGTTCACTGTCAAAAGCAGTCATTCAAATGAAACTTACAATGTGATGATCAGTGGTACATTTGTCATGAAATGTAGTTGCTATGAATGGAAGAGAAAATACCTCCCATGGAAGCACATTCTAGCCATATTCCTGAAAGTTAATGGAATTAGTTGGAATCAGGTCCCAACTGTATATACATTGCCCCCATTCTTCAATTTAGACAAACACGTTGCAGGCGTCAAAGGGTTATCATCTGCATTGTTGCCTAATTCACATTAGTAGAGTCGATTTATGAAAAATAAGGCCTAACTTCAAAAACATTGCAAGCAAACGTTTTATGGTTGTTTATTGTAGTATTGGGTCTTGTGAACGACACATCAAAAGTTTACAAAAATTTAAGTCCGGGAAAGGGTAAAAAAATGACATCAAAAACAAGATGGCCGCCAAATCATAAAAGTGGCTATATCTCACTTCATATTTGACATAAAATATTGGTGTCTAGGTATCAGTTTTAGGAGTCAAGGAATTCATTAAGCCTATTCGTGAGGTTGTAGGATAATTGCATCATGGGAAATCCAAGATGGCCACCACCACGACCCCAGATTATATCATTGTCCGCAACTCAGTTCATACTAAACGAAAACTGACAGTTGTGTGGCGTCTATTCATAGGTTTCATATCAAAAGTTTACAAAAATTTATGACCGAGAAAGGGTGATCATCACCCTTCATCACCAATCAAAATCTCTCTGAAGAATGCACACGAATGTAAGAGTTAAAATTCACTTTTAAAGTATTATAAATGTAACTTAATATACATGTATGTATCAATGCTGTTTCAGGTATTGCAGATGGATGCAAACCCTGAAGCCTGCCCCATTTGCCAAACAGAATTTGGAAATGAGGATGAAACAGTGGTTCTAGGCAAGAAAGGAACTAATGGTATCAACAATGCCAGCTGCAAGCGAGAGGATAATATCACTGTAGCACCTAAAACTAGAGTGCACAAGTCATGCCGTGCTAAGTTCATCAACCAAAGGTACATCGATGATCATAATAAAAAAACTAATCAACTTTACCCCTGCTATCGTCAAAAGAAGTGCACCCATTGATAGAAACCCATTGATAAAACTGACTGTCTATACTGCGGAAATAAAGTTGTAAGGTTTTTGAAACATGGGCTTAGAGATAATGACTATAGCTATGTTAAAACCGATTCCTATGTAGAAACAATATTATCATGCTGCAAGACTTGTGGCGATGAATGGCCAACTTCTGTCCAAGGACGCATAGAATACTATGCTGGAGGCCTGCATGCAGCTGACTCTTTGTATCATCGTTCTTGTGACATAAATTTCCGCACATTTCGGGATATCCCAATGCGGTACAGAGTAGGTCCTAGCGAAAGTAAACGAAGCCGAAAAGTTGGTAGACCAAGGAATAGAGACCAGGAAGAAGCATTTCTCAGGACATGCGCTTTCTTTGAGAACAATGACGAAGAACAATTGACTATCACTGACCTTGCAAATAAAATGGATGAGTATTTGTGTGAAAGTGAATCTGGTGCTTACAAGAATCAGTATTTAAAGTCTCAGCTAATGAAACACTATGGAGATTCAATATTTGTGGCTGAGAGCAATGGGTTTCAAGACATTGTGACGTTTCGTGAAAGAACTGAACGAATCCTCTGACGTTACTTTCACCTGCCGAAATATGATGATGAGGAAGCGCAGAAGAGAGATATAATTGAAACTGCTGCCAGACTTATCAAGAGTGACATTAAATGTATGGACAGCCAAGTTACCAATGAGTATCCAAAGACTAGTGAACTGAAACTTCCAGACAGCTTATGTTGCAGCTCCTTTTTGTCGGTAAGGATGTTGACCGGAAATGTGGCAGTATCGGACAGTCCATTGTGCAAGCTGTTCGACCACGGGTCGTTATAGCACCATTGCAGCTTGGCCTGTCGGTGCAAATGCATCATCTTTTCAGGTCCAGGTTTTTGATCAATACCCTCTCTGTCATGGGATATTGTTCATCCTTCTCAGAGGTTCAAAGGTTTGAGAGCAACGCAGCTGCTGCAATTGCTCCAGATGTGTTAGGTGGAGATTCTGACATACTTGACACGGCTCTGCTGTTTGCAGCCGATAATATCGATCATAACTTAAGTAACGATTGATAGAAAAGGCACCTTTCACGGGATGGGCATGATTGTGGCCATCACACCTGGGAAACTAGTCAGTAGGTTGTTTTAGCAATGCAACGATAACTCAACCTCAACGGTTCTTTTTGTCTGAGGAAACCCCAAAGAGTCTGGGCCAAGAAATTCACAGTTCGTTTTGATTTCAACAACACGTTAAAATAGCTGTTTAGCCGTTGTGTAGAGAACGTTTGAATTGTTGAGAAATCTGGTCAAAAAAGTTGTGGAATTAAAATGGATATTTCATCTACCGCAAAATCTAAAAAGTAAGTTACTTAAACTAATTGTTACTGTATTTTTTTTATGTTTGTAGATACGTTTTAATAAAAACAAAGTTTAAAATTTAGACTTTGAGATCTCAACACACAAGTTTTTTAAACAAATGGCATGAAAATAAGCAAAATGTTATAAAATCAAAGTAAATTTGATGTTTTTTTTAAGGACACTTCTTAATTTTGACGAAATTAATTATAAATATATAGCTTTGCAATTTTAAACATTTAAATAAATTGCTTTGCATTTTAAGCAGAGAATTCCAACTCTAATATATGTGCCACTCAGACAGGTTATCACTTGTTTTTATAAGATGATTTGAACAAACGACAAAGACCTTATGATGATGAAAGAGATGGCTGCATGTGGGGTCTTTGCGCGCAAAAGTAGAAGCCGGGAAAGAGGTGCAGCATGGCGAGATGTTGGTTTGAAACTTAACAAATTTGATCATGCTGCTTTCTTTGCTGATGATATGCAACGTGCTGTTAGAGAACGCTTTGCAATAATTATGAGAAAATATAAAACTAAAAACAGTGCAGAGATTAAATCAACCGGCCTCGGAGGAAAGCCTTTAAGTGAGTATGATATTCTACTAGAAGATTTGATTGAACAGAGCAATGATGTCGACCTACGGCAAGAATCTGAATCTTTGCTGAAAAAAGCTGCTGTCGATCAAGAGCTTGAAAAAGCAAAGGATGTGAGAGTAACTGCGATGGAACGCCTCAGTGAAACAAGAAAAAGAAACTGCGAAGAGAATGAAACTGCTGCCTCATCCAAAAAAAACACGTCGACATAGCTCAGATACTCTTACTTTTTTAAGAGAGAAAATAGAAGCAAATAAAGAGCAAAAATTAAGAGGCGGAAGACAGAAGGACTGAAAAGCTGGAGTTTCACCAACTTATAGCATCACAACAGAAGCAATCTGCTGACAATTTTGTGTTGATGCAACAGCAAATGCAACAACAAATGCAGCAGCAAGCACAACAACAACAAATGATGCAACAGCAAATGCTGGGAGTGATGGCACTTTTACAGCAACAAATGAATAAGAAATTAGGATTTTTGTAAAATATATTTTAGCTCCAGTGTAAAAATATTGTCAAAAAAGTAGATTGGATCAATGTTGTGTTCTATTGAAATTATTCTTCTAAAGTTGGTGGATCCAGATCAAAGAAATTAGATACAATATTCCCATACAAACATGCATGCGTATTTTGAAGCAGTCCACAAATAATAAATTGTTTTGCAACTGCACTTAGTCCAATTTTAAGCATCTTGTGATAGTCTACAAACTTGAAATAATTCTTTACATTCCCAAACAACCACTCTACAGATACTCTTACTTTGCTCATCTCTTTATTGTAAGCTTTTTGGTCAGCTGTTAAATTAGGTCCCTGAAATGGTGCTTGAAGGTGGACACTTAAGGGGTATGCTGGGTCACCATATATACAAAGAGCATTGTTATTTACTACAGCATTAACTTGTAAATCTGTAAGTAAGTTAGATTCGTATAGCATTGTACTGTCATGGCGCCTTCCTTCATAAGGTCCTTTGAGATTTCCAATTAATCCATTGGGTAATGCAACGCTTTGGAACTTCAGTCCGTGCTTCCTTTTGTGTCCGTTATAAACCACACGTTGGTTAATTTGAGGTCGAGTAATCGGTACAAGTGAACCATCAACAAAACCAAAACAATTCTCCAGCGAAGCACCACGTTGGTGAATTTTTTCAGCATAGGTAATAAGGTTTTGTGGATGTAAAATTGGTTGCTGCCATGTTTCTAAACGATGGTGGTGATTATCATAAAGAAAATCTATGACTGTGTTATACAACAGGCAAATTTCAGTTTGATTTCTTCCAAAACATGAAACCATGTCAATATAGCGACAGGGAAATGCATTTCTTTTCAGTAGAATACATACTGCTTCAATTCCACTGCAAATGGTCCTTTGTGAGCATACCACTTTTTCTGGTATTTGTAATGCGTCCTTTAACCTATAAATATCGTCTTTTTTGAACCTGAGTTCCGACTGACATTGAACGTCATCCCACTCATCCAAATCAAACTTTCTAAATTTCGAAAATGAAAATATTTCTTGCGACCTGTTTGCGTCATATAACAGCATAAATTCTTCATCGTCTATTATATTGTCTACATAACATTCCAAAAGAAGATCTCGAACAGATTTCAACCCTCTATCGGTAGCCATGTTTCTTTATGTTGATCATTTGTTCAAAATCATGCAATCAAAAAACTACCGTCTCAAAGTAGCTGCTAAGTCAGTTTAAATTTACAATGGCAACGATAACGTTAGTGTTTAGAACAACGTTGTCTTTACCGCTCCGGTCTTCTTGCTAAAACAACCTAGTCACACTATTCCAAGGCAAAAAGGAGGTGACTTAAATATTCTGAATGAGGCAAAGGTGAACATCAAGGACTATCGGTATGCAAAACACGTTCGTCGCAGTGTGATATTCAAGCTTATTCCATTGGTTTGCAACATCGATAGAATCACAGAATCGACATACTCTGGGAGATGTTGTTACGTTTCTGTCAGTGCGTCTGGCAGGGTTTCATGCATACATTGCACAAGGATTGTGATCATCCTGGGCAGTCTTCGTTAACGTTCCTTCCCATGATCGACATGTCATCAAGCGACAAAACATGAATTTTCTCCACGTTGGAGTACGTATGAAACCTAGCTGCTAAGCAAAACATCCCACCAATCGTTACATTCGACCAACCGCTCTTCTGGAAGGCATCGTAGATCGTAGATAAAGTACCAGACAATAGTCTGATTAAAAATGTTGTGTTGTTACTAGGCAGTTTCCATGCCTTCATGAATCATCTGGGGGCAATAGGAACATTAATGGATGGGAGTGGGTTGAGACAGATCCTAGAAACAGTCTATGGAGAAAATGTGGTTGTGCATATGATGAGTGGTAAATCTGTACAACGTGCATTTCGCGGACATCTTCTTGTGGATCAATGCCTTACGCATCAGATAGTGGTTAAAATCATCATGGACAAGCCTGGTTTTGAAAACGTCTTGAAAGAGCTTGAAATGCTCTACGGTCTTACGGAAACTGGTGAACAAGACATGGAGTCATTGCTGAAGTCAGATTGCATCACAACAATCGCTGATCAAGTCAAATCGAAAGAATATGAACTATCCAGTGATTCAAAGACAAGTAAACTGTGGATAAACTATCAGAAAACGTTGGTAGTTGCACGCGAGCTCATTGAGGCTGATTGCACTGGGTCATGAGAGATGCACCTCCACACCATCGCAGATTGTTTGCCAATATTTTCCAAAAAGCACAGGCGGGCTAACAAGAAGAAGTGGCTTCAGTGAACACCAAAGAACACTTTGGACCATGTCTCGCCCTGTAACCTCAGCCTACAACTATGCCATGCAAAAGTGGATACACCACAAGTGAACAGCACAAAGAGGACCTTCAAGGACGAACAGAGATAAAGCAGACAGAGAAAAGCTAATAGAAAAACTTGCAGACTTTTCTCCATTTACAGGGGATGCCACCTTGCGCAACATCATAACAGGCATAAATGCTAATGAAGATGTGAACGTGCATGATCTTTTCACGATTGGCAAAAGCGTAGTAAAAGCAATGGAAGGACAGTCTATATTTTCATATTTGCACAAGAGAAATACTAGAGTGAAGACATTAGCTACTGCCCGGACCATCAAAATAACTGCCGATCAAACCATCGACCCAGCTCTGTTGTTTCAGAGGTTCTTGGTTGTGTCACAGTCAGGAGAAAATCTTAGTCTAAGTGAGGTGATGGACTATGGACTATGAACTCCGCCCACATCCTCCATCGTTATTTGAAGCAAAGTACTGCTTGCGCAAACCAGACAAGGTACAACTGATGGAAGCTATAAGAAACATGTCACTCCTAAATCCGAAAATGCCGTGCTCGATACAATACCAGTCACTTATCGCTACCTTTTAGACAGGGGCTCACTTTTGCATAGAACGAAATGGACCGAAGGGTCCACATACAGCTCAATCGCCGAGGCATATGCAAAGGTCACTGGTGATTTATATGGACATGCCACAGTTGTCTTTGATGGGTACAGCGGAGGGCCAGGAATTAAGGATAATACTCATCAGTGACGAAGTGCTAATAAGACTGCAAACAAGGTCAATATATCAGATGCTACCAAGTTCATTGAAAAAAAGGAAGACTTCCTCTCAAATGTGGAAAACAAACAGGCTATGATTGATCTAATCGCAAACTGTTTGCGACTGCAAAGGCTGCGATGTTATTCAAGCTGATGGAGATGCAGACGTGGACATTGTAAAAGCTGCAGTTTCAATGTCTAGGTTCAAATCTACATCGCTCATTGGTGAAGATACCAACCTGTTGATTCTCCTCTTGTATCATGCGACAGTTGAGGACAGCCATGAGCTCTACTTCCGTTCAGACAAAACTGGTGACAAAACAAAACATGTGTACAACATCAGTGTAATGAAACATATATTAGGTGATAACATATGTACTGATCTGCTGTTTGTGCACGCATTCACGGGTTGTGACACAACTTCAAGAATCTTTGGTATTGGAAAGAAATCCATGTTCGAAAAGATTCTGAAAGGAGACACTGTGTTACGCTCATGTTCAAAGGAGTTTTGTTCCCCCGGCAGAGACAAAAAAACTATCGAAGGTGCTGGCTCTAAAGTAATGATTTCATTGTTTAATGGGAATCAAAGCGAATCTCTTGCAGTCCTTAGGTACAGTTTGATCTGTAAGAAAGTTTCAAGAGCAAAGTCATTTGTGACACCTGAACGACTTCCGCCAAATGCTTCTGCCACCAGATTTCACTCACTTAGGGCGCATTTCCAAGTGCTTGTCTGGATGGATATGAATGAGGACATGGTTCCAACTGACTGGGGATTCAAAGTTCAAGGGGATAGACTCATTCCGATCATGATGGATAATGACCCTGCTCCTGAGGTTCTCCTCAAAATTATTCACTGCAACTGCTCCGCTACATGCAACACACTAAGGTGTACCTGCAAAAAGCATGGGCTTGAGTGCACGAATGCATGCAGATTTTGTCAAGAGGGGAACTGCGATAACATGACTCTGGACCCAATATCAGATGAAGAAGACGTTGATAAAGAACAATGAGATATAGAGGCTATTTGTACAGTGACTAAAAATAAAATATTATTATGTACATAGAGACGTTGCTAAATATAGTTCTTTAATATTCCCAACTTACGCATCATAACTGGTGGCCATCTTGGATTCCCATGATGCACTTCTTCTGCAACCTCATAAATAGTCTTAATGGATTCCTTGACCCCTAAAACCTATGAATAGACACCACACAACTGTTAGTTTTCGTTTAGTGAACTGAGTTGTGGACAATGACATAATCTGGGGTCGTGGCCATCTTAGATTTCCCATGATGCAATTATCTTACAACTTCAGGAATAGGCTTAATGGATTCCTTAACCCCTAAAACCTATACCTAGACACCAATATTTTCACTTTATGTCAAATATGAAGTGAGATATAGCCACTTTTATGATTTGGCGGCCATCTTGTATTGACGTCACTTTTTTACCCTTTCCCGGACTTAAATTTTTGTAAACTTTTGATATGTCGCTCACAAGACCCAATACTACAATAAACAATCATAAAACGTTTGCTTGCAATTTTTTTGGGGTCAGGTGCTATATTGACTCTACTACATGATGAAATGAAATGAAAACCTAGAAAAGACATGTAGTGGAGATACTTTAAACGTTCTCTAAATAGTGCTGCACTGGAGCGTTTTGAGTCAGAAGGTTGGGGCAAAGGAGCAAATGATCTGATTGTAACAACAGCTGGATTTGGCTCAATCTGAAAATGTCTTGTGAGCGACATATCAAAAGTTTACAAAAATTTAAGTCCGGGAAAGGGTAAAAAAGTGACGTCAATACAAGATGGCCGCCAAATCATAAAGGTATAGGTTTTAGGGGTTAAGGAATCCATTAAGCCTATTCCTGAGGTTGTATGATAATTGCATCATGGGAAATCTAAGATGGCCACGACCACGACCCCAGATTATGTCATTGTCCACAACTCAGTTCACTAAACGAAAACTAACAGTTGTGTGGTGTCTATTCATAGGTTTTAGGGGTCAAGGAATCCATTAAGACTATTTATTTCCACTAGGTTGTCTTCTTCGTCTCACCAATGGACTGTTTGTGTTCCAAATTGTCGTAGGGATTTTTATAAAAACAGTTTTTTTCCGCGTACGTCCAGACTTTGGAACTCACTTCCATCTACATGCTTTCCTCCTGAATTTAACCTTCAACTGTTCAAATCTAATGTTCATCGCTACCTTAAATCTGCTTAACTTCTCCTGTAGCTCTTTACTCGCAAGTGGCCTTTTAGGCCTTGTTTTGAGCAATCTCCAATAAAAAAATAAAAAGTATTTTTGTACGATATAGTTTACGGTATAGTTCATTTTACATTAATTCTGAAAATAACTTCTAAGATTTAACAACTTTGAGGTATACTAAATATCGTAAATTTTGGTAAAATTATATAATTATAGCCTGATTTGCGTAAAGTTAAACCCACCAAAACTTAAAAATCTTTAAAGTGACTTATTACAGTACAGTTTTAGTGGCATTTTAATTTTGTATATATTTTTATACCATATTATATTTTGTTATTATAAAACGTAAGTTGGAAAAAATAATAAATATTGTCTCCCTTATCTCAAGACTTCGTGGTCTACGTGTGCTCTTCATCTTACAGCTTAAAGTGAGGGCGCAATTGGCTATGGCCAATAACATTTCTAAAAACATTATCATTATAAACTTTCTACCTCGTGTTTGGTTTTACTTTTCTTTATATGAGGCAGTAAAAGCCGCAACTTAGAGTATACTAGAAAATCTTGAAGATGTTGAGAATAGTGGAAGCTTTAACGTTAAATTAAAATTTGGATTTAATGGCAGTGGTAGTCACGCAAACAACCAAAAGAACAATGCACAGATAAATAATATAATTTTAACTAGTTTTGTCGACTACAAATCAAAAATGAAAATGAAAATAGAACAATTGTACGGACCCAACCTTCTCCTAATGCTCCATCCATTAAGTCATTAACCAGTTTGTCTGCAGATGGGAAAAGAATATAATGAATCAGTCAAATCTTTAGAACAATCTAACAATGACATCTCTAAATGGAAGGATGAAGGGTTTAACTTAAAGACAACATCATTCATCGCTCCAAAGCCAATATCCAATCTTACATGCTCGACATGAAAGCTGTTCATATTTACTTAGGTTTAGGTGGGGCATACTGTGACATATGTACATGCTCCAAAGAACAGTGTGTAGATCTGGAAAGAATTGAAGCTGGGTTTACTATAAACAAAGATGTTGAGACCTTACACAATGTATTCGATGGAAGGAACAAGAAGATGGAAGCCTTAAGGGGAATATGATATACGGGCTGGTCAAACCTCAAAACCAATACCAACTACCAATGCACTTTCTGTACAGGTAAAACCATTGTCATAACTCCTCATTTATCGTTTAATTATAACCCAGGGTTGTCACTGTGAAAAATACAGGCAAGCTAAAAAAGGATCAGATTTTGAATTATTCTAGGCGATCTCTAGGCGAGCCATGGCAATAACTAAAGGATATAGAAACTTGACAACCCTGATAACTACTGGATATGTCAAGATGAATGTTTTTGTTTCTATATTAAACTATATATTTATTATTTAGTTGAGATATTTGTTTTTAGGTCCTACATGCTATACTCAGAACATTTGACCACTTTATGAAACTAATTGTCCACATTAAAGCTGGAGTTTTTGCATGGTCTGAATCACCAACAAGTGACAATATCAGTTTCTTAAAGGAAGCAAAAAGTGAAATTCAAACCACACTGTTTCAAGAGACTGGAATAAAATTTGAATTCCCGAATGCAACCGGAAAAGGAGGTACAACAACTACAGGCAACATTGCCCAATACAACAAAGGAAATAGAGACTTAATAGTTGCAGAAATACCCATGGATTACCAGGAGAGAATACAGCAAGATGTTATCAATAATTATAAGAGTGATGTCATCAAAAAAACAAGTTGACGTGGAAAACTATAAGAAACAATGTATCGAGCTGTATGCATTTCTTATTACTGCCTTTCCAAGAGTGACCTACCAGAATCAGCAGGGACCATGGAAAACATAATTCCTTCTCTACATAAACTACTTGCCCATTCATGGGAATTAATGCAATTGAATGATGACTGTGGTTTAGGAAGTCTCAATGAATCAGGCTTCGAAGGGAGTAACAAAATTTTGAGATCAATTAGAATTTCGCGGATTTTGAGGAAAAGTTCTCAAACAGACACCCTAACAGATACCTTGAAAAGGATGTGGATTTCTTCAGACCGTTCAGTTAATAATTAGAGGTTAAAAGCAAAACCAATTTGCAAATTTTGCGATAAACTAGGACATTCAACACGATATTGCAGGTAAAGAGTTGTTAATGTGCTTGATGTAGATGAGTTTTTGTTTGATATGCTAACAATGGACTGATATTTATGCTGTTGTTATACTGGTTTTTGTATACATCATATATGTAAGTCTAAATCTGGCTGCAAAAACGAACAAATGAATTTGTAAAAAGAATAATGTTACTGTGTGGTTCTCGATGTCATGAGGGGATTAAATAGTTGCACAGCAAATGATGTGAGTAGGACTACTGTTTTTCAAAGCTGTGGTGGTGAGCTTATACGAAATAATCACAAAAGTTATTTCAGTAACACCTGTATTATTGACAATCGGTTGATGATGATGTTTAAAAGTGAATCTATCCACTTCAACTCACGTTATGTTAGTATAAAAAATGATTACTTTTGCAAGTATAGTGATTTAATTGCTCGGTTTGTTTGAAAAAAAGAGAGTATAATCTAGCTAAATATAGGTTAGCTTTATTGAATTGAAACAGAGCAGGGATGTCAAGAAAATGTAAACTGGTCATCATTACACGTTATATTTACGATTCATTTTTTGGTAATGTCATTTAAAGGTTTCTAACTATGGTCTGTTACAATATTATAACCAATTGTTATCAGTACATGCAAGTACATTCTACTCAATTTGAGGTGCGGCCATCACTCACACGCCTCTACACGCAAATCAAAATTTGCACTCCTGAAACCGTTGTTTTTGTACATGTTTTGACAGATTTTATAAAATCACATGCCTAAGGTAGTTCAGAAGTGCTATAACAGTACACCTAATGAAATTCTTATTGACTCATATTTTCTCCAATTATGGAGGTTTAATTATCTGATGGTTTATTGGTGCGGATGTTTTTACAGCTGAATGCCCTTCCTAACGCCAATCCTTGAAAGAGGAAAACAGTAGTGAGTTAACCCACACAAGATACCAACTTTGTATTTAAAACTCCATGGCAGCTATGCATCACTGGCATGGATGTTCATGCCCATGAGGTCAAAGATGTTATACGACCCGCATACCCACAGTACCCACAGATGTCCAGTAAAGTTTTTCACCAAGTCATCTCAACATCTCAAAAAATATTATTTTATCTTTAATGTTGGACCTGTTTTCGACTGACTTTAGCATAACAAACAACTTTCATGTTCTTAATGTCCAATGTCACAACAAGTAAACAAACCGTCAACGTCACTACTAGATGTAGGGGTTTAATGAGTCAACGAATCTTTAATGTTTAAAAGCTCTAACTTAACACCCTCTGTTGATTGAGCCTTGAAGGGTTATTTATGAATTTGATCGACTGAAAATGCGGATTAGAAATTCCAATCAAAGTGAACGTGGGTTGGTCAAATGAGAAGTCAATGGCAATATTTTAAAAAGTAGGAAATGTAAGTTACCCTAGTAATGACCTGGGTTATGTCGAAGACTCAAAGACGATAGTAAGATCATTACTAGTAAGATGATTACTAGGATTACTAAGATAGTAAGATGATTACTAGGAGACAATGCAGATGACATTGACGAAGATGAGAGGAATGTGATGCTGATACTGATATATCATATGATACCGAAACAGACGGCAAAACCTCAGCTCAAACCAAGTGAAAAACATATTTTGGTTTTGTTAAAAAAGTTTGAAATATTATGCAGATAAAATTAACATATATATATATATATATATATATATATATATATATATATATATATATATATATATATATATATATATATATATATATTTGCCGTAGGACAGGGGTCTGTAACCTACGGCCAGCGGGCCAGATCCGGCCCGCCAGCTGTTTTAATCCGGCCCGCAAACACTTGCGTACTCCAGCACGCTATCCAGCCCGCGACGCATTAAAACTTGATAAATAAGTAAATTTACGTTCTGCTTGATAGAATAATATTTAATTGCTTCAGTGCACACGTTATGACATAATAAAATGCGATAACAATACAAGTTACCGGTATTGGCGCATGTGTGCACCATAACTTCAAAAGCTAGTTTTACTGCTTAGTCCTGCTCAAATTAAGGTAGGATACCCCTAAAAATATTAGTTTTATAAAGAAAATATATCTGCAACCATATTTCCGAAATTACGAGATAATGCGAAAAGGAATGCATGTATATTCGGTAACGCTTAGTTTGGAAGTGTTTTTGTTGCCAAAATCCAAAATTTTCGCTCATCGGCCGCTCATTCCATGGATGTTGGGAAACGCGTGTGTCCGGCCCGCCGGTGGTTTTAAATTTGCTTTACTGGCCCGCAACATTGCAAGGTTGCCGACCCCTGCCGTAGGTATTCAATTTTAGATGAAAAGTTATTTTATGAAACAGCTCCTGTTTATATAATTACAACTCATGATCTTCATGTAGAAGAGGAAAATAAAATAATTCAGTATATCATATATATTTTAGATGATTAACAATTCGTTCTTCGGAATATTTTCCTATATACATCTTTTTATTGAAGGTATTTATATTTTTCTTGTGTTGTTATTTATTATTAACGAGAAGATAAAACAAGAAATTACAAATTAAAACAATGATATGCTAAATCTACCATAAAATATATAACGTTAGGCTAGAACTGCATAAAACCCAATAAATCAAATTAATATTCTATTGAAAATTAGTTTTGCAAGCTTAGTTGAATTTATTAATCGAGTGGATTCATCTTGGGAAAGTATTGATTTAAAGTCAACTTGGGACAAATAATTTTTCCTGAGTCAACTTGGGAAATCCTAAGTTGAACAGGGTCAACTCAGGATATAATCCAACTCGGGCATGGACATTGCTAAGATTTAATATTTATTTCACCTCTTCCCTTAACATTATAGTTTAAAGTTTGAAACACTTGAAAGTACTCACATAGCTTCCACATCTAACGCCAACCTCCTTCTACGACCTAGTGTGGCATCCACCGTTAAACTGAAATATCTCGTCACAGCCTTCGACAGTGGCATGTCAAAACAGATGTTATGGATATCAATGATGTTTGCTTTAGTGAAGTTGGCGACAGCAGCCATGGCCTGTTTTCCAGCCGCAGTGACGTTCTGGACCTGTTGAGCGGCCACCACTGTGCTGTTGATTAGGTCTTTAGTACGCTCCACAAACTCATTGCTCTGATCCAGGATCAAGTTGATTGTGTCCATGGAATTGAGAAGGATCTGAAAGCAGGCGTTAAAACATTTACACATCGAATGGAAAACGTTCTGAAAATGTCTTTTACTTTAAAATTGCATTTCCTACTTTCTCGTTGGATTATTTTTTTGAATTTAAGTAATATTTATAGTAATAATTTACAACAAACATACATTTTAAACATCACAAATAAAAATAAATTGTAAAGAAACATAACCATAAGTTGTATTCATCTTACTTCTGTCACAGATTTCTTTTTGGTTGCTTCTACCTCTTTATAAACCTTTTTTCCTTTGCAGCTTGCAAGACAGATTATATCATGTATCTTTCGTTTACAGGGCTCCCATTCAGGGCAGGAGACCCACCGTCCAGACATCTTGCGCCAGTGTTCGTTTATCGACGGGCCTCCCACACAAACTAAACACAAAGACATTTTACATTTATAACTTCTGAAGCTAATGTAGAATCTCTTTCTATTATTACAAGAAAACGTTTGTAAAGAAAACTTTCCAACACAACAAGAGTTTCAAGCAATTTATTACCCAAAAAGCATTTCTTTGTTTACCTTTCTTGCATAGCTCCACACAAGATGTCTCAATAAAATCAGTAACTTGGTCCAATTCTTCTGATCTTTGCTCAACTGCCAGCTGGTATTCAGTTAACTTTGTTGACCACTTCGCTGTTTTACCATGAGCTTCATTGTACAAATACACTTAAGAAATTAATGCAACCAGTGAGTAGTTGAATGAAATGTGAAAATGTGAAACACAATAACATCGTAACAAATGAAAAGTTACTGAAACAGAAAAGTACATTAGCTTTTAACATAGACATTATTATTGAAGATGAAAAGAAGAGTTCAGGAGAATGTATCATCCAAACCATACCAGCATCTTCAATTCGATCTCCACTTTCTTTGAGAGCTTTCGAAGTCTCGTCACCAGCTTCCATGATTGTATTGGCTGTTTCTGCAGTAACATCAGCAATGTCAGATGCAAAACAAGATGAAACCTTTTTAATGAAATACAAAGGTCATCATGAATTACATCAATTCAATCATGAACTCTTTTAAATAAAAAAAGTTTTGTTATTTTTTACTATTTTTTAATTTAATTGATTCAAATAGTTAACCTTTGAAATTTAGATTTAGAATGTAAATTGGAAAATTAAGTAATTTATAACTTTATTATAATCAAATCTGATTGATTGATAATTTTTGAAAGATTTCACCTCAAAGGAAGCAGTAACAAAGTTTCCAACAACATAGGATGCGTAGGCTGTGGTATTGGCTTCAATCAGGTTGAACAAATGCCCATAAAAGTAAAACTTGAAACCATGATCATCTACGTTGACAATAACATCAGTGGACACACCCAAAAGTTGTGCATAAGCTTTTATTTGAATGACAAACTAAAATAAACAATGGAAGGTAAGGGTATTGGTAGGCTTAATAAAATAAAACTGAATATTTTAGAAAAACAATGATGAAAAGTCAAAGATGGCATGTGTTGTATCTCCGTCATATTTGTGTTTTGATATGCTTAGATTTGACGGCCCATATATTTAGGGGCCCGTAACTTGTATCTCTCTCTCTGCACGTTATCAACACGCATGGTCGTATGTACCACTTTTGTCAGTTTTATGCTTTTATATACATCTAAACGTTCAGTCACTTTCAAGACTTTACAGCATGCAAATGTGTTAATCTTCACTTATTATGTGACAAAAATATGTTTATAATTGAAAAATGTCCATTCATAACATATAATAATCTTTACTTAAAATTTCAATCTTGAAAATAGGGTAATTTTTTATTTTAATTTTGCATTATAAATATACGTACCCCGATGGATGACAAATTGATGATTAACTTCGCTCCGTTCTCTCGTTCAACAGAACTTTGCTGAAGGTAAATCATTCCATGATCAATAAACATTGGTGCCAGCGCTGCTGTTAACTTGACGCCATTCATGGTGACGAGTATCTCACAGGGAAGGAGCATTGAGAGAATTGATATTTTTCCGTAAAACGACAAGCCAGGTAAAGCTTTAATGTCCACGTTTAGGTGGGGAATCCTGTTACCTGAACCAAAACAATAATTTGGTGGCCGAGGATTCACAATAATAATTCAAAATATGATTTTTCTTTTCGGGAACCAATGTTTTTTTTAACTCTTTACAATCACATGTAAAATTGAAAAGGTTAGCAAACAACAGATAATTGAAGCATTGGTTACCAAGTTTTTTCTTAAATTTATAGGGAAATTTTTTGAAAATTGAACGAACAAGAGGTTTTGGATAAAAAATATTCCTCCCTCACCAGAGCGAGTATTGGTTGTAAACCCGAAGCTCAGGCCATCGGGAAAACGTGCGTCTTCCACTGCTTTCGACATCAGAACATCCCATTCGAAAGCTCGAGCGAAATTTGCCATCAAAATGTGTCGCATTTTCCCATAGAAATGGTTGTCACCGTTATTGGCAGGGTGGTAGCTAATAGTTGCATTAGCTAGGATGTCCTTGTTCGAATCGAATTTCGCACTCACAGATTTACCCACATGTATGCTTGATGACAGAACTGTTGAAGAGAGATTACAACATATACATTCTGTTTTGAAATTAACTGGGGGTAATACAGGTCAAATATCATAGCGCAAAGCGCTATTGGGCACCGATTTATTGGCGCCCAAATTCAAAATTTTGCAGTGAATTTTTTTTTAACTTTATCATTGAAACCAGAGAGTATTAATTAAAAAGAAAATGTGTCAATCTGTTTAAAACATGTGTTGTTTATCCACCTCTATTGATAGACCTGCCTTTCAGCACGGACCTGTGATCATGAAAATACTGCAAAGTTTGTTATTGTTGCCTTTACTGTCACAGCATTTCAGTTTTGATAAACGAGTAATCGAGACAATATGCTTGCATCTATAACGCGGGGAAATCTTGTATCTCCATCATGATATTCAATATATATCTATATCTATATAATACCCTCCAGTAAATCTGAACAAGTAAGTACTCATCATGTTTCGAATGGTTGTTCATTGGGCGGGTTCAAAAAAGTTTAAAAACAATCATACAGACCTGGCATTTAGAGGCGCGCAATAATTATAATTATTTAAGGTGCGCTCTCCAACACGCCCTGTGTTATTTTACTAATAATCACGCGTCTTAAATATATCTCTTGTAAATGAAATCTTAAAGAACTTACTTTAACGTAATTTATTTAGTCACGTAAATATGTTTTTTCGTTTCAAATTATAATCGATTCACCGTTCTTTAAATATATCAATGTGTAGCTTTATTAAGAAATTTAGTTTGTTTAACGAAATTTAACGTTACCAATTATTAACCGTTTCAAAAAGTTTGACGTCAATCATAGAAAAAAAGAAGAAAACCGACAGACATGTTTACACGCGATATTACAGGTTGTTTAAAAGTTCCATTCAACATAGAGACAGATAAATGCAGAAGAACTATGCTGTATTCGAATGAAGAAAAAAAAAGATCAAATCACAAAGAAACATTCAGTTTTGTTTACAACAAAAATACACTTTCACAAAACCAATAAACATCATGCAGTAGACTCTGAAGAAAATAAACATGACAGCTAGGTTTTAACAAAATTACCGATCGCTTCTCAGAAAAAAATAATCGAATGAGGCGCGCGATTGACCACGCACCTAAAAACTTAAAAAACTTTTATGTTAATGTATTCCCAAGTAAACGACATTTGCTGTGCAACAAATAAAAAAATTAGTTTGTTATGATCTGTTTAAAAGTGCTTTGCGAGTAAAGTTAAGTTATACACATATTGTTGATATTTCTACTGAACAAGAGTCATGGTGCGTGGAAGAAAAAGACCAACAGGCACATATTTTTTGCAAGTATATTATTAACCGTATTTACTACAAAGTTTTTCTGATTCTCCCTACCTTCCTCTCATTGCTTTTTTTGAAATTAAAGAGTCCTAGTCAACCTTGTTTCCAGCGCTTCTTCTCTCTCGAAGAAAAGTCGTAAAGAAAGGAGACTTTTTTCGAGAGAAAAGAAGTGCAGGGAATTCATAAAGTTCAATGCATGCCCTGAAATAGCTGTCGGTCATCGGTCAATGTCCGATAAAATACGACCGTTGACCGACGTATATGCGCATATCAACGGTCAAGTTGACCGATGACTTTTTGCAAACTTTTTATTTGAACTAAAATTCAAAAAATTGGCCGGCGTGAATCTATCGGACCTTGAATTATGTTTATTATTAATGGATTTGTTTTCATTTAAACTCATTTTTTTCAGTCTACAACATAAAGATAAAATATACTACAGTTTTCTCATTTTTGCGTACGTTTTCACAAACCAGCTCGCCGGCACGTACGCCTGATTCTTTGCTGCTAAGTTTGCAAAATGTACGATGACGTACCTGAATTGGTATTTTTCGTACGCCAAGCGTAACGTATTTCTATGGCGTACGCATTTAGAGAAAAAAAGAAAAACACGTTTTTAGTTATGAAAATCTGAGCATGCTGTGTCTATATCCTAACCCCCTAATGACCTGGCTTGTCAAAGAAGCCGTCATATCGCTGTAACCATTTGGAACTATGCTACAAGTTGTTTAAAAGTTTCATTCAACTTAGATAAATGCAGAAGAACTACGCTGCATTCGATGGAAGAAAAAAAGATCAATACACAAAGAACCAATCAGTTTTGTTTATATACAAAAAAGAATGAAAAAACACATTAAAATGCAGAAGAACTACCTTAAGCAGATTAATTTTCGCGGATTTAGGCATTTTCCGCGAAATTAAATCCGCACGAAAACCACGATAATTCGCCGTCCGCGAAATTAAATTAAATTAACACCTTTGCCTCGCTTAAAGAGCTCTCGAATATCTCTTAATTTTACTTCGTGTTTTTTTGTTGTGTTTGTGACAGCAGTCTTAGTAGCTATGGTTGAGCTCCCTCTTTTACAACCATAATTTACCAAAATTAAATTAAATCCGCGCAAAATAACACAAACTTTGGTCGTCCGCGAAATTAAATCCGCGCGAAAACTACGAAAACCTACGTCCGCTAAAATTAATCCGCTTAAGGTATGCCGCTATTGATGGAAGAAAAAAATCAAAACACAAAACATTCAGTTTTGTTTACAATATTCAATGAAAATGCAGAATAACTATCGCGCTCGCGCACTTCCATACGCGGTCGTTCCCCTTACTAAGCAAAATAAGTTAACGTGATTTTCACAGTTTTTTAGACATTGTAAGTCTCTAAAGTCAGTTTTTCCTGTTTTTTTCCTTCTCTAAAGTATTATATATAATTTTAATTTCGATAAATTTTGTTATCAATTATTAACTGTTTCAAAAGGTTTGACGTCAATCAAAGAAAAAAGGAAGAGAACCGACAGACATGTTTACGCGCGATGCTACAGGTTTTTAAAAGTTCCATTCAACATAAAGAAAGATAAATGCAGAAGAACTATGCTGCATTCCATGGAAGAAAAAATACTAAACGGCAAAGAAACTGGTTGAAGAAAAAAAGCCACATTTCTGCATTGTACAGACATTGTCCATTCAAACATCTTCTTGTGGATATTTCTCAATCTCAACAACAACACTACTGTTTTTGTGAAAAAGAATCGCGATTTTCCGTGTTTTTAATTATTGTGCAAAATACATCTAATGTTGTTTTCTCAAGAAAGTTTTATATTTTAGAGTAATGCAATTTTTGCGGGGTTTTTTTTGCATACAATAAAAATGAGTTTTACTGAACAGCCCCGGTTCTTATTTGTTTTGTTTTTGTATCAAATGAGGTTAATGATGCATGTGTATAACATTGCAACTGTTCCATAGTTTAATAGAATACTGTCACGACAAAAAAGTAAACATTTTATATGAATTTCCCTTTTTTATGTAATAAATAAATATGTAGAAAAAAGTTGATATTTACTTAAGGTAAGAAATTGAAGAAAAAGTTTTTAAAAATCACAAAAACAAAGTGGAAGAAAGAAGCCACATTTTCTGCATTGTACAAATGTCCATTCAAATATCTTCTTGTGTCAGTAATTTCACCATAAACACGTGCAACATTCCGAAGCAAAACAACATTTTTTCTTATCATTGTATGTTTGGACCAGTTTCTTAACATCTAAAAACCTTTTTATTAATCTGTAAGGTAAGGTAAGCAACAAAAATGAAAATATATTTTTGTGGAAGTGGCAATATGTAATATTGATATTCCATTTTGTGAAAGCTAGAGTCGGTCGGGCACGCAAAACAACTTCTAAATTTGTTTTGATTTAACTTGATATTTTTTAGATATTCGGAACGTTTAGTGTTCAGTACAAAATAAGTTGAAAATTACAACAGCAACAAACGCGATATGTATAATTGAGGCATGCGAGTCGCCTTATGGAAAGAAAATAATTTGAGGTGTGCTTTTAAACGCAAAAAAGCCTAAACAAGATATTTTTATTGATAAAAAAATCATGCAAAAAAAAGAAACTCTTCTTTTTGATGCTTGTTTAAAGTTGTCTCGACAATCTCAAGCGGCTTCAACTTTTCTATGGTATGACGGTACTACTTATTTACGCAACAATTTTAATAATGAGAAGACTGATACTAGCTTCTTTTGATTTGTGTTTTCGTTGATGTTGCTATTTATTCCGTTCAACCTCGATATTTAGTTAATTCCCTCTGTCTTTTCCCAAAGATTTCTGACTAAGTAGGCATGTCTCCATGGTGTTAAAGAGAGATTATTGTTTAAAATGCAAATGCATGGTGCTAAGTTGACCGATAGAAACGTTACTTATGTCGGTCAGTTTAGACCGACGGCGAACTTCGATGACCGATAAGATTTATGAGTACGGCGGTCAACGTGACCGATGAGCTTATAATATTTATTTCAGGCCCTGCAATGTGGTATTCCTGACACCACCATCATATAATTATCCTGTCGCCTCATTCTTTAGTCTCCAAAAATCCGAGCTTTTCTTATTAAGACTAGAGGTTTATTTTGCAGAATAAAATTGGACATCTTTATATAGCGTTCTGTAATTTAACCACAATCAAAAATTAAAACATGTCGGAGCGAGACTGACATGTAAACACAAAATCTGATGTAATAACATCGCTTCACGTGTTGAATATCGAAGAAAATATTTCGAATTTGATACCCAATCTTCCTTGTTACATAAATGTGAAAGTTTCCAAGAAGAAAAAGAAAGTCAAAGTGTTTAATTATGTTCAGATTTAAGGCATTTTAGACCTATATAAACCTGAAAATGAAAAAATTTGGGCTTGCAGCGCCCCCAGACCCCTAACTGCATTTTTTCGCCTCACAAAGCTCACTGTGAATGGCTTGCGCCGCCCAAATTCAAATCCTGTATTACCCCCTGATTAAATATATCCAAATTATACAAATTTTATTTCTTCTTTTCTCATTCTATCACCATCAGAACCTCGCACCGCAAGACATCTATAATTTAGAACTTACAAAGCCTGGGCAAGTGAGTGCCAGCCTGCACCCTGGTTAGCATCTGCACATCACCAAAGGAGACAAAACGCAGACCAAACGGTGTAGTCCAGGCACTGCCCAGCTCCAGCATGAGTTCAATACCACCCGTCACACCCACTGTTACCTTCCCTGGCAAATGAAAGAGTTTGAAAACACAAAATGACTTTTCACTTTTACATAATGAGATTTAAAAAAAATTGTTCCATTTTATATACTCCGAAAGAAAGTTAGAGCATTATTATTTAATAAGTGAGTGTTTATTTTTTAAGAAAAGGAGAATTCTTTCAGTGTTTTGGAGAACGAGCCATGACCAAAAGCCAAGGCTTTCTTTGTTAATTTTCATTAAATCTTTTTAAATTATCTAATTTTTGTTTTAGAATCATACCATAAATATAGTGACACAGTTATTCTTTCTCATTGCAGTAATAAGAGCAATTTGCACGGAATATATAGCTAGTTATAACAAATATTTCATTATCAATTCACACACAAAAAAGTTTCACATAATCCTACATTTTTTTGTTAAGAAAGTAAATATCTTTTACTGAACTGAAATAAAAAACAATAATTCAACTCAACATTAAGTGCAGCCAACCTTGAAATAATAACTCATTAGCTTTCATGGACCCAACAAGAGAGAATTCTGAGGTGTCATCAACTTCAATAACAAACATGGCTTGCTTCAAAATAAAGTTCTTTCCAAACTCCACACCATTTCCTATACAGACCATGAATGTTACAAAACAAGTTGATTAAATATTTAATTATGACATTTTTTAACTTTTGGCTTTGAAGTGTTACTTACAAGAGTTCAAATCTCAGAAACAAAAAAATATTTGGAAGCCAGATATATATATATTTATTCGCACTATCTTTAGTTTATATATTTATTTGTTTGAACTATTCTGCTAAATAGATAATTAGAGCTTTAACAAAACTAAAATTAAAAAATAAGCATTTTCATTAATAGTAGAACTAATAAAAATAACCTAACCCTAACCCCCCCCCCAAAAAAAACAACAAAAAAACAAAATAGTATAAAGCTGAAATTTGGTGAGCAAAATATATAAAATATAATTAGTTTAATCACAAAGAAAAAATCCCCATAAAAACCATATGGGGTCTTTTTGGGCCCAATCAATAATTGTGGATACAGTACTATAGGGCAAAATTTTGATAATCTTGAAAATATATAGTACAACCAATAAGTTTAAAATATGTTATATATATATATTAAAAATGAAATGTTATATAAACAATTTTGAATGCAATAAAACGTGTATGAAAGCAAAGAATCACACCTCTGTAGGGGGCTCTCATATTGAAGGTAGATCTTGTCATCTCACCCTCCATGAAAAGCTTTGTTCCAACCATCATCTTCTCGCGCGCCACCATGCACATTTCCTCACCTTTGCAATCTTCCGGGATCAGTATTGAAGAATAAAACGTAACTCCTAACAACACAACAAGTTAACACACAGGAAACTTTAATGATTAAAACTTGCAAAAACGCAAAATTAAAAGTAAAAAAAATACAAATAAATTTATAAAAAGATAAATTAAAAAGAAGTAAATAACTTACAATCTCTTCATAATCGATAATTATTTGACTATAATATAATATTTGTTTACCTATTTTTATTAGTTGTCTGTTTTTCAGTTCAGGAGTAACAAAAACTACTTCTTTTGCATCATTTGTGCTTGAGATAAGAAGAGCTAAAACACAAAACAAACTCATCACCATATATACACAATAGGATAACTCTTTGATAACATTGTGAACTTGCAAAACTATATTATGAACAGGGTGTTCACAAGCACTTTATTCGGTTTAGGCTTTCAACTTGAATGAAAATGGAGCAGCAATCCGTAGACAATCAAATCATATTTCACTAATGTGTTCCCTCTAGACGAGGAAGTAGATGTGATTGAAGGTTTCTTATTATAGTTTTAGGCGAATACTTATATTGTATTCTTATTGTTATTGCTTTCTTTGTATTTTGTATAATTTAAGGAGAAATGTGAGACAAACTTCGACTGTTGAATGTCTATTCAGTGACTCAATTGTACTTTTGTTGAAAAACAAAAATATATGTTTAGTGGAAATCCAGCCTGACAGTCTGCTATATCATATGCTTTAATAATTAAGCTATGTACGCTTATAAAAAGAGTGTAGTGGATAATTAGAATGGATTACATTACATTCCCAATTTCACAATCTAGTCCATCAATACACAAAATGAATGTACGGGGAAAAAATTGTTAGCATCGACATTCTGATGTCCCTCTGCCAATATTTCACAAGACCTCTACTCCCCTACCTGATGATTTCATATGTTAGCATATGTTAGTGCTTTTGACGGATTCTGCTATGTCACAATATAAATGCTGAAGTTTGAATGAAAAAAACACCTGATAATCTGAAAAATGTTGTCTCATTTACTACTCACTTGCTGTCAACTGGTTGAACCATTTGGCGTCATAAACATGCTTCTGGTAGCATTTCTCCACAAACTCGTCAACCTGTAAGTTGTTCAGGATGATACCAAATATCATTTTGCGAGTGTTGTTTGTGTCGAGCACAAAACCTTCAAATTTTGAGCCATCGTAATCAAAGAACCGCGGTGTGCCAAGAAAACTGAAAAATTTTAATGGGTGGTTCTTCTGATTGATATTTCGATATTCTAAGAACAAACTTGGTTGAGACATCCAAGAACATTCATGAAATATAGAACAAAATTTTATCGCAGATATCAGAAGAGAATTTTAAAAGTAGCTTCTCAAACAACGAACATGGGATAAAAAAAGCACAGAGAAATATGTCTTTAATTACAATAAATTAACAACTTCTTCTCTAAATCAACATCAAATGTCTTTTGTATTCTTCACTTACTGTAGTTTCATCTCATCATTAAACTCTGCATCAATTACAACATCAGTGAGGACGAAGTTTAGAAAATGAATTGTCCCAATAGTTGGATCTGCCACATGTTTTGCACCAAAGTTATTCGCCAGTTGCTTCATTGTGATGGAATTTATTTTACCTGAAGAAAAGTTTAGTAGAGTAGTCATATAAAATTCAGATCAATTTTGCAACAAAGAACATCATGTGACATTCATGTGATCATAAAAACAATATGAATATTTAACAATTTTCGGAAATTTTCACCAAAAGTAAAACTTCAGCCAGAACGTTTTTAAAAACAATACATTTTGGAAAAACTGCAAGTATTATCATGTTTTCAAGTTAAGAATGAACAGCAATATAATAAATGCTTAAACAATACATACAAACAAAAAGATACCAGGCTTTCACAATCTTCAACTCATATTGGTAACAATCACATAACAGATTTTACATAATTATATTTCATCTTGTCTTCATAAATAAATAATAAAGAAAGCATGTGAGAATTTTTCCTTCATTTTGCTTCTTACAATCAATTCAAACACAATTTTTATTTATTACTTCCGAAATTTTCGCTACCTTTCAAAATAAAGATTTTATGATTATCAAATCAACTCGTCAACTATTTTCATTAAAATGTTATTAACTCTTACCTAAGAACTTGTATTTATCTGACTTTTTCTCCAAGATCACATCCATGTAAGTGCCAGCAATCTTCTTTCGAGCTTTCATCTCAAATTTCCACGCTGTATCGTTTTCACTATGACTTATTTGGAACTCTGCGTTCCTCACGGCCATCAAGTCTTTCCCCATGATGAGTTCTTCCGGTGCAGAACATTTTAAATGAACAGCTTTCGTCGTAACGTCAATGGTGAACTGAAAAACTTGTACACCAGGCGGATTTCGAAAAACTTTCAAAAACAGAGCTGGTGGCACTTTTGGTATTAGCGTTCGAGTAAGACTTGCTAGGTCCATCAAATTGTTGCTGGGAAAATTAAAAATAGCAGATCCTTCACTGAGATATATTTGAAGAAATATTAGTTTGGGTTCCTTGACCCTCTGGAGAATTTTGTCTGCCGGTAGCTGAAGTTTTAATTTCGTTCCTTTGGAAACAGTCTTGTCACCGGCAATGTACTTTCCAAGCACCATATTTATTGCATTGTCTTTTAAGATAATCATATCTTCATTGGCAAATTCTAAAACCACATTGGTTATCACTTCTCGTAATATAGGTATGTTGTCCAAGTTTTTTCCGGTTAAAGTCGATAAAATGTTTGTGGGTTGAATGTTATTAATATCAGCCACAACAGCGACACCCGTCGGACCATTTCTTGGTTTTTGAGCAATAACAAACAAGGAAAACCTACCTAAACCTGCAATGCCAATTACTTGTCCTTTAAGAATTACTTCAAAACTACCATCTATACCAATGTTACCAGAAATACTAGGTTCCTTAATATTTGCATTTGTGAAAGTGTGAGCTCGAACAGGTGATTTACTGTCCACGAGGGCTTTGCTTGAGAAAACCTTTGAAAAAGATGCAGCAGTTATATCCTCCACACGTATCATAAATTGTCCTTCTACTGATTCTCGCTTTTTGTCCAGCGTGAATGGTGCATTGATTTTCCCAAGAACTACGCTTCCAGTAAGCTCAATGGCGAGGCTTTCGAAACTACCATACTTGGCGATTTCTTTGTCAATAAATGACGTGATTACTTTGCTATTCAAAACCTACAAAAGTAAGACGTACGACTGGATTAAAGGTATAATTTTTATCAACATACTCTTATATTTAAATGTTTGTATTATATAACATTCATATTTATATGAAAACACAGCATCCCTAAGATAAATATTTTATTTTCAAAATTTAAGAAAGAAAACTAAAAATTGGAGCAATCATCAAAAATCAATGTATTTTCAATTTTTTTTATGTCAAAGACAACATTATGAGGCAGACATACACAATTCTCCATATGATGGAGACGTTTGTATATAGAATAGAAAGTATAGAAAAACCAAACTTTTGACTTTCACTTGTATATCAAATATATTAAATTGTGGACTTAAAAAAACTAGAACAGCAAATAGAACAAAGCAAGAAGAAATTTTAAGAACTAAGATGTGAACCACTACACCATAGGAAAACAATGATTTCATCCATTGTGAAAATAAAGCAAGTTTCATTAATGCACCTTTAACTTCCCTTTGATGATCTCAAAAGATTCCTTTGCTGTTGTTTCAATGTCCACTTCATTTATACACCTGTCCAAAATAAACCTGTCCACCTGCAGAATCCTCATAGGTATGAAATCACGCGTGATGTTGCGAATGGTGTAGTCTTTGTAAAAGTACTCAAACATCTTTGGCAACGTCATCTCTTGGCAGGTGGATTGTTTTGGAAGGAACGTTGTCTTGCAATCGTCTTTAGCGACTTCAAACACACATCCCAACATTTCAAAATGGGTGCCAGTTTTAATGCTATCCATCATCAGGGAGCCGATTTGATTGGGTAAAACTGCTATTGTGTCTGAAACAGCATAACAAATGAAAGTTGACTATGGGACATTTTTATTTTTAAATAACAAGTAAAAACCCAAATAAAATTCATTATAAAGAGATCAGAATTGAATTTTCTGTAAAACGTTTTTCTCAATTTGCCCAATTTTTACCCATTTTCATCAGAACTAAAGAATAACTCCTGGAATGCCAAGACGCGTTGTTTTTTGTTTGTAAATTGAATAAAAAATAAAAAACTTAATACTTATAACTCAATTTTTAATTTAATACCTTTTTTCGATATAAACTCATGTTACTTTTTGCGAGCAAGTATTTAATACATAATTTTTATTTTCTTCAATTTTCCGAATTTAAACGCCCAATAACGCGTATAATAATGGCTAAAAAATATTTATTTATAAACATTTAATATAAAAGAAATATTGCTTTAGAGAAAGAACTCTAAAATGGAGAGACATAGAACAGGCCTGGCCATAAGAAAATTTGCAGGTGCGTGGTCAATCGCGCGCCTCATTTGATTAATTTTTTGTGAGGCGCGCAATCGTTAATTTTGTTTTATAGCTACAATTCAATGTTCCGCATGATTTTTGTGATATGCTTTAAAAGGATTCCCAAGTTCTCATACATATTTAACATATATAAATAAACTACTGTTGAGTGATGAAAAACAGCGTTTATAAACAAGCACTAACTGGTAAGAAACAAATCATGGCTCCAGTCTGCACTAAAACAAAAGACGATATCATTGAGCGATCAAGAAAATATTCACGTCTTACGCAATTTGATTTAGTTTTTCTTCTGTTTTGTGGTCATTGTTAAACAAAATGTTGTTTTTCCATGAGTTGTGATTTGTTTCTTACTTTTTTTAAGTCCTCGATTGTTTAACCTGAAATATATTGTATAAATAACATTTTAACATTTTGGTGCTTCAATATTTATTTTTAAGGGCACAAATTTTGCTTCATTTTTATTGCCCCCTCCCCATCTCTCCTACTTCCAAATTATCCATATATTCCCATGATGTAATAACTTCAGAATCTCCACCATCATCCTAATCTTGAAAGGTAACATAAACTCCACTGGGTTCTGGAAATTCCTCCCTTATCTTCGTGACGAACAGGCTGCTATTATTCGTTGTACGTAACGGCCAAGCTTTATTTAGATAAGCCAGCTAAACTGGCAATATGCTGCGTATCGATATGATCTGAAATAAAATATCTAATGCAAATTTTTTAACAGGGGTATGTTATCTCTAGGAGGAAGCCAGGCCCCCTCTCCGTCATTCAGACCTACCATGTATGTCCACAGTACATATTGATTAAGACATACAGGCGCAAAAGATTCGTGCTGTGTAACACAAGAGATGTCTAGAATTTAAATTGAATACATTGAAACTCCTTTCTGGATGAGCTAAATTATGCATAATGTGTGAAAACACCTGCAAAGTCATAAAGAAAAATAGACAGAACAATTTTCTGATATAATAACGAAGCAAATCACAACAAAGTTAGTAAACAGATCAATATTTACAGTAATGCCATCATTAAATTGAATTTGGTTGATTTCACGGCAATTGATGTGTTCAACAATTGACTCTTCAATGTTTAAAATTTCACTGCCGTCCACACTTTCTTTATCCTTATCATCATGTTTCTTAGTTTTCCGTGAAGTTTTTTTTGGTTTGCTCAAAGCGATAAGGTTGAACAGACATTTCTATTCCAAAAGCAAACAATACGCAACGATGTTGCACACCTTATACGTCACAAGTCGCGTTATACCAAAGAGGGTTGAACCGAGGTTTAAAAATGTAAACATCTGAAAATTTTAATGGCGGAAAAAACACAAGACTTTCTTCGTTGTTTTAGAGGATTAGAGATAGCGACTTTAAAAACAAGTTATCATATTATTTTTTACATTTGGTTCTAAGTTATTGTAATAAAGTATGTATGAGAACTTGGGAATCCCTTTAACAGGCTTAACTAAGATGTTATGTTATGTTGGTTTGTTTTTAACGTGTCTTCCAGAACGCTAATTTAAAGCATTATAATGAAGACCACGACCCAGAGTTTTAGTGCATTTAATTGCTCCCATTTGTGCTACGGTTATTTGGGATGAAATACAGCATTTTTTTATTTATAACTGCTCACTAAACAACTTTGTGATAGCTTGGTCTCGAACCCAGAACCTTTCAGTCAAGAGCCGAACCAACGCCTTACTATTCAGGCCACAAAAAGTTGCGCGCCTGATCGGCACCGGGCGCAATCGGGCACGCAATAATATTTACGTGAGCCTGAAGAGTCGGTGGTAACGATTAAAAATACTTTACATTCGCGCGTATTATTAAAAGCTATAAATAAATCCTCAAATTGGCCCCCTGGGGGCTAATAAATTTATGATTTTTTTAAGTGGGGGTTTATTTAATAATGGCGGCGAAGCGATCGGTCACGTTTTGGCCGCTTTTCGTGTTTTGTTATGTATTTGCTATTTTTATTGTGAAGAAGGCATCGTTCTGTTGCACTGACAGTTTTGGGTTGATATTACTAGGCAAGGACCTTAATGCTGGTGAATGTGAAAGCTTTGTTTACCAATTATTGTGGATTCAGTTAAGAGAGCATAAGGTTTTCTGGCGAAAAAAACAATATTGTTTTCTTCAGTTGCTGTTGCTGTTAAGCGGTGATATCGAGACGCTACCAGGCCCATCTGCAGGTAATAGCTGCTTGAAAACTATTCGCAAAAATCAAGGTGCATTGGTGTGTGAGATATGTTTAAACACTTACCATCTTAAATGTTTACCAAATTCTGAGGTATGTGTCGCCTGCATCGATATTAACAGTCATGCCCCTGATTCTAATAACCTCTCTCAACCCGTTAACCCTAACGCTGACCTACTGAAAGCTGTACGTAGTAGGGGATTTAAATTATTTCATCAAAATATTCGGGGGTTATTAAATCATATCGCCGAAGTGACAATGTTTTTAAATTTGTATACTGGAATTCACATATTTTCTGTAAGCGAAACACACCTCAGTAACTCTACTCCCGAAAAGCTCTTAGATATTCCGGGGTACACATTTATCCAAAAAAACCGTTCAAAAGGCTCTTTTGGCGGTGTGGGAGCTTATATAAAAAACAGTTTTCCATATATTCGAAGATTAGACCTTGAAACAAAAAATCTTGAAGTTCTTTGGATTGAAATAATATTCCCTAAAACAAAAGGGTTACTTGTTGGTATTGTCTATCAACCCCCGTCTGGTTCAAAGCACTTACGAAGCGACTTTAATAGTTGTTTAGAGAGTGTATTACAATTGCTTGAAACAGAATCCAAGGAATGTATGCTTTTAGGAAATTTTAATTGCAACTATTTAAAAGAAGTGGACAACAAGCACTTAAAGGATGTGTTCAGTGCATTTAATTTAAATCAGCTGATTAAAAAACCTACCCGATCAACATCCAATACGAGTACATTAATTGAATTAATTTTTACAAACCAGCCAAATAACATTATATCGTCAGATGTCTTCCCAATGAGTCTAAGCGATCATGATCTTAGTGGTTTGACGAGGAAACTTAATCACGCAAAAATAAAACCAAAGTCTATCAAGTGTCAAAACTACCGCTCATATAACCCAGCTAATCTAAACATTGACTTGTTAAATGCCGATTGGTCCACTGTTTATAATAGTACCAACCCGAATTCCGCGTGGGTAGCAATGAAGGCAATCTTATCGCACTACTTCGACAAACATGCTCCCATGGTTACAAAGAGGATTAGTTCGAAAGTTACTCCATGGTTAACTCCAGATCTGCAGTGTGAAATAAACTATCGTGACACTCTCTTGAGGAAATACCGTAAATCGAAACTTGTTGAGCATTATTCGGCCTATAAACATCAGTTCCATCAGAAAGGCCAAGGGTAACTATCACAGAACTGTTTTAAATGATTCCGTACATGAACGAGATAAATTTTGGAAGGCGTTAAAACAAGTTTATCCGAATAAAGTTACGGGGAACTCTTCAAATAAAAACTTTGAAATAGACGGTAAAATTACATCTTTGTCTGAATCCATTGTTAAGGGTTTTGGAAATTTCTTCTGTACTGTAGCACATTCACTCCTAATTAAATACAATCCTGTTGTCGATTTTGTCTGGAAGCAACCACCTATCTTCAAATTGAGAACGGATAAACGGTTTATATTCGAAGAAATTACCAACAGTTCCGTCGAAGTAGAACTCCGGAAGCTTAAGCGTAAAAAAGCTCCAGGACTCGATAATTTGCCATCTAGCCTTATAAAAGATTGCACCTCGGCCTTAATAGATCCGTTAACCATGATCTTTAACATGTCACTAAAATCTGGTTGTGTGCCGAATGACTGGAAAGTTGGCAAAATCGTTCCTGTCTTCAAATCCGGTAACTCTGTCAAACTTGATAATTACAGACCAATATCAGTACTTCCTGTTATATCCAAGATTTTTGAGCGTCTTGTTCACAGACAGCTTATGATGTATCTTGAAGTAAACGATCTTCTGTGCCATCAACAATTCAGATTCCGTTCAAAACGATCAACTGAGACTGCTATCACCTACTTCATCGATAACATCAAACAAGATATAGATAATGGTCAGTTAGTAGGAGCTGTGTTTATAGACTTATCCAAAGCATTCGACACTGTCAGTAACGCCAGTCTACTGTCTAAACTCCCAGCATACGGCATTGAAGAAAACTCATTTGATTGGTTTTCGGACTACCTTTTTAATCGGAAACAAGTTGTATCGTATGATGACGCCATCTCTGATGCGTATCCCATTACTAAAGGAGTCCCCCAAGGTTCGATTCTTGGGCCTCTTTTGTTTCTGATCAAACTCAATGACATCACCAAAATCCTCAAACACAGCAGAATCATTAAATACGCTGATGATACTGTTATTTATGTTGCAAGTGATAATTTCACTGAAATTGAAAATAAACTGTGTAGTGATTTACATCACCTTTCACTTTAGTTTGACGAAAACGACCTACTGTTAAACCTGAAAAAGGGTAAAACTGAAGCGATGTTATTCGGTACCTCGATTCGCCTATCACGAGTTTCGAATCTGAAGTTGTTTTTAAAAGATGTAAAAATCAATTTCACTAAATCTTATAAGTATCTTGGCGTTTATTTAGACTCAACTCTCTCGATGAACAAAGATTTTAATAAGAAGTATAAGAAATGTAGTGGCCGACTTCATCTTCTTGCTAAAGTCCGACCATACTTATCAACCTACTCGGCCAAATTGATATACACCAGCATGGTCTTACCAACGTTCACCTACTGCGGAATTACGAACCTAAACCTGAACAATACCCAGAAGAATAAAGTTAATCGTTTGTTCATGCGTGCCAATCGTGTTGTTAAATTTAAACATACGAACATTAACCCAAAACTTCCTGGTATTCTGGCTACAATACTCAAAAGATCACATGTCATTGTTTATAAGTGTTTGAAAAACGATTTTCTACATGAAGTGTTAGGAAATTATTTCACTAAGATGATGCATGGGCTTGACACTAGAAACAATGGAAACTCAATTAGATTGCCTAAAGTGAAATTGGAATGTACGAAAAAAGGTTTTTTCTTCCAGGGAGGTGTTTTATATAATGAGCTCCCTTTACATATACATCAAGCCTCAACTCTAAGTGAGTTTACGTCGAGATTAAATGAATATATGTTCTAGTATTTTATTAATTTTATTTTATTCAATTTATTTAACCTCGTCTTTTATACTATTTTTATATTATATATTGTACATTTTAATAACCTTATTTTAACTTTTAACAGGACCCAATAGGATAACAGTTTTTATATATTATATATTTAGCTGAATTGGCTATCCTGTATAAACATTTTTCAAATAAAATAAAAATAAAATTCGAGGGGGGGGGCTAATAAAAAAATGTGGTATGACTAACCCAGAAAAAAGATATATGCATATGTTCATCAATACTTCATACGTGTTCAGTTCAAAATATCAATGTCCTCGGCATCATTGATTGCTTCATCGAGGATCAAGTAAGGAGGGCAAACCTCTCGTCTTGTCTCTCAAATTGCACTTTGGCATGATGGCGGCAGGACGTGTTTATAGTGCTCTTGTGTTACTTTGTGCTTTCTCGTTACTCTCAAGGAAGAAGGGTGCATTTGTTAGCAGTGATCTTTATAATGTTGTTTTTAAAGAAGTAACACCGTCGGTGAGAGATTATCTGGCTGAAAGTTATATGTTTTCGTTGTTTTTCATTACAAAGCAGAAATGTCTGTTTACAAGAAACTTGTTGTATTTCATGGTTTTAATGTTACTCCCTGGAGATATAGAAACTTGTCCGAGACCTATTTTTAGTAAAAGAAATTTCACGGTGGTTCACCAAAATGTGTGTGGGTTACTGTTGAAAATGGAAAATTTTGTCAACAAAAACTTTGTCAAAATCTGTGGCGTTACAGAAACACATTTGAACGCACACATTCCATTGAGTTTCATCGAAATACCAGGGTACAACTGTGAACGAAAAGACAGAGCAAAAAATCGTGGAGGAGGTGTTTGTATATATATCGACAGTGTAATTAAATACACCAGAAGGGAGGACTTAGAATACCTGGCTCGAATTGTTTATGAAAGAGGGCAAAACACTGATTATTGGCGTTGCATATCGACCCCCTGATAACTCTAAATATCTCAGTAAGTTTTTTCAAGAAAAATTGCTCAGAAATTTGTCAGTGATAAATTTCGAGAACAAAGAAACTCTGATACTAGGTGATTTAAACTGTAATTATCTAGATCATAGCAACCATGCCTCATTGAAAGAGAATCTAAAACTCCAGGGACTACATCAATTGATTGAAAGTGCAACGAGAACAACTGAACAAAGCGAAACGTTAATTGAAGTTGTGTTAACAAATCGCCCCGAAAAAATCATAAACTCTACAGTTATTGCTTCTGAATTGAGTGATCACAATATTATTGCTTGTCAAAGAAAAGTAAACAATATAAAATATAAACCGAAAACCATCAAGTGTAGAAACTACGCAAATTACGACCACAACATAGTCTGTGAAGAGCTTGGAAACACTGATTGGACAGAGTTTTACCAACATACCGATCCTAACAAATCCTGGAACTCTTTAAAATCTACACTACTAACTGTTTTAAACCGTAATGCTCCCATGGTAGAAAAGAGAGTTAAAGGAAAAAAGTGTGAATGGCTCAGCCAAGATTTAAAAAAGGAAATGAATACTCGCGATAAAATCCACCGCAGATACAATAAAACTTGAAACCAGGATGATAGAGTTAGTTATGTGAAGCAGCGAAACAAAGTCAATGTACTAGTCCGAAAAGCAAAGAAATCTTACCTTCGTGAAAAGTTAAACGAAAGTGTAAATTAACCAGAAACATTTTGGAAAAGAATTAACGAAACTTTCCCACTAAAAAGCAAAGTAAATACTATCAAGTCGTTCTTCTTGATAAATGATGTATATACAGAAAACGCAGAAACAATCGCATCAAATTTATACGTGTTTTTCACAAACATGGCTAAACAGATAAAGAAAGCAACTATCCAACTAAAAGATTTGGTATGGCACCCTCATTTCGTGCAAAAAACAAAAACGTATCACATTTTTCAATTTAAACGTATTACCGTTGATGTCAAAAAACTCAAAAATCTCTCCTGGAACAAAGCCTGTGGTATTGACAACCTCACACCAGGCTACTTAAAAGACGTTTCAGATGTTCTCGCGACACCACTTTGTCACCTGATCATTATTTGTTTGCAGACTGGATCTGCGCCAAGCGAATTCAAAATCGGAAAACTCACAACAATATTTAAGTCTGGTTCCAAACACCTCATGGACAACTACAGGCCGATTAGTGTTTTTACCGGTTTGTTCTAAAATCCTAGAAAAATGCGTTCATCACCAACTTGTGTCATTCTTAGAAGAAAAGGGACTATTGAGCAAACACCAGTTTGGCTTCCGTAAACAGCGTAATACCGAACAAGCAGCAACACTAATTTGTAGACTCAATACGTAAAAACATGAACGTTGGAAAAATGGCAGGTGCTATTTTTGTCAACCTGGCAAAAGCATTCAACACCTTGAGTCACTCTCAAATTATTACAAACCTCTCAAGATATGGTATAACAGGAGTAGAAAGAGAGCTATTCACAGACTATCCGTTCAATCGGAAACAACAAGTCAGTTATGTAGGTGAACTTTCTCCATTGGAATCAGTCACATGTGGTGTGCCTCAGGGGTCTATCTTGGGGCCACTCATGTTCCTGATAAATTTCAATGACGTTGGTGATTCACTCCAGTTTTGCAATTTGTTGATGTATGCCGATGACACGGTCATCTTTGTGGCTGGAAACTCAGTCGAAGAAATTGGAAAATTACTGTCATCTGACTTCAACACAATAGCAGACTGGATGACTGAAAACAAACTAAAAATAAATATGAAAAAGGGTAAGACGGAGTGCATGCTCTTTGGAACGCGGCAACGAATCAAAGAGAAAAGACTGGACATAACATATCAAGACAAACAAATCAACAATACAACGGGCTATAAGTACCTAGGAGTCAAATAGGACCAGACCCTTCTACTAAGTGACCACCTAAACTCGACTTACAAGAAAGCCTCCGGTCGGTTATATCTTCTCGGCAGACTCAGAAACAGACTAAACGTTAAAGCTTCACAGACAATTTACACCTTACTCGTCTTATCACTATTCACATACTGCTCAATTATAACTTGCAACACGACAAACACGTACAAAGACAAACTGAGAAATATGGAATTACGAGCTCGAAAAATTATTTCCAAAAACAAGGACATAACCTTACCATCAATCGAGAACATTATGAAGAAAAAGCTCTGCCTAGAAGTTTTCAAAGTGCTGAATAACTTAAGTAATGAAAATTTTAATGGATATTTCAAAACAATCGTCAGTAAAACGAGAAACAAAGGCATATTGTTAAGACTACTTAAAGTAAAGTTAGAATCTTTCAGAAAGAGCTTCTATTTCAACGGAGCAAAAACTTTCACCGAGTTGCCTAGGCACATTCGTACTGCAAACACAACTAAGGAATTTGTAGAATATTTTAACTAAACTGTAAATTTTTAAATTTTAAGAATATTTAACTAACTTGTAAATTTAAAATTAATTTAATATTTTTTATTTTTATCTTTTTTGTTTTTGACAAGACACCTTTGGAAAACAGAAATCTTATTTACTGTAAATATTATTTTTGAAAGGACTATGTAAATATTCGTCAAATTGTATATCTGTCTCATCAGAAACGAACGAATTTTCCTCTGTGCCGTCGAGCAATTGTAACTGGGCCTTTAGCATTTCCTGTCCCGAGCTGCATGGCATACCTGGTTTAAAACACGTTATTTCTTCATCCCGACTGCCGTCAGTAGCAACTGAGACTCCACATGCGATGAACGACTTTATAATCATGGGTGCTGAAAGTTGTTCCCAGCTCTCTAGGATGATTCCATTACGTTTCGAAACAAAAAACATATAACCAATAAACATGCAGTAGACTCTGAAGAAAATAAACACGACAGCTAGGTTTTAACGGGTTAACTTCGCACTTTTTCCTAATTTCAAGTAGACATGGTTATCACCAAAGAAGTCGTCGTATTTTAACTTTTTAAAGCTGTATTTCGCTAGTGAAAATATGTGCTGTGATATTTTATATCATTATACAGTAGAATCTCCCTAAAGTGGACACGGTATAAAGCTGGATCTCCACGATTGAACAAGTCCACGCGGACTAAGTTGACCGGACTTAGTTCATGAATTTCATTGGTTGAAAATGTAAACATTACGTATCCGAGCGTTTGTGTGGACAGTTGTGCTTGGAACGGATGGATCTTAAGTTAAACTCTCATAACAGATATCTCTATAAAGCAGACACTCCATAAAGCGGACATTTTTTTCTGCACCAAATGAAATTTTTCACTATAAAGCGGACATTGAAAAATAACATAATGACAAAAATTATTTATCATTTTGTTTTTCTTTTACAGTTTTTTATTACACATTTGTTAACTTTTTTATGTTCTTTTCTGCCCAATTACTAACCAAAAGCGGTTCGGGAAAAACCGTTTTTACAAAATAAAAACGTGCTACATTTGTTTAAAAAGTTTGACGTCATTATATTTTTGTTTGTAGTTTTTTTATTTGTTTTGGTTGTGTTAATAATTTTATTAGAAGATGGAAAAAATATTTTGTTGATGTAAATCATAGTATTTCATTACTTAATTTGGATAGTTTTAAATGGTAAGTTAACTTTCTAATATAGTGATTATAGCCTATCTAGGGGTCTATAACTCAAAAATTTGCCAAGTCCATAAACAAGCATACCAACAAATAAAAGTTTAAATGTGACAGCAGGGCAGCTAAAACAGCTTTAAAAATAGATTTTGAAATGCAAAAAAATCATTGATTAAATGCGTTAAAACTCAATAATAAAAAACAATAGATTAGTAATAATAAAACTATCATTCATTTCCTTTGTTATTTTTTTTTTATTATTATTATTTATAACTAAAAGAGAAAATTGAATAAATACAGCACCTCTTTTTCGGTTTGTGTCCTTTGTCATCTTTTTGTTTCGCATGTGTTTTGATGACGCAACCACAATCATACATAGCAAGATGTGAACTATGTACAGTCGCATGTTGAGAACCTGTTAAAAATAATAGAAAAATATAACGTATAAAAATATAATTGTTATTGTATATATCTTAATATTTAATTTAATGTTTTATTTTTATTTCCTATTTTTTATTTTTTTTATTTAGTGATAAAAAAGGAAAGATTAGCTACAAACATTAGAGAAAGTAAGCAAATGAAGTCCAGCATATTTGGTTTCACTGGCAACTCATGTCGTACCAAGAGACTTATGCTTGTGGTTAACAACACTGGAAGAATTTATAATATATAACTATATGTATACTTTAAAACCATCAAATCAACTAATTAAAGATTTGGAATGTTGTAGGCATCACCAGGTTATCAAATTGAAGTCACTGGTTGCATTTAAGATTAAAATCACAAAACAATTGTTTACTGCCAGTACATTTCACGAAGAGCAAATTGCATTTAAGGTTAATTAAGCCTACTGTCTATCATCATTATCTACAATGTTAATTTTAGGAAGCGATGAGTGCATGAGGTTTCAGAGCAGTGATCTAAATCGGGAAAACCAGCTGGTTTTACGTTTTTCTTGGCCTGCTTTTCATTCATACTGATGATCTTCCGTAGTGTCCTGAAACCCTATATTATTGTTTATATTATTGTGTCTTTAAATTCAAATTTAAATTAGCATATAATTCCTTTAGTTGCAAATCCAGGGCAATAGAGCATTTATTCCCCGCAGTAGTTTTTAAAGATGCCGTTTAGCATTCCACAAGCAAAAAATAACCATGAAGCTCCCATCAACACGTATGTACTGAAGCAATGAAGTTGTATTTTGAGAAGATGCAGAAGTAATGCAACTAAACTACTTTGAACCCAAGTGTATGTAATAGAACCACACAAGAAACAAGCTTTCTTTTGGTAAGAAGACTGAAGAAGACTAACCAAGATGTCTTAGGTGAGAAGTGTGTACCTAATGAAGAGGGTGTCCTGTCTAGCACAGAGGAGGAAAAAAAATTAGCTTGGAAAAGTTATTATGAAAAGTTACTTAACACTGATAGTCTGGTAGGTAGCTACAGATGATTGCACCTCAAAAGTTACAAAAGCTTGAATAGCTTTAAGTTATTGATTTAACTATATATAGAGGATATCTGGAGGTCAGCTGGTTCAACTCTCGTGGATCCGGTTTTTAGACCTAATTTAATTTCCCCAAAATTGCATTTCAATCACCCCATAAGTTACATGAATGAAACTTTGGAAAAACGTACCTACCTATGTTGGGATTATAAAAACACAGAAGCTTACTAATATTTTTGGGGTTGTCAATCAGCTTGTTGGGGCTGGTATGGAGTGGTAGCACCTCTGATCATCTGGCGGTCGGACCCCCAGGGGACGCTAGATGACGTTGGTCCACACATGACAGTCAACTGGCACTTGTACCTCCACGGAGACGCGTGGGCACCGCAATGGGTACAACCCGGGCGACGCCTTCGACAAGGCGACTAAACCTTATGCGGGGAGCCGGGGGTGTGATGCCCCCAGTCAAGAAACGCCTTTCCTCTTCCATTGTGCCTGAAGATGGGTGTCAGCACCGACGGCGAATGGACGACTTATGGTTCTGCTCGGATGAGGAGGCGGCTACAGGAACGCACTGTGGCTTCCTTAAGTCAGCACTGAGGCACTATAGCAGTGATTGGCCAGCTACGTCCGACGCGGAGTTGCAGCTTTCGTATTCTGAACTCATGGACAGAATATGTCTACGAACCCTTGATGGGCTATGACACAACACAACAACAATCAGCTTACTTGGCCCAAAAATGCCCAATTTTGCTTTTTATCCACCCCATAAGTAACATGAATGAAACTTTTCACAGTATCTAGTGACCCTCGAAAACACAAAAATATAACAGCTTGCCAAATTCTTGAAGGGGTTCCCCCAGCTTACTCGCCCCAATCCCTTTGAAGTTTTTTCCTATTTCATGTTAACTCAATTTCAAAATATACAAAAAAGAGCTAATTTCTTTGTATTAAAGCAATAAAATAAAAAGATCAAAGAATCTGCTGCTGATGATGGCTATGAAAATAAATTCCTACAATATTCATAAGCAATGATGACAAAGAAACACGAGTCCGCGAAACAGCTCTCAGATTAAGAAAAGCAATTTCTACAGAATCGGTCAAACCATTGCGTGAAGATATCACTTTGGACAATATTATGGATGGAGAAGTTAAAGTACCAGAAATTGTGGAAACATTTTTTTAAGTATCTTATTGGTGGTCCAGATTCGAGGATTTGGCAAGGAAACAGAAAGAAAATGCGAATCAAATCTCTTTCACAAAATGCCGTTTATGCTGCTTCAAATAGAAGAAAAATCCCTTCAAAGCACATGCAATTGGGATTGAATTTTAAGAACATGACTGGAAGCAAAAGAGTTATCGAAATGATGAATAAGTTGGGGCATTGCATCAGTTATCACCAAATTGAAGAAATTGAAACCAAAATGGCATTTGCTGCTACAAATCAAAGTTCTGTCATACCCTTTGGAATGAATCTAGCAAGTGATTCTGGGCTTAGAGTAGCATGGGACAACTTTGACAGATTCGTCAAAACAAAAAGTGGAAAGGACACCTTACATGATACTGTTGTTGACATGATACCGTACCAGAAAGTAACAAATCTAAGAATACCAGAAAATTCCCAAGAAGAACACGCCAATCCGACAAACAATTGTGGATCAAGCAATATTCACAAGAAAAGAAGACGGACATATAAATCACAAGATTTGAACATGGAACCCTACAGAAAAAAGCCCAAACTTTTGAAAGCAACATTTTTTAAGGTCGATGATGAGAGTCGACAAAAGTATGAAAGTGAAGAAGAAGAACATGCAATCTTAAACAAAGAACATGGTACATAAATATAGCATGGATGGTTGATATACAATTTAGAAATGTTACACCTATGTTGGTAGGATGGAACTCGCAACGAACCCCTAAAACAGATCTCATCCAGAAGATATGGTATCTTCCTCAAATAAAAAAACCCTTCTTCAATTCTTTTAAAACTTTTTATTTTATCACTTATTTTTTAACTTATCATTAGTTCCCTAATTCACACTAATTAATTCCGCACTATTTTATCCTCGCCTTATTTTCTGTCCTTAAGGTACTAGCAGATGGATCTTTGAAATCATTCCTTAAAGGTAAAAGCTACAAAAGGCGCAAAAGATTACACAAGCTTCTTGCATTAGCAATGGACATTTCAAAAGGTTTTTGAGGAATGAGGGAAGCAGCAGTCATCAGTTAGTTGAAAATATCAAAGCGGCTATCGAATCGATCAAGCGCACGCATTCACGCGCACGCCTCCACACACGCCTTAATCTCCTGAGGCGTGTGTTAAAAAGCTCTCCTCAAATTATTTTCTTTGCGTAAGGCGTGCGACTACTCGCACGCCTCAATCATATCACGTTTGTTTAATTTTCCCCATATTTCATACTGAACATTAAACGCTCCGAAAATCTAAAAATTATTAAATTAAACAAAAACTTAAACGAATTTACATTCACATTCTCAGCGCCGTACCCAGAGTTAGTTTGGGCTTTACCGTTTTTTCTCACGATAATTTCTTAATCCTTCCTTCCCTTCATTGCAGCCCCCATGGTGGAAATTTTCAGTTTACATACCTCTACTTTGGCTAAAACACCATTTGCTAGCTATTTTGTAGAAATATATTCTCTCTCAGCGTTTACCAGTTCGTCGTCCTCGCAAATAATATATTCAAACAAATGTATACACAAGCAACGCATATATTTTGAACATAAAATAAAATAGTTTTTTGTCACGTTATCAACATGTACAAATTGTTTTATCGTATTGGTTAAACTTAACAATGATGTTTAATCTTATTGGTTAAAAAAATTTACGTCAAACAGTGATCTTTGTTGCACGCTTTTTGTATAGAATTAATACATTCTGCATGAATTTTTCTTTCAAGTGTTGATAATTGGGCTCTCCCATAAATTATCGCAAGAAGATAATAGGAAAACTAAAACTTGAATAGGAACCTCGTTGAGCAAAATTAACAATTAAAAAGAGTGTTAATTGCTATACCGTAAATGACTGAATAAGCGCCCAGGGTGCTTATTAGAAATTTTAACTTTCAGAGGGAGCGCTTATTCAGCAGGGGCGCTTATTCATTTGAATCAAGAAATCGATAAACATATAAATAACATAGTATCTAATAAAAGTCAAAATAAAATTTCAAATACTACAAACTGATAAAAATGTTAGCTGCAAATATCTATATCGTCATCCTCTTCGTCGTCAGAGTCAATTTGCAAAAAGTTTAGAGTAGCCTCGTTGACATCTTCTTTGTCAATTTCGGTGAAAGGATTTTCATCTTTTTCTGTCAAAATGGACAGTTGAGAGGCAAGTATCTCCATTCCCTTCTTGCATGGAATGAATGAATTCTGTATCATTTCCGGGGATAATGAATTCCACAAATCAAGAACATATTCACATTTTGACATAGAATTTGACATAAATCAGCATGTAAGAAAAATGCCTATATTTAATAGTTAATAATATAATATTGTCTTAATATCAATTTTTGTCTTTTATACGTTTGTTTGAATAAGCGTCCCCTTACAGCTCTCATTTGATATTACAATTTTGATCATTATTTCTAATACAATCATAAAATAAAAACGCACACCTCATTAGCGCTTTTTTCTTTATTCATAAAAAACAAATACATACGTTGTTAAAACAACGTTAGTTTTTATACATTACTAAAACTGCAGAAAAATTTTGCATAAAAGTTCTTGTCTTTGTAAATAAAATACTGGTTATCTTTCTTTATCTTTCAGTGAGTCTTGTGTCACCGAAGCTAACATCATAACTGTACTTGAACACAGTTTAATATTTTTTAAAGACCTTACGATCTTTTTAGTCATACGGATGGAGAGAATTGCACTTGCGTGACGTTGTCTTCTAAAAAATGTCACGGGACATATCTCCACTGGCGAAATACAGTTTTAACAAGTTAAAATAGGACGACTTTTTCAACGATAGCTATGTCTTTGAAATTAGGAAAAAGTGTGAAGTTTAAAAACCTTTAAAAAGTTTGAAGAAAACGGAGCAATCATAAAGTGATTTTCGTAAACAAAACTGAATGTGTTTGTTTCTTTGTGGTTTTGATCTTTTTTTCTTCCGTCGAATGCAGCAGTTCTTCTGCATTTGTTTGTCTCTAAGTTGAATGGAACTTTTAAACAACCTGCAGTATCGCGTGTAAACGTGTCTATCGGTTATCTTTGACAAATCTAAAATCTTTTCATATTTTACGTTTACGTAACAAACAAAGTTTAATGATAATGATACTTTTCAATGTGTTTATGAGAGTATCAAGGAACGAATCTTTAAAAAATAAAGGAAACAATTAATAGTTTGGGCGCCCATACCACTCAAACGGTATGGAATTACTGCTGGGTACGGCGCTGATTCATTTGAAGGACCATTAAAAACATGTGATGATTGTTGTTTTGTGATGTAGTTTACATCATTGTTATGCTCCTTCTGTATGCCTAAAGTTGTTACGTCGAAAGATGCCCAAAATGTTTCATTTGTTGATTTATTGTCAACATGTTTTATCTTTTGATTTTCTATCGTATTACAGAGTAGTTCTTCTGCATTAGTTTGCCTTTGAGTTGAAAGAACCTGTAGTGCATTATGTTAGCATGTCTGTCAGTTCCTTTTGAAAATATTTGTGTTGGCTGGGTTTTAATTCTCTAGCCAATTTTGTTTTAAATAAATATGTTTCAAACATAAATTTCTAAAGGGCTAGTTTCGAGTTGGCAGTTTCGAAGCATAGTGCAATTGAATTCTGGTAGACTGTCTGGAATTTGGATATAAAACTAATACAGACCGTGTTTAAGTCCACGATATTATTGAGAATTCAAATCACAAAACCATTTTTTTATAAAATGCTTAACGTTTAACGCTCCGTCCTCCAGTTTTAATATAGAAGAAGTCATTGTAAACAATAAAGTTAAGGCTTTTTGAGAGTCAGGCTTGTACTTGACGCTTAGCCCTCGTGTTTGGGGTTCACGAGCATGAACGTCCTCCACTTGTTTACAACTTTTAAAAGATAAAAAATGTTCGTAAAAAGCGTTTCACTCATACGTCAAACAATAGTAAAATAGTTGTAGCCAAATGTCAGACGCTTTGTTGTTTTTTTAATTTAAATCATAAACATACAACAACTTTTCAATAATAGTAGCGGAAAGAGGAATATTTTATTAAGTGATAAAAATGTTCTGCGTTAAACATCGCGTACGTAAATCATCAAATCGATATTCACAGCACAATATGTAATTATGTCGTAAACGTCAAAGTCAATGTATTTTCAAATTTAAAGCCAAACAAGAAATGTTTTAGAAGTAAAGACCATTTACCGTGCAAGTTTTAAATGACATGAAAAAAGAGATTCAAAATTTATTGCGCATCATCGCAACCCTAGACAAATTCAGGTGAGTGGATAATGCACGTCTGAAATGTTTTTTACTTCGGTTAGGCGTGCAAAGCAACTCGCCTAAATTTTTCTTATGAGAAAGCCTGATGTTACAAATTGGTTCAATAGCCCTTTCATAGCCCAAACTATGATCAATTAAAGATTTCTCAGAGATACAAAGATTTCTCCAAGGAGACAGAAAAAGGACTTCATGGAAAGACACCATAATTTTGGTAGAATTGCATCAACATGATGCATCTCTACCACAGGTTTACAAGAAGTATCAGATGCGGCAACCTTGAGCAGTTTGTGTCATGTCTTCCAAAGATTGCAAACTTCTATTTTGCACTAAATCATCAAAATTACGCTCTATGGCTCTGGAGATATTATCACAATGTCCTGCAAGAAAGTCACCCAGATGTTTAAAAAGATTTTAAACAAGGATTTTTCGAAGTCAAAAGAACAATCAAAATGTTCTCTGGATCGCCAATCAATCTTACATTAGAGAAAATGATCAACGCTGATGCCGCTAGTCAACGAACAGGTACTAAGTCTAGTCTCATATTAAAATAATACCACTGAGTAATTTATTGATTTCTTTTGTTTAAACTATCACTCTACAATGTCGCTAAATATGATATATATCGAGATGAGGAACAATGTTTTTCAATTGTAGCATCAGATTTCGTTGAAGCAAACGATGATGACAAGAAAGATGGTTGTGAAGAAAGTGATGATGACGAAGATGATGACAATGAAGGAAAGGCTTGCTCAGATGAAGAATAGCAAATATAAGTGTTGGTAAGAAATATTCTAAAGATTTTCAATATATGTTAACGAAATGAATGAGAATGAAAATTTGAAAATTTTCCTTTCTCCTTTTTCAGATTTCAATTGATGAAAGAGCAATTGGCAAGCGGCAAAAAGTCACTCAATTTATTTATAGCTTCTTCTGGTGCATTTTGTAAAATTTTTGTAATATCAAATTCAATCTTGATTATTGCTTTCCTATTTTGATCTAAATATCAGTCTTTGTTGAGGTTAAAAAAAGAAATTGGGGCGAGTAAGCTGGGAGAATCCACTAAAAATTTGGTAAGCTGTTATATTTTTGTGATCCATAGGCTCATAAGATACTTTGTAAAAAGTTTCATTCGTGTAACTTATGGGGTGGATAAAAAGCAAAATTGGGCATTTTTGGGCCAAGTAAGCTGATTGACAACCCCAAAAATATTAGTAAGCTTTTGTGTTTTTATAATCCCAACATAGGTAGGTACGTTTTTCCAAAGTTTCATTCATGTAACTTATGGGGTGATTGAAATGCAATTTTGGGGAAATTAAATTAGGTCTAAAACCGGATCCACCAGAGTTGAACAGGCTGACCTCCAGATATCCTCTATATATAGTTAAATCAATAACTTAAAGCTATTCAAGCTTTTGTAACTTTTGAGGTGCAATCATCCGTAGCTACCTCCCAGACTATGAGTTTGAATGGAATGAGGAGTTGGTCAGAGGTTAATGCAGTAGAGAGACCAGCTGTGCAGATTAAGACAGAATGGTTAGAGGAGGCCATTAAAAAGATGGAAATCGGTAAGGCTGCAGGAGTATCAGGCGTTGTTGCAAAAAAAAAAAAAAAAAATTTATTGGGTGTTATCCCAATAGTCTGGAAGTCAAGTGTTATAGTTAATTGTTTTAAGGGCAAGGGTGATGCTCTAGAAAGAAGTAATCCTCTATGGATTGAAGTTGGTTGATCAAGTAATGAAAGTTATCAAAAGAGTGATAAGTTATATACTCAGAGAAAAAATTGATATTATAGATAAGATGCAGTTTGGTTTTGGTTTTGAGAAGGCTTTCGTCATAGTGCCACATAACGTGATTTGGTGGGCTATGAGGAAATTAGGTGTTCATGAGTGGCTAGTTAAGATGGTGCAGTCCATGTAATGCTAGAAGTTGTGCTAGAGTTAATGATTCACTCAGTGATGAATTTGGTATGAATGTTGGTGTACATCAGGGTTCTTTACTTAGTCCTTTTTTTCTCTCGAGAGAGTGCACAAGAAAGACATGTTTTCGAGCGCTCCTCTGTTTTGCTTGTTTTGGTTGTTACTGTATTATTTATTATTATGATATAACTCAACTCAAACAATGGTGTCATTCCTTTGCCTAGTTTTCTATTGAATGACACCAGCCATTCACAATAATCACTTTTTAAAATATATGTTTCTTTTTTCTTTCTATCTAGTTATCATTTATCATATTGGAAAAAAGTATGAAGTATTTTATTGTTTTAAAGTTTTCTTTAAAACAATATATTTATTTTTTCAATTAAAATAGCACAAAGCTTTTCGTACGTTTGTACATCATCAGGTGCATCAAAAATATATATTATATATATATATTAATATTTTTTAAATATAAGGGAAGAAATTTTCGCGGAAGAAAATTTCGCGATTGACAGGTCTAAAAACTGTGAATTTCGCGGATGAAGTAATATACCTGAATTTCACGGTTTGCAGAGTTTAGGGGAATAGTTAGTACTGAATTTTCATTAAGTTTTGCGGAATTTAATTTCGCAATTTATAAAAAACGTTTACGAAGAACATTACGATTAAAAACACGTTAACGTGTGAAAACACCTGGGAAGTCATAAAGAAAAAATAGACAGAACAATTTTCTGATATAATAACGAAGCAAATCACAACAAAGTTAGTTAGTTTCTTATTTTTTAGTGAAGTTTTTTTTGTTTTGCTCAAAGCGATAAAGTTGAACAGACATTTCTATTCCAAAAGCAAACAATACGCAACGATGTTACATACTTTGTACATCACAGGTCGCGGTATACCAAAGAGGTTTGAACCGAGGTTTAAAAATGTAAACATCGTGACAATTTTAATGGCGGATAAAACACGAGACTTTCTTCGTTGTTTTAGAGGATTAGAAATAGCGACTTTAAAAACAAGTTATCGTATTATTTTTTACATTCAGTTTTGAGTTATTGTAATAATGTTTTTATGAGAACTTGGGAATCCCTTTAAATGTTTCAGAATTAAAAAATGAGATTAAAAATTTATTGCATGTCATCGCACATCTAGACAAATTCAAGCGAGTGGATATCGCACGCCTGAAATGTTTTTAACTTCGGTTAGGTGTGCGAAGCACCACATTTTTTAAGCAGAAAAAATTGTATTAATTTTTCAGGGGCGTTAAAAGATGTTACTAACCTATGATATCTAATGATTAAACTCAATGTTTTATATATATGGTAAGCCTTATTCGTCCCTCTCAAACATTAACACAGCATTTTAAAAAGCAAACATTAAAAAACGTAATGTATCCAAAGCTGCATCCATTAATGTTGATGTTCATGAAGGTGATGATGTTCATATATATATATAATCCCCTCTGGGGATTGAAAATGCAAGCAATCTTTGCAAAATCAATGAAAACTATACCTATTTGAAAAATTTATAACATTAGTGCTTACCCATTGGATGTAAACCGTAATTGTGCTGCATTGTAAATTAAAACTCTAACAGTAGTGTAGCAACAGCAGCAATCCTCGCAAAAGCTCGTATATTGTTTCTGCAACAGGTTAAAAACACGTGCTTCGCCTTTTTCGGTTAGCAATATATAATAGTAGCCAAAAGTACACTCCGAAACAACGAAATTGACATTTTCTTGGAACTGTCTATTTTTACGGCAACGAATGAATGCATTCCGGTCTTATTGGTACTTTTGTAACACAGTGGAACCTCTAATAACGGTCACTTTTGAGCAACGGCTACCTCCTGATCACCCGCCAGTGGAGAAAGTCTTAAACTCCAACTCTCATAAAAAGCTCCCCAAAGCGATCACGTCCAATCAACGGCCACTTAGGGAGTATCCGAATAATTATTTCCAGTTTCGGTAAGGTTCTCAGAGAAAACTGGAGAATTGGCGTGCTGCCTGCTTTAGTGATGTCAAAAACATTAAATGTGTGATCTAGCCCCGCGCGCAACATTCGCTCTCTTCTTAGATATAAACGTCATAACAGAATTTCGCTGCGTCAGCATTTGGAACATTTTTTAAAGCACAGATCAATTACGTCCGCAAAAGGTATTATAGCCTTCCCTTATAAACTGGAATGAAAGGCATCAAATATATCATTTTACCGCAATGTTTCACATGTGACCTATCTTGCTATGGAGGTCAAATGCAATATAAAATGTTGGATACCAGTAGAAAGTGCTTTTCACTTACGTCGATCCCTCAGTTTCAGCTCAATCCATTTTATTCCACCATTTTAATATCTCAGCAAGATATCTTTGTTTTAAATTATTCGCAAAGATAGATCATGCGCAACATGATTTTCTGCAGCTTATTGATGGTCTGACCTGGTTTCTACATCAGACTATTTCGGCCTTCTCCAATATATGTAGATATTGTATAGACATTGTATTGTATTGTATATTGTATGCAGAAGCGCACACTTGCTATAAAAAAAACATTAAGAAATTATGATGTCACATTTACACTTTCCTTAGCTTAACAAGATACCCAATTTTTTATTAGAAACGAAGCGAATGACCTAGTAGTTAAGCTTCTTAATCTGGTCACGATTTTAATACAAAAAGTTTCTTATGTGGTTTCTTAAAGATGAAGAGTCTTTCAGGGAAACAATCGCATGCAAGAAGCGAAATTCCTTTTAATCCAAAATATTTTATACTAATATTTTACAGTATTATCATTTCGTTTACATCGTTTACGTTCACATATTTTTCTGTGCCATCCACAATTCAACACATGTATTCGTCCACAACTTTGTTAAACCAAGTATCAAAGTAAAGTGTTTTTTTTTTTTGGGGGGGGGGGGGGGAAGCTGTACTAGTAACTGTTTCTTGAAATCTTAGAGCTCTTAGTACTCGGTATCTTATTAAAAAAGCGTATTATTCAAAATCTTTTTTAAAAATTTCATTCCTTTTTACTTTTTTTCTTTTCATGTGAAAACTTGATTCGCAGCCGATAACTTCTCTACTATGTAAAAGAAACCAGGTCTGGGTTGCAGAATTTTGAAAATTTTATCGAAACGGCATGTGTCATTGCTTCTGTGGTAAACAGAAATATCTGCGAGTTTCTACCAACTGTAAGTCACAGAAAGATGAATGTCAAACGACGAAGTTAAAAAACGAAAATGCATGGCGATTTCGGCATGGTCTGGTGATTGTAAACAGGCCCAACGAGAGGGGGACAAGGGGGCAAAGTGCTAAACAGGGGCCCATAAATATTTGAAAAAATTTTTATTTTGTTTAGCAATGGGCTTAAATGCTTTGAAATTAAAAAATTAAAATAATGATTTGGTCTAATGAGTTAGTAGGCCTAAAGTGCAATGCAAATAACAGCTTACAAAATCTATTATTAATAGCAGCTGCTTATGCCTAATGCAATGTAGTAAAAATTAGGGATGATGCTTACTGCACTTAATGACTAATTTGAGTTAAGCAGCCATCCAGATAAGATGCACAAATCTCATCAAATTCATATTTGTTGTTCAGTTGTTTTAATTACTTTTATTCAGGGGTGGCGCTAGGGGGGGCTACAGCCCCCCGTCGGAACTTCTCAGCCCCCCCCCCCCCCCCCCCCGTCGGAAGCAAAGCAATATTTTCGTCGGATCGCGTTAAAATTTTTTAAAACAAAGGTCACTATGGACGTGGGAAAATAACAAGAAAAAAAACAGTTAAACAAGTCTATACACAAAACGAGCCACGCGGCACCTGGCGGTCACCCGCAAAAATGACACACTTGATGCAAAATACGAACACTACAATCATACAAAAACGTGCACTAAAAATAAATTACGTGACTGAAGTCATGTTTGGCTTAAAAAATACTAGAATTTTCTACACACCTTGCTTCGACCATTAGTCTAGCAATGGCATCCAAATCGCGTTACAATGTTCGCTGTACTATTTGCAATGAAGTTTTTCAAAACGATTACACACTTAGGCATACAAAAGCAAAACATGCGGATTTATTTAAGATGGGAAAGCATTCCCCAACGACAGTTCTTCTCGAAGATGAATCAGCCCAGAGAAAGATGGAGAATTTTTCATTAAAAATGCAGCCACCTTAAGATCAACTGATAAGAAATGTCGAAATGAATCGGCGGGAGGAGAAATTGCCAGTGATAAGTTGCAAGGCAAGAAATCAAGAACAGATGAAGTAAATTGCGAAAAAAGTGTCTTGAGTGAGGAACTTGATACAGGTTTGCTTTATTTGGCTTCTTCTAGATGAGTTCATATATTTAGTAGGCTTTTTTCCCAAGAGCTTTTCGCTTTGTATTTTTAGTTGAAACTTAATTTACACCAGGATAAATTAGTTATTATATTTTAGGAACTTTCATGATATTAGAAAGAAATTATGTTATCTTAATATACTGTGTTGAATGAGTTTCTTAATGCTTCTTATAAAAAAAGAGATAAATGTTGCAAAAAAGACATAAAAAGGACCTTTACATTTTGCTGATTTAACTTTACAGATGATGAAGCATCTCTTAGCCATGAAGAAGAAAAGACTGTTGTTGTTGTTAGTGAAAACTATTCAAATGAAGATGAAGAGGACCCTGCAGGGCTAAAGGAAACAACTGAAGGTAAGGTTTTTTCAGTGAATCGTCGCACGTCATTCATCATTTCAGGTTATTTCCTAAGGGTAACCCATTCCATTGATTCTGAAAGGAGGTTAATCATATTTTATATATATTTATATTGCAACTTGTTTGAAACCAGTAACTTTGAGAACTTTTGAATTTTGTAGCTTTCGGAAATATTCCTACAGAAAGTCGTCACGAAGAAATGCTACCTGGACCAAAAACCAGTTCAACCTATAAATACAAGATTCCCCTTACATTCGATTGGTACGCAATACAGATCATTTGTGCCTTCTCTCTTTGCAAAATATGATTGGTTAGAATACTTGTCAAGTGAAGATGCAGTGTATTGTTTTCACTGTCGACATTTTGTTAAAAGTCCCAAAGAGCCAACGTTTGTTTCGCAGGGCTTCCGCAACTGGAAAAAGTGTTATGGTTCTCATGGAAAGGACAACAAACTTTTGCAGCACCAACAAAGTTTTATTCATGCTCAGAGCGTGGATGCACGTGCTCACTACAAAGAGGTCAAGTCTGGAAGGTTTCAATCTGTTGCGATTTTGCACGATCATGGTCATGCAAAATTTGTTCAAGAAAACCGCCACTATCTAAAAAGTATTGCAGAAATATTACTGCTTACAGCCCAGCGCAAAATCGCTCAACGTGAAACAGGACGTTCATTTCGAGTAGGAAATATTGATACAGAGGCGCTTAATTTTGGTCCGTCTTGTGGTAATTTTTTGGCGATCCTTGCAGTTCTTGCCAAGCGGGACCCAATAGATACGCTCTGGGCCAAGAAACGCCAAATATTCTCATCATAGTGTACAAAATTCGCTTTTGAACATAATGAAAGAAATGGTTTTGGAACAAATAAAAGAGGAAGTACACGAGGCGAAGTTGTTTACTGTGTTGGCTGATGAATCGAAAGATACCAGTAAAAAAGAGCAAGTAGTTGTTGCAGTTCGATATTGTTACAAAAATGCAATTCATGAAGAGTTTGTAGGTATTGCAGAAGCTGAAGCATTGGATGCAGAAGGCCTGTCAGAAACGATAATCAAATGTCTTCGAAGAATAGGTGTATCTATGGGAAACTGTGTTGGACAGGGCTATGATGGTGCGTCAGTGGTCTCAGGCCATCTGAATGGAGTTCAAGCGAAACTACGCGAGAAGATAAATGCTGACATGGCATATTATGTACATTGTTTTTGCCATCGGCTCAATCTGGTTGTAGTTGATGTAGTTAAATCGGTCAAATGTGTGGGGGACATGATCTCTCTTTTTAAACAGCTCCATTTATTCTTTTGTAGCAGCACTGTTTACAAAAGGTGGGTAGAAATCCAAAAGGACAATAGCCTTGAGCTTATGGAGATTGGAAAAGTTTCTGATACCCGATGGTCTTGCCAAGCTAAGCAGTTTAATGTTATATGGAAACGCTTGGATATTATCATCGAGGTTCTCAAAGACATTACAGCCAACGACAAGGATGCCGACCGTAGAATTGCAGCGAGTGGGCTTAAGCTGCAAATTGATGGCAAGTTTGTGCGTTATCTTTATGCCGTAAGACATATTCTAAAGAAGGTGAAGTTTGCGTCTGATATGTTGCAAAAAGAAACAAATGATCTGACAGCAGCAGTTGACCTGATTGACACTTTAAAAGCTGAGATGGATGCATGCCGCACCAGAGAGAGATGCCTAGAGTTTTGGGATACAGCACACAAATTCATAAACAAGCTCAAACCTGAGATTCAGGGAAGGATGTTATCGGCAAGACATAGACAACTACCTTCAGCTATGCAAGAGTACATTGTAGAAGCCCCCTTACGTCAGAAAGAAAATGGGTTTAAAAATTATTTACAGGATGTCTGTGAACTGATAGACAAGGTGAATGTAGAGCTCTCAAGATGGTTTAACCAGATAAATGTATCTATGATGAAGGGCGTAACTGCTTTGTGCCCTACATCAACTACCTTTTTAGACCCAGAACCGCTTGTCACGTTTGGCAAGCTCTTTAAAGCCGAGACTGAAAATCTTCAGTGCGAAATTGCCACATTCAAATGCATACTTGGTAGGAAACAAAAAGCTGAATGCCCCAACACACTTGCACAGCTCGAATCTTACTTGTCAAGATTGCTTTCACATGCAATCGTCCGTTCTTTATGCACTGAATCGTTATGTCTTTTTAAAGTTTGGTTGCTTGAAAATGATTTCAAACACCTTTCACACTTTATATTTTCTGTGTGTGAAATTAAGTGCTTCTTCATTTGTATGGTATTTTTGAAATCCTTCCCGCAGATTTCACAGTTAACTTTACCGCAGTTCTTTACGTGGTAGCGGTGATGGTTTGCGTGACTGAATCTTTCTTGGCAAGTGGGGCAGTTCAGTAACTCTCGTTGGCCGCGGTCGGCTTCTTCCCTTTCTATTTGCCCTTTTATGTTCCATTCCTGTAAAATATATTAGCGCAAGAATTCTTAGTATTGTAGCAAATTAGGTTGCGGCAAATAGGTAGGTTGACCTTTAATTTGAATCAGAATATTTACCTTTCTTTCTGCTTCTCCCAGAGCTTTCTATTGAGCAGATGATATCTTGCTCATCTCTGCCAAAGTGGGTGGTTGAGAGCCTGACGAAGATGCTTCCGTCATCACGTTATCCTAAAAGTACAGTGCATATATTTAACCAAAAGGTCAACAAAACCAGTAAATTGAAAGAATATGTAAATTAGTGTTTATAATGTTAAACATGTGTAATGATAAGGAATAGCACTTTAAGATGTGTTGCGAGATAAAGCTTACCACACATTCTTTATAAAACAAATAATATATAACCGTTGACTTTGCTACATTTCCGCTCATCTTCTAAATGAAAATAATTAAAAGTATATAGGATCTAGTATAAATAGAATAATTTTTGTGCCATTTTCTTTAAAATCAATCAATAAATATATGCTTATATATGCTTATAAGTGTCATTCTTATAAAAAACAACAACATGTAAATAAATTGCATCCATGGTAAATAATGGCACACAAAATACGTTTATGTAATACTGTACTCTATGAAATTATATTTTAATTCGGATGTTGAAACTAAAAATATTACTTTAAAAATATTTGTTTCACCATATAATTTAATATTTACTTTTAGTGATTCTCTTATCGTTTCTTTGCATCTTTTATTTCTTCCATCAGTATGTTTTTTAAAAAGAAAATGAAGAAATTCGCACATGTTTATTCATATTATAATTCCGGTAGCCGAAAATAATTCCATATTTTTGCATGATACTGCGTACGATTAAAATGATACTGCCGACGGTTAATGATACTGCTAGCGGTGTACGAAAAAATAAGTTGCATCGGCGAGCGCACACAACGAAGGAATGATGAGATTATTGAAGAAGGCTAAAGAAGCAGCAATTTATACCAAGTCCAGCCAACATTGGAGCAGATCTTCATTCCCTTCGTGTTTTGTTCCAAGGACAAACTGTTTCGTCAGTTTCTGGTATTGAGAGGATACAAAAGAAATATGAAAACGCAAACCAAAAGTCTTGTCGTCGTCGTAGTACCATATCATTCTCTGTTGATGAAAGGGCTGTGGATATCATTAAACATGATTCGTTGCAGGATGAATTCATACCCAATTTGTTGAAGCCTCTAAGGATATTTGTTTTGGGTGTATTGCTTGCTGCTACTGCTAGCTATATAGCTAGTTGGGTATAGCTACTTTATAGACCTAGCTAGCTACTTTCCTCCCAGACTAGAGAGCAGACATATCTATAATAAGAACAATAATAACTTAGGTATTTCCAGGAAATACTTTGCTCATCATGGGGACCCTCCCAGTTGGCAATTTATGTGAACACTCTAACCTAAGCTTCGTCAGTTAGAAGACATATTTCAGATCAACAATGTCTGACAACCGGTTGTCCAGTCTTGCTGTTCTCAACATTCATAGAGATATCAAACTTGACCTAGAAGCTGTCATAGATATATTCGCCCGTGATTATTTACAACAACTGGAATTTGTTGATATTCTTTCTACTGACCCAAAACAGTAGATTCTTATTATAGCTTTTTTTATTATTTATATATAGTGTGCTTCATTGGTTATCGCTACACAGTATTTTATGTTTAAAAAAATCGCTAATCTTTTCCTGAAACTTGAATTTGCATTATTTTTCAGTGTTGTGGCACTCCATTCACCAAGACGTTGAAAGACCTACCTGCGGCACTATCTGCTCTGCTTTGAAGTAGCTTCCTTGTTAAGGGCTCCTTCGAAAATATAATTTTAAACGGTTCTTTCTAATGATAACTATACTTTTGTATTGGAACTTTTTACCATGGCTGGGTTGTTGTCTTATTGATGTGGTTATAGCTACAATTTGTAAGCGATCTTTAATTGTGAAATTACAGCATTTACTTTCCGTGAAATGTTTCTGTTCGGTTTTGTAACGTGATTCTTAACACCAGATTTATCACACAGAGAGTTGGTGGCTGTTCTTTTCGTTGTGTATTTTTTTGCAATCTTTTATATAGAATGATAAATAAATTACAGTGTGAGTGCAAAAGTATCATTCAAATTATTCTGTTTTTCTTGTCTAGTCTGTGGAGCTGTATCAACTACACACCTGATTCCGCATTTGGATTTTCAGCTAAAAATTATATGTAGAAATCAAATTTGACTTTCGCACAATTAATAGAACATGGCATTTTTGGCACCAATTCTTACTGTCTTTCTAGTAATAAATAAGATTAAAAAATTTATGATGTCATAATTATTCAATTCAGGAAAGGTCTATTAAACTGAATGAATCTATTTGACTTAGGTTCACGCCTTAGTACTTGTTGTAAAGCATTTAAGAGAGAATGATTAAACGGTTGTAAAGCACCTAGATATCCCCAGAAATATTTTTTGAACTTCAAACTTTTTTTTGTATTTTTGGTAGACTTGAGAATTTGTAATTATACCAAATAACTACTCATAGTTTATTCTTAAATGTCTCCCAACCAGCCTAGGGCGTGTCACAAGTTTTGAGAGCATTAAATATCTTTGAAAGGGTTCAGGAAGTCACGTTTTCACAAGGTCAAATAAATCTTTGTATCCGCCCCTGCTCCTGTATTAGAATAATTGTTTACCAAGTTCCAGTTTAGCCTTTGGAAGTACAACAAGACGACCATTATTAGGAGTTACTTTCTTGTGTTGTTGAATCTGGAAGTGAGCTTCAAAATTGCTACATGTTGCGTTTTCCAACGACCGTTTAACAAAAACGAGTGCTTCCTTTTTGATGGCATTGAGAATACTGGGGACAGGTCATCCGATCACTTGCTTTGCTCGTCGTTCGATATAATTGAATCTGCCTTCCCGTGTTTTGGTGTAACAAAGCTTCACTGGTCCTCTGTATGTTAACATTGGAACAATCATCATCGTGTAGATTTTGTAAGCTGCTTCTTGTGTCAAATAGTAGAGAACGTTTTTTGAACGTTTTAGACGTTTTTAGTAGTTTCAGCCTTCCACTTGTTTTTGTAGATCTTAGTTTACATTGAAATTGAGGTGACGATCTACGATGTTTCCCAAATACTCGGAGACATTGTTAATATTTTGTCCTTTGAACGAGATGGCAAGTTCTCTATTTGTTGTCCCAAATATCAAGGCTTCTTATCATATTCTTATCATGAAGAAAACCCCTTCTTCAGGTTGATGATGAGTTTATTATCAGCAAAATATCTAGCAATTACTTCCAGATCCTCTTCGAGCAACTTTTGATTTCTTCTTTTTCTTTTTAATTTACGTGTACAACCGCATCTTCGGCATATATGATAACTTCACTGTGTTTGAAGCATTCTGGGAAAGTCATTGGAAAAGATAATATTAAATAGAAGAGATCCCAAAATGAAACCTTGTGGTACACCGCTTATTAATTGCTGTTTTGTGGACATTGCGTTATCTATGGAAACAACTTGTCTTCCATTGAACAAATAATTAGTGAAACACCCTAGTTCTCGCCCTTCAACCCCATACTCCTGTAATTTGTGTAGTAATAAACCATGTCCAACGGTATCAAAAACTTTTTTCAGATCGATATACACAGCCTGATATACACAGTAATTGACTGTGAACTGCTCGTTCAACTATTTGGGAAAATATTGGTAGTACCAAAATTGGACGATAGTTCTCAGCTTTTGTATCGCCGGTTTTTGTATTGGTACTATTTTCGCTTCAGTGTATTTACCTCCTTACGCGCTTTCTGCAGTGCCCGTTGGTCCATTAATTTCCGCAGATTCGCCTCTAACCATGGTGCGGGCTTCCCTTTCACGACTTTGGATTTATACGGTGCATGCAAGTCGAAAATGTTTTTCAAAGTCATAGTAAATATATTGGCACCTGATTCGACGTCACTAATTTGGTATAGAAAATCCCAGTTGCCTTTCTTTACATCTGCAACGAGTTTAACAGGATCGTTTAAATCTTGTAGTCTCGTGCATTGTTCTGGAATTGTATTTTTTACTGTGTAGCTTTCTCAGGCAGCCTACAAAATCATGATCTCCAATGGACAATGGTATCACAACAACTTTGTGAATGTTTGATTCAAAACCGTTTAAGTCAATTAGTGTTTTCAGTTCTTTATCATCGCTAGATGAGACAATCTACGTTGAAATTCCCGAGGATGATGGTTTTTTATGTTCTTTTTGGGCGGCAATTCATTGAATGCCAGAGTACTTTTCGACAAATGTATTGAACTGTTTGGTGGGCGATAACAACAAGCGATCATTTAATAAAAATCTCTAACCACATTCCGTTGATTCACTTACCAATTCAGTTTGTTTTTTCCACTTTAAACCAATTATTTTCACATAAACTCCGCTTCCTTGCCCTTTACTTCTGTTTCTCGATATAAACTGGTAATTTGGATTTAAAACAAACTCTCTGTACAGTCATGGTTGATATGAGTTTCTTATACTCCAAAAATATCCGTGTAACTGTATATGAACTTTACAATAGAGTAGAGATTTGATAATAACCCACAAACATTTTGGTGTAACAGCTTTAAACCTTTCGTCTTGAAAAATTCCAACTCCACGCCACGACGCCATGTTAGTACGTTGTTAATAACGGGCACAACCCCACGCCACGACGCCATGTTAGTACGTTGTTAATAACGGGCACAACCCCACGCAACGACGCCATGTTAGTCCGTTGGTAATAACGGGCACAACCGCACGCCACGACGCCATGTTAGTACGTTGTTAATAATACAGAAATTTACACTTTTAACAACTGGCGAGTCCTCTATAGTTGTTTATCGCCACACACTGGAGATATAACTGTTAATGAATAATAAATTATACAGTTTAAAATTTTACATTTTTCTCCTCGTTTTCTCCACTCCTCGAGCTTTATTCCTCATTTTTTCAAATTTTGATTTTGATTTTAGTTAGTGCACAGGACCCATCGTAATTATAATGGTATACATTTTGTACAACTATTCGTAATAATAATAATACTGTTCTATTCCACACTTATAATATAATTTTAAAAACTATAGGATTTCTATGTGTATATTCAGAAATGCGACAAAGTTAGATTATGACGGAAAACCTTGGTAACTCGCCAACAATAAATATCAGAATTAAAAAATAAAACAAAATACAACACAACGTGGTTAATATGTCTCAATGGTAATCCAACAATTATGTTACAAAATGGTGTTTATCGCCTTATTTGGAGAGTAGACGGAATTTTAAGAAACTAAAATCTAACATCGTTAAAAACCTTAAACAGATTCCGGTTTGCTTGGATTCTGGTCTGGATCGTTGTAAAGTTATCACGAAAAATCGCATTGGATTTTGTAATAGTGTTGGAAAACCTGAACCGGTTGGTTGAACTTGGCGCAACTGCCCTATGGTATCAGGAAGTTACTCTATGTGAGAAAGTCACGTTTCCCGCTAAATGTAACATTTAATTATTGATTTTTTATTCGGTTGAGCGGAACTCCCTGTTCCTCGGGGCCGATGATGCGATCCACCCGATTTCCCCTAATTACAACCCCCTGGTTACAACCCCCGTAACCCTCAGTTACGGTCCTGAAACGGAGCAGTCCCATTCGCCTTATCTCACAAATGTCTTGTTTTAAATTGGTTAGAAAGAAACAATGAAAAGATGAATAAACGTCACGAATAAATTATATACTCAACATTTTAGTATATATCACAGAATGTTAGTTACTCTAAGATCGCTCGATTTGGCATACAACTCTCTAATTAATGTCGTGTTTTAACTGAATACTTGGTTGAATAATAATGCTTGCTTACTCGACGTGCGAAGAGTACACCATCGATGATGTATGACTATTCTTCGGCCTTTTCGTCTTTCACTAGGGAATCTTGCACAGTTCTGTTTTGACGTTCAAGTCCACTTGCATGTGGATGGTACGCAGTGGTGACTCGTTGTTCGATTCCCGTCATATTGGGCAATTGGTCACTGACCTTTTCGACTAATTCCCGACCTTGGCATCCGTCTGCACATTACCTAAAAAGAAAGAAGCTCTTATTATCCGCGGTTCAAATCTTTTTGACACCCACCCCGGACATGGGGGTTGTTGCTTCTTGACAATTCTTCGTGAAGTATTTAAAGGAGAAATCTATACTTTATCGTACATATATTTTTAAATAGTAAATTATCACCCGCTATCACCCATTATCACAACACTATCACCCATTCATTCATTCATATCATGTTATGTCACTTTCACAACCGCTGCGTAGTGAAGCTATCCAATATATAATAATCTATGCCGAACAATGCATGATAAATGGAAACAAATTCTTCCGATATGGTTTTTTGTTGATTGGGTGCTCTTATTTGGTATTGTATTAGAATACAATTAAACCGAACGACCAAGAACATGTGTTGTGCTCAATAAGAGCTAAATTAAACGGATTATAATAGATTCAATAGAAACAATGTGCTATTAAATGTAAAAACGTTCATTGAATTAAAGAAGGCAAGTTCAGTAGAAGGAACAAATGCCTTAGAGTGGAGAAAATTGAGGTCACAGAGTGTCAGTGAAATAATAGCTCATAGAAAGATATGATAGTGAGTCATAGTGGATGATAGTGTTGTGATAATGGGTGATAGTGGGTGATAGTGTTGTGATAATGGGTGATAGTGGGTGATAGTGGATGATAGTGTTGTGATAATGGGTGATAGTAGATGATAGTGTTGTGATAATGGGTGATAGTGGGTGATAGTGTTGTGATAATGGGTGATAGTGGCTGATAGTGGGTGATAGTGGGTAATAGCGTTGTGATAGTGGGTGATAGTGGGTGATAGTGTTGTGATAATGGGTGATAGTGGGTGATAATGTTGTGATAATGGGTGATAGTGGCTGATAGTGGCTGATAGTGGGTGATAGTGTTGTGATAGTGGGTGATAGTGTTGTGAAGTGTTACAACCAACTTTTAAATTGATAGCGGAATTAACGTTGAAGTTAGAGTTCGTAACGTAACGTTAAAGTTCGTTTAGCATAGATAGTCATAAGAAAGCCAACAGTAGTGTTAGCAGTCTATCGGGCCATAATTCCAAGCTATCTAAACTAGAATTAAGTGTGTTCAAGGGGGACCCCTTAGATTGGCAAGGGTTTTTTGATCAGTTCAATGCGTCTGTCCATTTAACGAAGGGCTTTCGGACATCGGTCGATTTAATTACTTGAGGAAATCCCTGAGTGGGAAGGCTTTAGATGTGGTCTCTGGGTGATCCCTTAGTAGCGAGAATTATAAGGAGGCCTTAGACTTATTAGTCACGCGATTTGGAGATCCCCAAGTTTTGATTACCGCCCACATGGAATCTTTACTTAAGATTAAAAGGTTAAGATCGGGAGACGATGTAGAAGGGTTACGAAAAATTTATAACGATGTAGAGAAGTGTGTGAGGAATTTAAAGGGGCTTAAGGTAGAAACATCAACATATGGCTGCCTGCTGATTCCAATCCTTGATGAGAGGCTTCCAAACGAGCTAATTTTAATAATATCTCGTAAATTTGGAAGTGATGTATGGACCTTAGACAATCTGTTGCAGTTTTTAAACGAAGAAATTCAAGCAAAGGAGAGAGGCATAGTTAGTAGCACGAAACGAGAAGAAGAAAAGACTGTTAAAAGTCCGAATCACTTCCCTGCAAGTGGTCTACATATAAACAATGAACAACAACGTAGATGCGTATTTTGTTATAAAGTCGATCACGCTTCTGCTCAATGTAAGAATGTTACCAACCCAAATGCACGGAAGAGCGTTTTACGTCGATACGCGAGATGTTTCGACACAGAGCAAATGAATGTAAAGCTAACTATATTTGCAAGAAATATAATGGAAAGCATCACATTTCGATATGTTTGAATGGATCGAATGCCATGGAAACGAATGTTTCAACGAATGTGTCGATAAGTAATGGGATTCTTCTACAAACTACGAAAACTGATGTATCAGATCAATACTGAAATTACGTTAGTAAAACGCATCTATTGTCAATCTTACATAACGGAAGAATTACGTATCGAGTTGAAATTAAGGGTTGTACGAACTGAAAGAATCGTACTAAACGCATTTGGACAAACAAACAGCAGCGTTAAGAACCTTGATGTAGTTTGAAATTGGATACATGGAGCAACGAATAACGCTTGCGAAGTCGTCGAAGCTTTAGTCGTACCTTCAATTTGCAACCCTTTGATGAATCAGAACGTATCATTCGTTAAAGAGAAACACGAACATTTGAAAAAATTACCTCTCGCGAACATTGGAAACGGGTCACCTGGGTTAGCCATAGATATGTTGATTGGGGTGGATTATTATTATAATTTCTTTACTGGGAAAGTAAGAAAGGGTGGAATGGGGGAACCTGTTGCGTCAACTGTTTTTGGATGGGTCTTGAGCGGTCGTTATGGTGAGATTAGAGGTGGGAGAGTGCCATTGTTATGAAGTACATGCAATGAAGTGTATAGCAGAAATAGAAGGGGAGACAGATATTTTGAGAAAGGAACTTTATAATTTTTGGAACGTAGAATCTGTAGGATCGCCTATAGAAAGGGATGTAATGAATGATTTTGAGAAATTTATTGAATTTAACGGGGAAAGGTATGTTACTAGGTTGCCAGTTTGCCCGGACCATGATGCACTGCCGGATAATTATAGTGTCAGCAGAAAGAGGCTTGCTTCATTAAAGAGAAAATTGACAGGAAAGAACATTGTCAACGAATACGACGACATTTTTCAAGACTACGAAACAAGGGGAATCATCGAGCGTGTACCTGAACGCGAACTGTCAAAACCTGCAGGAACAGTTCATTATTTGCCACATCGTCCCGTGATTAGATACGACAAGGAAACGACAGAAATTCGATCCGTTTGATGCGTCGTGTAAATCTTCTGGTCCGTCGTTTAATGACTGTGTTTATCCAGGTCCGAATCTTTTGACAAAAATCTTCGATATCATATTAATATTCAGATTCAACGGCATTACAGTTATAGCAGACATCGAAAAGACGTTTCTTAATGTAGAAATCGCGCATGAACATATCGAAGTTGAGATCGCATAACGTTTCCTACGAGTTGTTTTTGGTGTCACGCGCAACCCATTTCTACTGAATGCCACAATCTGTCATCATCTCAATAAGCATTTAGAATCTGAAAAAGAATTTGTTGAGAAATTCATCCGCGATTTATATGTCGACGATATTACAACCGGTGTCGATTCCGTTACTGAGAGAATTACGTTTTACGATAAAGCAAAGTTTATTATGCTGGAAGCCGGTTTAAACCTTAAATGGATTACAAATGACGGGGTACTGCAATTTGAGATCAACGCAAAAGAACGTCGTGGAAATCAATCCGTACAAGACAACATCACAGAGGAGCCCTAGTTTATTGAATCGGAATTCAATAACAGTCGGGAATACTCTAGGAAAGTGTTAGGAATCGATTGGGACACCACTTGTGATCAACTTGTGTTTCGATTTAGTGACTTTACATGAATGGCACATGAGATTAAGCCTATCAAAATAAACATTTTGAAGGTAGCTGCATCTCTTTATGATCCGCTAGATGTGATCTCGCCTGTGACTGTCCGTATTAAAATAATATTTCAACTTTTATGTAAGGATAGTGTCTCTTGGGATGAAGAAATACCGGAAGGGTTGGTTTTGATTTGGGAGGAATTTTTGAGAGATTTAGAATCAGTATCAGAAGTGATAATAGACAGATTTGTTTGTAGCGCACAGTTAGAAAGATGTTATATCTTGCAAGTTCACGGATTTTGCGACAGTTCTAAGCAGGCTTATTGCGCTCCTGTTTATTTTCGAATGGTTGATTCTTCTGGTGTTAAGGTTAATCTTGCTTGTGCTAAAACTAAAGTTGCTCCTCTTAAAGAATTAAGTATTCCTCGATTAGAACTTCTAGCGTGTGTTTTATTAAGTGATCTTATCTCGGATGTGCTTAATGCTTTAAATTCTTTATTTGGGTTGTTAGATGTTTACTGTTGGTCTGATTCGGAGGTGGCTGTTTGTTGGCTGAAAGGAAATTCGAAGTATTGGAAACCATGGGTGGAGAACAGAGTTGTGAAGTGTAGACGGGTAGTGCCGAAGGAGAAGTGGAATCACGTATATATTGGGTAAATGTAATCCTGCTGACGTGCCGACGAGATTGGAAAATTGTAAAGGTGCGATGAGTGAAATTTGGTTTTTTGGACCGGAGTTTTTACGAAAAGATGATTTTATTTTCGAGGAGTATGTAAAATGTAGAAAGGTTGCTGTTATAAAGAATGTTTTGTCAGAGTTTAGGAAATGTAAGAAAAATGATTTAATGGATTTTGATATGTTTGAAATTGCCGAGGTTGAGGATGTCATTGTCGAAGAAGTGAAGTCGTTAGTGTGTTTAGCGCCATCTAACTTGAGATGTGTACCTATCGTGAACAATGTCATTAATTTCAAAAAGTTTAGCTCGTTCACTAAGCTGATCAATGTTTTGCGCTTTGTTAACGCATTAAAGAGACGCAACACCAAGAGAAAGCTTGAAGTCGACAAAACACTGACCATCGAAGAAAGAAACAACGCAACAACGCTATGGATTAAGAGTGAACAACACGAAATGGAACAACGGGAAGATTTTAACAAAATCAAATCTTCGCTTAATTTGTTCGTCGATAAAGATGGAGTGTGGCGATTGAAAGGACGTTTTGGAGCATCATCTATGGATTTTGATCAGAAGCACCCAATTTTACTACGAGGAGGAGAGAGTAACTTCACACGTTTAATCATTTGAACAGCTCATCATCAAGTTATGCATCATAGAGTCGAATCATCACTGGCTGAAATCAGAAGAAGAGCAGTTAAAGGTATCGTTCGAAAATGCGTTATTTGCAAACGTCATCAGCGGAGAGCAATGGTGCCCCCAAAAACGTCGGACTTGCCAAGTTATAGAGTCGATGGACATTATAGCTTTTATTCAATCGGAATAGATTTCGCAAGACCTTTATATATACGTTTTAACAAGGACGCTGTTTCTAAGGTTTATGTTTTACTGTGCACTTGCGCTACCAGCCGAGCTATTCATCTTGAACTCACTCACAATTTGGAGAAGACATCCTTCATCCGAGCATTCCAACGGTTTATCTGTCGAAAGGGAAAACCAACGATCGTTGTCAGCGACAATGCCAAGACATTCAAATCACGCGAGGTTAAACAATTTTTTGTCGTTAACGAGATCCAACACAAGTTTATATTACCTGCATCGCCATGGTGGAGTGGATTTTATGAACGTTTAGTAAGATCCGTCAAGTTCTCATTACGAAAATCTTTGGGAAGATCACTTTTGTCGTACGAAGAACTAGAAACAGAACTTTGTCGAATTGAATCAGTTATAAATAATCGTCCGTTGAGTTACATATCTGACGATGATTTTATGGAACCACTTACACCTTTCCACCTAATGTTTGGGCGTAACGCAACAAAAAACTCCCATATGCAAAAATCGACAAAAATATCTAAAAACATGACGAATCGACTGAAGTACTTAGATCAGTTGATTAAACATTTTTGGAAACGCTTTAAATAAACTTCGTCAAGCTACCTTAGGGGAAGAAATTTTGGCGGGAAGAAATTTTGGTGGAAACAAAATTTGGCAAAATTGGCGGGAATTTAATTTGGCGGATGCAAAATATTTTTAAATTTGGCGGGAATTAAATTTGGCGGATGGATAAAAAGTCAAATATAATTTTTTTTTCGAGCAAAAGAATTTATTTTCGTATAATAAAATGAACTAAACAAATGAATAAAGTACGCACTGAAATCACTTGTCAATAAAAAAAGTCAAATGCATTTCTTTCGAAATTTTCGTCGCTTTTACCTCCCCAATCAGAATCATCATCATTATCATCACTAGCGAGTCGAAGATTGTCGAAATTCTCTTCTATCGGCGGAACAACAAGACGTGTCAAATGGGAAGTGAAACACCAGTCGGTCATCTTCCAATGGAAATTTCAAGGGCAACTAAGTTTTTTATTGACCGAAGCGCAGACGTTACTTTACAGTTAATTGGTAATCAGTGCAGGAGATCTCCATTAATTCAAGGCGGTATTGAGATTCTATGCAAAGTAACAGCAAAGATTTCGGGGACAGTAATTAATCTTTTGATCATGGAGAAGTACGCACAACTTGTAAAGGAATTGTATACAGAACCTAAGAACAAAGAGATTTTGGGCTTTTTCTTGCAGGCTGAGACTACTGAAGACGCCTCGATAAATGTAGCACTAAGGAATGTGCGTGCCCCGAAAAAGAAAAATCGATAAAAGTGCAAACAAAGGATATTCGACAGTTTTTTAATCAAGGTGAAACAAGTATTTAGTAACCAACCTGAACCAACATCATACCAAGAGGAACAGACAAACGAGACAATCATAATTTGAACAAAGCATAAAAGGAAAAATAACGATAGCATTACTTTATATTTCATAATATTTCTTCTCAGTCTGTATCCTTACATTCTCCAAGTAACAAATATTCTTATTTTACTTCGAAAGTTTGGCAAATTTTCATATTTTTGGCTATGTTTAGGTGTGTGCAGATCAAGCGGATAGAAAAAGATGATAAACAAAGAAAAAATAAGTCAAACGAAAGGGAAAAAAATTAATTTGGCGGGAATTTAATTTGGCGGATGCCGAAAATTTTTTATTTTGGCAGGAATTTAATTTGGCGGATGCCGAAAATTTTTTAATTTGGCGGGAATTTAATTTGACGGATTTTTACGAAATCCGCCAAATCCCCCAAATTTTCTTCCCGCCAAAATTACTTTCCCTAAGGTAACCTTTATCGTAAACAAAAATTGGGTAAGCAACTGTTATGTACCGGTGACGTAGTTTTGATTAAGGATGACGGACGCCTGCCCCGATATGGTTGGAGACTCGGAAAAGTTGATGAACTAGTCGTTGGCAACGATGGAGAGGTCAGAGAGACAAAGTTGAAAGCAACCTCAAAACCGGAGAACTAACAGTATGTTATCGACCGACATCAAAACTTATACCATTCGAGATCGCAAATTATGTGCAAGAAACCGACGTAATGGAAAAAGACAAAGCTGTAGGGGAAAGAAATGATGTAAATGAAGAGGCTCGGTCTGGCGTAGGTGTTCGGAAGCGTAGTTCCCGAAAAGCAGCGAAAGAAGGAAATCTTTTACGAAAACTGAGAGATCGTTATTGTTAAACTTCTTTGGAAGTTCAACGGTCGGGAGTATGTCAAAAATGACGTGTTAGTGTTTAGCGCACGCGCTGGTGCCAGTTTTTGTGTTATTTTAAATTTGTTTGAAACTACGTGGCAAAAAAAGAAACGAAAGAAAACCTTCGTGTCGGTCGTGTCTCTCAAATTTTTATGTTTTCTAAACTGGTATTTTAAATCCAAATTTTCCCCGCTTATTTTTATATTTTTGAAAAACATTTATATATCTATGATTAGGATTTAGAACATAGGAAAATTTTGAGTAAATTTGGATTTTATCAAACATAAGCAAAATATTTCAAAAATACGTAGAAATAAACTATGACGCATTATGCTAAAAAATTATACTCAAAGACCTGTTTTATCTTCCACCGCTTCTTTTATAGAATGATATGGAAATTTTATCATAATGTTTTACATTTGCAACGAAGATATTTATGAACACAGTTCGGAATAAGGGGTCAGATCTATGAGAAGGCATTTAAATTGTGAAGTATATATGTTTAGTATCGAAAGTATTATAGACTCTATTCTCAGACAAAATCAAAATCCATCTGGACTTTTTTTCACTGGTTTTCTATCGAAAGTTTTTGTCTCACATAATATATTAATATTTTAAATACATATAACTTATCAAATGCTAGGTATTGCGGCAATGACTAAGCATGGCCATTGAATCATTATATCACCATTTTAAGGAAGGAACTGGAATTACTACAGATAATCTGAATTTAAACAAAGGTGCGATCCTTGTTGCCTTAAAAGGAGCAATCTCTAATGGAAATGAACAAGCCCTACAAGAAGAGCACCTTAACAATTGTAAATGAGGTTAATGAAAACAAAGATGACCGGATAGTAAAAGTAGATAATGTTTTAAAAACCTTACAACACTTAGCAAATCATCACCGCAAGCAATTTGATATTCCTGTTTTAGGCATTACAGGCAGTCAAGCCCACCGACCCACCGAGAGGGGGGGGGGGGGGGGGGGCAAGGGGGCAAAGTAACCGGGGCCCATGCTAAACAGGGGCCCATCATAAATATTTGAAACAATTTTTATTTTGTTTAGCAATGAGCTTAAATGTTTTAAAATTAAACAAACACTCGCGCTTCGCTCTCGTTCTAGGGCCCAACTACGCTTCTGCCCCCATGCTTTTTTTTCTCTTGGCGGCCCTGGAGGCAGTAACAGTAAAGCAACAACAAAATTTAGTTGGGGGCGTTCTTTCAGAGAAGTATAAAACCCTTATACATGGGCATAGGAGCCAAAATTTTTTTTGGCCGGTTGTAGGATCGTTAAATCAAGTATATGTGACAGCGTCCGCAACGGCCTGATACCTCCTCTGCTTCTGATTTATCTTTTTCCATGCTTCTATATACCGGTGCTTCATTTCCATTTTCATTCTCCATGTCTAATACAATAACATTGGGTGCCATATCAACAGTCAAGCTTGCAGAACTGGTGTTGGCTGGATCATTTGCAGCAGATGGAGTTCTACTTCTAGAAGTTGGCAAGCCTCTTTTTAGGATCTTCTACCTCAATTGAAACAAATTTAGCTGATAAACTGTTTTTGTGCTTTCGTTTAAGATGTTCTGACTTATAATCAGAATATAGAACTGTCGAACTAAAGAGACTAGAGCGTAATGACATGAGAATGATTAGATGGATGTCAAATGTGACATTGAAGGATAGGAAGCCTTCAAATGAGTTCAGAGAACGCTGTGGACTCGAAAGTGTAAGAAAATCTTTGCAAAGGCGTCGGCTTAGATGGTTTGGTCATGTTGAGAGAATGAATGATAATAACTGGGTTATAAAACTGTATAATAATGTGTGATAATATAATAATGTATGATGTATAATATAATATGTATAATATTGTAATAATATATGTATAATAATGTATAATGATGTATGATGATAATGTATAATATAACAATGTATGATAATAACTGTAAAGTGTAGAGATGTAGTTGTTGATGGTAAGTGTGGCAGAGGCAGGCCACGGACAACATGGACCAGGTTGTGAAGAAAAATCTCGTTGAGAAACGTATTCTGCCTGGGTTGGCGCAGAATAGAGTAGGATGGAGGCGTGCCACAGTAAACCCGTCTAATACGTGCCAGCATGGAAAATAGACGTTAAATGTATATATAGAGGCAGTACATCTAATTTTACTTCTGTATGTTCTTTTGCGGTTCATTCTAAAACTGCTGGGTACTAATTAACTAACAAACTTGTTAAATAAGAGCTAACAAACTAAATAACTACATAATTAAAGTTATGCGCATTAGCAATATTTAAATAAAAACTCAAAAGAAATATTTCTTTGGCTAAAAACCATCCCAGGGGCATCACAAACATACCCTGAAAATTTTTGAAATTTCAACCTTCTAGATTGGCTAAAACTCACTCCAAATCCGATAAATTGAGTATGATACAACCATGTTTATTCAAGTCTAAAGTGGACCTTTTTCGTGTTCGATATTTCCCTCCTGTCCCCGCCCCCCACATTGACTACGCCACTGATAAGCGTTGTCTTAAATGTTGGTCATTGGTCAAAGACTCTAGGCTTAGCAGGAAGAATTGTGAATGCGTGAATTGCGGTAGGCTATAGTTGCCCGAAAAAACTTTTAGTTGCCCGAATATTCAACACATTTGTACAAATGTACAAATTGTACAAACGTGCCCCCTGACCCCCCTCCTCCTAAGCCACTGCCCTTATAACCCAAGGTAATTTAAACAGTTTATACGGACTAGATGTGTGTTTTGCTGAATTCGAGTTCAAAAGTGAGCGTTGGAATTTTAGTGTAAAACGTGCGGTTTAAGTTTAACCGTTTAAGTAAAGAGTATTTTGCTGAAAAGGAAGCTTTGAAAAATTTTGAAAAGAAATACAGGACATTTTTGGGTAAAGAAACTGACCATTTTACGGCGGAAAATGGAGTTGAAAATAAGTTGCTTCTTATTGCGTCGCATGGGCATACTGTTTCCCATGAACCAAGTAAAGGAATTACAGTTTAAATTGGTGATGATGGTGATCAAATTGCTCAGCGCACAAATAAAATAAGTTTAGGATAAAAGACGTCGCTCATTCCTGTTAGAGATGTAAATCTTCTTTCCGCTTAAGTCGCCTGTTCGGATGGTATTTCAAATATTAGTTATCAATCTGCTTTGTATGCCTTTGAAATTGCGACGTGCAATTTGCCTTTGAATAAGATTATGCGTAATTATTTTCAAAAGAATTTGATGAAAATGAGGTCTGGCACAAACAGGAAATTGTATTTCGTCCTTAAACGAATGAATTGAAATAATAGCATTTAAAGAAACCTTAATCCTTGGGTTCCTTGGATTGTTAAACATTCTTGGTGAGGTAAATACGTTTAAATCTGTAACGGGTGCCTCACGCGATTCTATTGGAGGAGTTATAACTTGCCCATAGATTGTTTATCTTTTATCAAAACTAAAATTGAAAATTTTTTTTAGTTTTGCGTTTTTAAGAGAATTTTTTTATGATTGAATTAGAGGAATTTAAAAAGAAACGACCAGAGATTGTTTTCGAATGGAAGGACGCTGAAACCGAGGCAGAAGGTTGAGTTATCATGAATTTATTAAGAGGAGGTGCTGCTGGAGGTGCCACAATAATGAGGAAAGGTTTAGATAAGCGCTAAGTTGAGTCTTTGGCTAAAACTAGGGAAGAAAAGTTTACCGTTATTGGTCCACAAATTGGAGGAACCGATATGAAATCAATTTTGATAAGCTTTGATCTGCGTAAAGAAGGCGTATTAAGACGCTGGTATTTGGCCGTAACTCCTTTATGAAAGCATTACTACGGAAGAGGTGGTGATTTAAATGTAGATGAAATTCAAGAAATAATTTCAATTACTGAGGATTGTAGTGTTTGACATCCGCAAGAAGGTGTTTTTAACAACCACGGGAAGCTAAAAAAAATGACCGAATTGGCCAATTACGCCAACGAGTTTTAAAAGTAATTGAGGATGAAAGGTTCTAAACTAACGTGGCGCGTAAATACGTTATAGCTGATATGATACGGGATATCGCGTTAGTGTGTCAATTTCCTATCACTGTAGTATATGGAATGAATCCTTACTTGGAAAAAAGTAATCGTTTAAGGATGGGCAAATTTTGGTTCTGTAGGAGCATATTACTTAGCACATCATGGCGCCAATATTATAGATCACGTTGGCGGTTTAATTAAAGAAGGTGGTTTTTCTTTGGAAGAAATTAGAGGACTTTTTCAATAAGAATAAAAATCAATGGAACGCTCCAGACATATTGTCTCATGATGGAGTGATGCGAAGATTTGGAATGTACCAGCTGATGTTTTTATTCCGTGTGCAGGTCCAAGAATGATTTCGCAAGGTCAGGTTGAAAGAATGATCAATGGGGGAGTTGACGTTATCACATCTGGAGCAAACGGTCTATTTGCAGATTTTCTTTGCACCAATTGCAGATTTACAAACGGAAAAATAGCTGTAATTCCAGATTTCATTTCCAATTGTGGAATGGCGAGAATCTTTGATTATTTAATGAACAGTGACTTGGATGAATTAATAGATAAAAATATATTTGAGAACACATCAAATACAATCAAAGTATCATTAATCGCTGTAAATATAGCGAACCCAAGTAAGCTGAATGTAGCGAAAACTGCATTTGAAATTGCATTAAACAAATTAGTTTAAAGTTATGGGAATACAATAGAGTATGTAATGGTAATCATATTCATTATTGGATATATAGCAATTGCCTTTGAACACAATATTAAGATAGACAGAGCATCAGCCTTAGTTATTGGTATGGTTTGTTGGGGATTATATGCTATCTGGCCTTCGAAGCATTTGAAAGTAGATCTGAGCAGACAGTCAATTAATTAATTAAGGATAAAGAGCTTAAAGATAGGAACGAAGCCTTTGTTGTTTATTTGGAGCATGGGGAATATAAAGAAGAAGTATTTAAACATCCTAACTTATATGAAGGTAAAGAACGCATTTCAATTCATCATTTATTCGATATTGCGGGTATTTTGTTTTTCCTATTGTGGCAAGGACCATTGCGCAGTTGATAGATGCCTCTGATGGCTTCTCAGTAATAACTGACAGGATTACTACAAGAAATAAAATCAAGCTACTCTGTGTAATATGCGTGCTCACATTCTTTATGTCCGCCGCGCTCGATAATCTGACCACTTCCATAGTCATGATTTAACCTGACCACTTCCATAGTTATGATTTAACCTGACCACCTTCATAGTCACGAATTAACCTGACCACCTCCATAGTTATGATTTAACCTGACCACTTCCATAGTCACGAATTAATCTGACCACTTCCATAGTCATGATTTAACCTGACCATATCCAAAAATAATAATGGTTTCAGTGATCCAGAAGTTAATCGATGATAAAATAAGGAGATGGCTCTATGGCGGTTTCATTATTACAACAGCAAATGCCAGGGGTGCTTGGTCTGCAATTGGAGATGTTACCACCATAATGTTATGGAATAATGGTCAAATTCCAGGTACATCAATTATTATCGTGAACTTGATAATACCTTCATTAGTTGCTATGTTGGTTCCACTAGTATTGGGTTCTTTCTTTGTGAAAGGGACAGTAAAACATCCTGAAAAGGTTGTTGCAACAGCGCATGACCTTGCTACTCCGGACAAATTGGACAAAAATTCGTCTTCATTTTAGGGCTTTATTTATTTATTTTTTTTAGTTAGGAAATACACAGGAGAGGCAGGGCCTATGACTCAACAGAATCGTTGGGGTCGTTTTATGGGCTATTATTTTCCCCCGTATTTAAAACAGTAACACGTTTACCTCCGATTACGGTTATGATGCTGAGTTTAGGTTTGTTGTGGTAGATTACAGACAAAATTAATCTCTGAAAAAGACAGTGCCAATTAGAAAGGCTTAGGGTTGTTTCACTACTTCAAAAAATTTATACGGCCAAATTTATATTTATGTCAAGAAGTTGGCCATTTAGTACAAGTGGCAAATTTCTTGGACAATACTTTTGATCAGAAGATGTATTCAATTAATATTTCAATTGGAATATTGTCGGCCATTGTAGATAACGTTCCACCCGTTGTGGCAGCACAAGGAATGTACCCAATAGGTACAGGCAACTTTGAAGCGAACGGGATGTTCTGGCAGTTATTGGATCTGAAGCTGGTGCTGGTGGGATTGGAGAAAATTATTTTTGGATGGTACATTAAAAAAATATCGATTTATGCAATTGTAGGTTATGTTGCTGTGGCAGCCACGTACTACTTCATGTTTTCAGTGTAACAAGAGATTACTCGTTAACATAACTTAAAAAGAAAGAGCATATGAGCGCATTAGCCTTATTACTTCAAGCGACGAACCAAAAGGTCATTACGCCATCACCGTCGGAGGTGCATAGCGGAATTACACCGGATAGTATGACGTTTTTCAAGATGCTCAATATAAAAAATATACATTTGAACAAATCGAGCCCGTGATCATTCAAGAAATGGATGAGGGCTTGGAAGGGAATGATAAGATTAAAATATCTTATCTGGTGACCAAGATGCAGATTACCAATATGTATTTAAAGTAATTGCACTGGCAAAATCAAAAGAATGGAAACTAATTTTGGTATTTAGGAATAACTAAAGATAGAAGCGCGGATGATATTTTTTATTGGCCTCGTTAATGTTTATCATGTTAATAATATTGTTATTTCTTTTAGTGAGCTTAAGGGAACCAAATCCACCGCTAGAACCAGAAGTAATTGAGATTGAATTGCCTGATGTGGAATATGAACAAGGCTCGCAAGAAGCAGTGGAAATGATAATTCTGTATCTTCTTGAGAACCAACTCCTAACAATGATGTACCAAAGTCAACACAAGAGATTGCGCAGAAAGAAGAAGTGTCGACCTATGTGCCTAGTGGCAATGGAACAGTTCAAAATGACAATACAACGGATAGCGAGCCACGAACAGATAATACATTCACCTTTGGTGGGGGTAGTAGAAGTGGTAACGGAAATGGAACTGCTTTTGGAAACGGAGATGGAGTATTGTGCAACTGCACAAGAAGAGGAATTGTAGCGGGAGACCTTTGGGTAGACGCCAATGGCAACGTGATTAAGACACGTTTTAACAAATCTAAATCAACAACTGGGAACGAATATTAAATTTGATTAGCGGAGAAAGCTGCTAAGACAATGAAAAACGCTGTGTACCGTCAGAAAAAGTAGGGTATCAAAAATTTGAGTTTATAAAATCATAATGACGTCTTATGATGATGTCGATTGGTTATTTCAACAAATCCCAAATTACCAGCTTCATGCGTTTCAGCTTATAAGCCTGGTTTAGATGGGATTCATACTTTTTTAAAGAAAACTCAATATCCTTTTCGTGAATTAAAAACGATTGCAGGAACCAATGGAAAAAGATCAGTATCGCATATTTTAGCAGCACTTTTTCAGGCGCGTGGGTAAGTCCATATATCACAGATTTTCGTGAATGCATTAAAATTAATGGTGAATTGATTGAGGAGGCATTCCTGGCACCGCATTAGCCTCGCAGTATTTTCCCATAAGAATTGTAATATTTGCATTATAGAAACTGGTTTGGGTTGTCGCTTGGATTCTACAAACGTGATCCATCCAGAATTATTCATCATTACTAGTATTGGAATGGATCATGTTGGTTTTCTTGGGGGATATTTTATAAAATATTGCATCAGAAAAGGCTGGAGTCATTGGAGAAGACATTCCAGTGGTGATAGGCGATTGCGATGCAACATTATTTCCTGTTTTCACTACTATAGCCAATTTTGAATTCAAGCGCAATAGAATTTGCACATCAATCAGAACCATCAACTTATAAAAATAAGTTAAAATAAGACTTTTCACAATTTAAAGGACGAGTACAATAAATTGCTGATCAACCAGGATTGACGCGGCGCACAACAAAGAGAATGTGTAAAAGGTTAGAAAGTGCAAGCATTAGAATACAAACACAAAGAATTGTGTATAGCGCATCTAATGATTAGAAAGCAATTCTTAGCCAATCAAAAGACACCTATGATTTCACTTCATTTAATTCAACAAGAGCAGGTTGCCTACTTTAGATTAGAATTGATTGATTTTGCGGGAGTTTCTATTTGATGGAAAAAATAATTAAATATATTTTGTAAAAAAGCATTGTTTTAAAATAATTGCTACTTATATGTGCGCCCGCATTGTGGATGCAAAGACATCTTATTTAAATGTTATCAAGCAATTAGTTGTTTCAGAGCATGGTTTACACCCAGAACCAAGCGTCATGTTACCATAGTTCAGTACCTCTTCGCACAAATGATGTCTGCATTTGCACAACAACGTTAGAATTGTCCGTAACGTTGTCTGCAGTTTTTAATTTTAGTCGTGAAATTTCCCAATCTTCGTTCTTTGAGATGTTTTTAAATAGTTTAATTGGTATAACAAACGCATTAAGTCCAAACTTCTGCCTTTAACATTTTTATAAAGTTGTTAACGATTACTTGTTCAAATTGCTCCTTTTTTCTTGCAATAAACCATCCATAGTACGCTCTATTTTTTCTTGATAGTTGCGCATGACATACTTCGTCATTATTCCAACAAACTCCTTTGATTGTGAAAATATCAGGCATGTTAGTATTAAAGTAACCGTGTTCAACCAAAAAACGATCCATTTCAAAGTCGACTGATAGTAATATCGATGCGGCCGCATATATCGCGATATTCTCGGTTTCTTGAATATTAGTTATGATGTCAAAAAGGATACTCATAGCTGCCTTCCAATGTCGAGAATGTCTATCTACATATAATGATTCCCCTCGGAAATTGGTGAAACAATTGAGAGTGTTTAGGGTCAGTCAACTTTTTGTTTTCAGCAGAAACCTCGGAGAACATTTCACCATTAAAAATTGAAAACGTAGCGATTATACTATTTTGAAACACTTCAGAATTATATGAACCGAATCTTCTAGAACTGTTATGTCGTTCCAATCGAATGCGCCGGCATTATTAAAAGCAGTCTTCCATACTTCTGTCTCTATCTCCCTTATCAAGTCAAACGTTTCTGTCTGTAAATTGTAAGTTAAGAGCTACAGCCAATTGTTTTTTCTTCTGAACAACCATCTTAAATGCCTTGTAAATTTGCTCGATTGGTATATTTTCACCTATACTACCCTACTATTCGTAAAACGCAGCCGTTTAACCATTTCATATATTTGTGCAAAAGGATGCAAGCGGAAAATTGTGAATCGAACTCCAGTATTTAAAAAGAATCCGTCATTTTTCGTTCTATCGATTAGCTTGCAGGCAATTTTGGGAAGACTAACCGCAATAAAGAGTATTGGAGTTGTTTCATTACCCAGGTTTGGTAGAATGTTCTTTTTCAGCATAAGACGTGTATATTTTATACTCTGCTAAATCTTCTTGATACTCTTTAATTTATCCTGACAAGGGCAAATATGCAACTTAAACATTAACATGTGTTAATATTTAATCGATTGTTTCGTTAAATTTATTTTGACTCATAATAATTTGTGTTAGTTTGTAAAGTAGTGACGCGACTTTGTGATTGCGGTCGCAAACAACCGCTAAAAAACTGAGTATTTGTGGTTGAGGGTAACAACATCTAGGCTTAAAAACATTTTTTATTTAAGCTAAAATAATTGAATTCGAAATGATAAATAGATTGTAAGAATGATTTTTGTATTTTTAAGAAAACTTGATTGATGGACGATAATTTTTTCGAGAACGAGTTTTATCGATTTAGGTATGTTGATGAGATTTTTTGTCTCACATACACTGTGGCGGACCTATTACGTTGGAAGTGTCTAAGACGCTCGTTTCCAGGAGGTTGGCATTTTTTAAAGTTAAGGAGCTTCTCGTTTTAGTTACTTAAGGATTTGAAAGGAATGGGCCGTGAAGATAGAGACAAAGGTGTCATAGCAGTTGCCATTGTAGTAAAGTCAACTTTTCCAACGCCAATTTTTTCATAAAAATATCATTTATTAAATCGAAAATGCCAGCTAAAGTTTTTTTAAAAAGAAGAACAAGCAATCGCGTGGCTAAGAAAATTTGAATAAGACTGCTTAAAAGGTCAATATATATCTACTAATAATATCTACACTATTTAAAAAAATTAAAAATTTCCTAAAAAATGATAAAGACAATTATATTGTGAGTGCACTAAGATTGTTTTTGGATTTTGAAAACGATCATGGCTATGCAGGGAGCAGAGCAAAGAGGGGATGATTTGCATGATTCATTAGGGAAACAATTTTCCCAGTTCATGTTATCAAATTTTAGTAGGTTTGAAGTTATAAAGAATACTACAACTTAGTGGAATTATGCAATAAAATATTGGAGAATTCGATTACGCATTTACGCGAAAATTGTTTCGATTTAATACCAAATGTATTGGTCAAAGGCGGTTTGGAAAAAGCAGTTAAAACACTAGTTGGTAAAATGGAAACTGCAGATAAAATTCAAATAGATTTTGGTAGTAGAAAATTTCCCTAGATTATGTTCTGCATTAGAAATTGTTATTTATAGATTCATACAAGAATTTGTAAATAACATGATCAAGCAAGCTGACAAGTGAAATATTCATCTAATTTAACAAGAGGATAATGTAGAAATCACATTATATGAAAATGGTAATTTATGGTAAGTTAAATACCGTAAATGACTGTATAAGCGACCAGGACGCTTATTAGAAATTTTAACTTTCAGAGGGGGCGCTTATTTAGCAGGGGCGCTTATTCATTTGAATCAAGAAATCGATAAAATTAATGGGGTCCCATTATGCTGGTGATTTATTACCTGAAAGAGAAGTTCAAGTGGAAGTAAGCTACGTAAGCCTAAAATTCCATTCTTGAAGAGAATTGGATGTGCTGAGGATGATTGCAAATGAGTTTTGACAAATGGGGAAATTGCAAAAAATTCGAATTGAGTATGCGTACTATTGATTCGCACAGAGAAAACATCTTAAGTAAACTCCATGTTAAAAATGCCATTAATTACATGTCATACGATTTAGGTTTAGTATAAACGAAAACGGAGCGAATGAATTTTCGATTATTCGTACCATTAGCCAGGTACCAATTGGGCTAAGTGAAAAGACAATTATAAATGTTGCGAGAACATCACCTCATTTGTTGAAATAGTTCACCTGGAAATTGGAATTTGCACTCAGAAAAACGATACCTTAAATACGCAATTAAGCAACAAGAGATGTGATGATATTTTGGGTGTGATTAAAAAAGATTTTAAGAATTTTAAGGAAATTGAGTCTTGATTCATATTTGGGTTGAGAAACGTCATTATCGCTATTTTATGTATTGATTGATTACGTATTGATTCGACCAACAATAAACAAAAAAATGACATCAAAAAGATCAAACAAAAGAAAATTGAAAAATGAATTAAACACACAACAATTGAGATTGCTCGATATTAATCAGGAAGCCGGTGCGTCAAGCTGGCTTACAGCTTTACCATTAAAAGAGGAAGGATACGTATTCTCAAAACAAAGTTTCTGGGATTTAATTAAAAATCGAGATGGATGGGAACTAACTCGACTCCCAGAAAATTGTGCATGTGGGTCAAAATTCTCAACCGAGCACGCTTTGTCTTGCAAAAAAGGTGGATTTGTGACACTCAGGCACGGTCAGAACGATTAAAAACATCACATCTAAACTGTTAAAAGAAGTTTGTAATGATGTACGTGTAGAACCACCACTTCAGCAGTTGACTGGAGAATGTCTAAGCGAAATAACCTCCAACAAAACGGATGAAGTTAGATTGGATATTTGCGCGCGAGGTTATTGGATTGCAACTCAAAGGGCATTTTTTGATGTGAGGGTTTTCAACCCAACCGCCAAGCGATATGCAAACCAGGAACTCTCAAAGACATACGAAGCCAATGAAAAGGAAAAGAAAAGGCAATATAATGAAAGAGTGCTTCAAGTCAAACATGGGAGTTTTACGCCCCTTGTTATGTCTGCTACTGGTGCCATGGGTCATGAGGGGCGAAAGTTCTATGCTCGTCTTTCTGAAATGTTGGCAGAAAAGAGAAAACAAAATTATTCCTTAACCACATCCTGGTTAAGAAGGAAAATTTGTTTTGCGCTTATGAATTCTGTCTGCTTATGTTTACTTGGTAGTGGTACAACTTATTTTTCCAACTTGGAAGACTCTGTTTCATCAGCAGCTGATCAAATGGTTTGTGAAATTACATTGCGCATCCAGTGATTTGATTTCAATGATCATTTGAATACATACCCTGCTTTTATAGTTTCCTATTAATTAGTACGACTGCAACGATACGATCGAGATTTGTGAAGCGGCAGCTTTTCGCTATAGAAACAGGCTAAAACATTTTAGTGTGGTTTAAAAAATGTTAGAAGAAAAAAAAAAAGGCGAAGAAGACAACCGAGTTGAACGGAAAAAAATTTTGAGAGAAGGTGTAAGATGATAGTTCGCTTGAACAACGGCCATAAAAAAACTTGTAGAAAAGACAAAAAGACGCTACGTTCCGCCGGTGTGAAAGGGAGTCCAATTTCAAAGAAAGGTTTTCGCCAATTGCGTTGCAAACACGCCTTTGAACACGGTCTAACAAATTCAGGCAATTTTTTGGTGCACCTGCCCATATGTGGCAACAGTATTCCAAGCATGGACGAATTGATGATTTGTATAGGTAAAGGACACATTCAGGAGTGAGACAATTCATTTCTCGTAAAAGAGAACCAACCTTCATGGCAGTTGATTTAGCTATATTTTCAATATAAGATCGCCATGAAAGGTCGCTAATAAATATAAGACCAAGAAGGCGAAATGAATTGCTTTCAGGCAAATGAGAACCATTCATCAAAATTCGAGGTAAAAAAGCTTGATTGAGATGATTAATGGAAAGAAGATTAGTTTTAGATGGATTAAAATTAACAAGCCAATTCTTACCCCATTCAACTACTGAATTGAGATCTTTTTCCAGATCAGAGGCCATTCTAACCTTATCACAATCATCTGATTTATTAAGGCAGGAATACAATGTTGAATCATCAGCATAAATAACGGTTTTGGATGATAAATTGTTTGGGAGATCGTTAATGTACAGTAGGAACAGAGTCGGACAGAGAACTGAACCTTGAGGAACACCAGCATTGATGAAAAAAATGGAAGATGAATGACCGCTAAGTAAGACCACCTTGAGTTTACGATTGGAAAGGAAGGAGGAGATAATATTTAAAAACGGACCTTTTAAACCATATGCCTTAAGTTTGTGCAGTAGCCCCCGATGCCAGACTTTATCAAATGCCTTGGAAATGTCAAGGGCAACTGCTTGCGCTTCACCAAAGACATCAAGGGGATGATAAAAACGTTCAGTTATAACTGTCAAAACGTCAGCAGTAGAACGCCCAGAACGAAACCCATACTGGGAGTCGTAAAACAAATAATTTTTTTCAATAAATTCAACTAAGCTCAGGTTAATTAAAGTCTCGAAAACTTTGCTTAAGATGGAAATGAGACTGATTGGTCTATAGTTAGAAGGATTAGATCGCTCACCACAATTTTTAAAAATTGGAATAACAGAGGCAAACTTCCAAAATGAAGGAAAACAGGATTCATCCAAACACTTTTTGAAAAGAGCACACAAAACGGGCGATAACTCAGTAGAACACCTTTGAAGTACAATTACAGGAATGCCATTCGGTCCAGTAGCCTTATTAGAATCCATTTTGTTAATAATCTTGAAAACCTTATCAGGAGATATAAAGCAATCATGTAAAGTCTGGACAGTTTTGGAGGAGAAATAAGGGAGATCATGACCAGATTCATCGAGGGTGGAATGAGAACTGAAGAGTTTAGCGAATAGTTCAACTTTATCCTTAGATAAACTAATGACTTCAGGACCATTGAAAAGTGGAGGTACAGATGTTTTAGAACTACCCCAAACGTTTTTGATAATACGCCAAAATTTGCAAGAGCCTATTTCTTTGGATTTGATAAGATCTTTAGTCCTTTCAGCAAAAACAGTTTTAGCTTTACGAACAACATATTTACAATTATTGCGCGAGGCAATAAACAGTTGTCTGTTATGATCAGGATCAGTCGTATCACGACGGTAGCGATGACAGAAATGATTGCGATGAGCTATGGCTGCAGCACAAGCTGGAGAAAACCATTACGAAGAATGAGGTTTTAACTGATATTTCCCTGACGGAACAAATAATCGTATTACTTCAGATATTATTGAAGTAGTTACATTAACACAATTATCAGCTGAGTTGGAAAGAATTTTTTCCCAAGGGACAGACTGAATGTGTGCTTGAAATTTTAGCCAATCCGCAAGATCATATCTAAAAATGGTTCTATGCATGTGATGTTCATGGGAAACTTGGCTATTGAAATTAATTTTGACCTCCAAACCAACATGGTCAGAACGACCCAATGGAGCGCTATGAGATATCTTACAAATGTCAGGGTTAGAGGTTAAAAATAAATCCAACAAGGAAGGCGATTGACTTGAGTGATCAGGAATGCGGGTTGGAAAATCAACTGCAAAGTTATAGGTTTTGACACCAGAGCTACTTGTTCCATTCGAGAATCGTAGTCATTGTTTATGGTGAATGTTAAAATCACCAAACACAAAGATGTTGGTTGAGCGATGATTAAGAAGAGCTAAGTCAGCGGACTTTGAAACTGATTTGATAACAGAGCAGTCTTGAGAAGATGGAGAGCGATAGAGAAAAAACAAAAAACTAGTTGAATGTAGAAGAGACAAACGAAAACACATGAAAGGATAATTGGGATCTTCCAGGTCAATTTCACGAGATATTGGTAAAGTTTCCTTGACATAAACTGCTAGACCATACATATGAATAGAGGAGTCCAATCTAAACAGAGGTAGGTATCTAGGAACAAGGAAATCATTAGAAGATATACCAGCATATAGGTTAGATTCGCAAAGTGCTAATAAATACGGATTATTTTTTATCAAAAAGGTCTCCACATCCGAATAATTGGTACGAAAACCACGAATGTAGCAACAATGCTAAAAAGAAAGGAGGATGAGTATTCAACTTTTTTTTGGCTTTGTTGTTGCGTTTTAATTTAAAGAGGGGTTTTTCTTTATTTGTTTTACAAACAAATTCCACGGCGGAAGGTCCTACTCTTTAGACCCATTCCCCCTGAACTATCACCAGCCTCCCTCTGTTTAGCTTCAACTCGAAGTTTGTTGAATATATCCCTTTCCTCCTTGCTCCTGTCTGGATTAATAAAGATATTTCCATCAGCTTCTTTCAAAATCCATTTGTGATTTTAGATGGAGATTTTAGTGTCATAATCACGCAGAGTAACTCGTATTGTACGAGCGATGTTCATTCAGTAGTGTTTCGGCCCTTACGGAACAACATCATTTCACACTTCAACAATTTTGTATTACTCTGCAAGAAATAAAGATTCTCAATTATTGTTTGTTAAATATGGAAGTAACGAAAGAAAATTTTAAAGCCGCAGTTGCTCTTTTAAAAGATTTGTTGAAGGATGCTGATTTTATTTCCATCGATGGAGAATTTACTGGGTTAAGTACATTTAAGAAGTCTTGGCTCTCTAAAACGTTATATGACTATTATGATAAATTGAAAGTTGGATCAAATAGATTTTTGCTCATTCAGTATGGTATTTGTGTGTTTTTATGGAGAAAGGAAAGTAAACAGTATGAAGCTATGCCATTTACATTTTACATATACCCAAGACCATACAAAAAAGTCCATAATGATATTATATTTTCTTGTCAAAGTTCATGTCTTGATTTTCTTGCGAAAAACGGATTTGATTTCAACAAACTTTTTCATAAAGGTGTATCATTTATGTTTCCTGAAGAAGAGAAAAATGCAAGGGAAAAGTTACACAAGTACAATAATTCTAATGACACACTAAATAGCAGCTTGCATGTTGAGAATGAAAAAAAGTCAGTTGTGTTTATTCCTCAAGCAGAGAAAATTTTCATGGATAATATCTGTAAGCAAGTGCAATCTTTTATTGAAGATAATTCGACGAAGATCTTGGACCTTCAGCCTTGTTCTGCTTTCCAACGCAAACTAATTTATGAGACTTTGGAAGAGAAATTTCCTAAAGGATTATACTTGGAAAGTATCACAAAAGAAAACTATGAGAAAAGCATAAGAGTGGTTAAAATTGTACCAAAAGACGACTTTTTAAGAAGAAAGTTGCAAGAAGAAAACAAATTACTGGAAGAGATAATTGGTTTTACTTCTGTTATAAAGTTGTTATCCAATTCTAAAAAACCGATAGTCGGCCACAACATGATCCTAGACATTTTTCTTACAGTCACAAACTTTTTCTCACAACCTCCTGACGATTTATATGAGTTCAAAAGTCTTGTGTCAACTTTGTTTCCATACATTTTTGACACCAAATTAATGGCCAGTATGCAGCCAATTAGTAATGTAATTACTGGTACCTCACTTTCCAAATTAAATCAATTTGTTGCAGAAAAAGTCTTACCTGAACCAAATATTGTTTTGTCCGAGAAGATTAATGACCTCACAAAAGCTCAAAATGTTTACCATCAAGCTGGCTATGATTCGTTTTGCACTGGAAAAGTGTTTGTTAGCCTTGTGAAGTATTTATCCAAATATATAAATAGTTCTTCGGAGAGGATTGATTTCTCTAGTAATGTCATGCTGCCATTTTTGAGTCGTATCAATGTTTCGGGAATAACTGATACACAATTCCTAGATTTTAGAAAGTTGGACAAATCACCAAGTGAGAGCAATGTGTTTTATATTAAGCATCCAAGAGAGTGGCAATTTAAGGATATTGAAGATATCTTTGAACCTTATTGTGCATTGCTTCAACAGCATGATTGGATCAGTGAAACGGAAACTTTAGTAACAATTTGTGATCCAAGCAAAGTGACCCTAATCATTGATGATCTTGTTTTAGCGAAAAATGTTAACAATGTTTTTAAAGTCTCCCCTTATAATAATTCCTGCTTTGAAAAAGAAGATGGTTCAAACAATAATCAAGCGCTGACAAGTATTAGAAAACGTTTGCACAAAGAAGAAAAACAATCGGATGAAGTTAATGGCAAACGAAGTAGAGTATGCAGAGAAGTTGAAGATGGGGAAATTGAAAGTGAATCGGATGAAATTAATGTGGCTGGCTTATTTGAACAACCAAGTTCTTGGTAGTTGGAAATTTGTTTTTGATCTCAGTCATTTCCAACATAGTTATTGAATTACGTCTGCTAAAAGAAGAAACTATGGAATATTTGTTATTGAATTTTAAAATATATAGTGATCAATGATCATGTACATCTGATTTGCTATTTTATATTTATAAAGTTGATTTTGGTTGAAAAGTTCAATGAACCAGTGAATTATTTGTATTTATTTTCTTCAGCTCAGTTTTCAAAAGAATTTAGAAAATTTTAAATTGTTTTTAAGTTTGCAATTATGTTTTGACATCATCTTTTTACTAAAAGAACCACATTTTCACTGATATTAGTTAATATACCTTAGTGGTACTAAATTTCGCGGTTTGCTCATTGTTACAAACTTAAGTAAATAAATCAAAAGCATTGCCTCCAACTTCTCCATCGGTTGGTTCATTGTCACACTCCCATTCTGATGTCTCATCCTCACTGTCTTGACCTGCCCTCCATTAGTATAAATCAAGCTCTTTTGGAAACAGGAAGGCAAGGCTCAGTGCTTCAATGGGTTGAGAAGCTTCCATGAGCGGACATATATCGGTGAAAGGGTCAAGCGGCGGAGGCTTACTTGATCCTAATGTAATTGCATCATAAATGCCTGATCTTTTCGACTTTATATAAAAAAATTCGCGGGCATTAATTTTCGCGGTTTTAAAAAATCTATTTTTTTCGCGGTTTAGAGGGAAGAAAATAAATACAGTAAAGTAGATGTCTGTTCGTTTGTAATCGAACTCGTAGACCTGTGGCTGATTTGTATGAGACCTCGCATGCATTACGCGCTAGGAGTTAGTATTTAAAAAAGAAAAATGTCCACTCAAATTTTCACTATGTAATCTATATCAGTCTTGTCTGTCAGGTGAATATCGATCAGTTTGGAAACATCAAATAAATACTAAAAGTCGAGGACGCCGTTCAATCTAACCCTAACACAATACATTAGCACCAATTAACCCTAACACAATACATTAGCACCAATTAACCCTAACACAATACATTAGCACCAATTAACCCTAACAGAATACATTAGCACCAATTAAAACAGAGATAACTGTAAGTACTTTAACATCAGAGATTTTCGCCGTTTTGGCTGATTTGCCTGCCATCCGCGAAATTAAATTCCTGCGAAAAAGACCTTGGCCCCAGATCCGCAAAAATAAATTTCCAAAGAATTCTCCCATTTCTACATGATCTTCTGGTAGAAGTTGACGTTCCTTACTTCACTTGGATCTGTTGACGGCGTTACTCCACACACTTGGAACCCCGCTTGACCATATCCTCTTTTAGAACGAGATTAGTTATATCCCCTTAAAACCCAATCTACAATATTCTGTCTGGACGGAGCGTCAAGTTTGGATTGTTTAAAGCCGCTCCTTCCATTTTACTCACCAAGCCCAATACGTAGTCTTCTGTCCAGTATTCTGTTACTTGAACGGACGGTTAATTGAAACATCTACAACTTTTGATGTGCACCCTGCGGGTACTTCCAGCGATCCAACGTCATTTAAAGACATTTTCTCCACAACTAAATCAACTTTATGTGCAGAAAATGCGTCAAGTGTCAGAAACGATCTGAAAAACGCAAGTTCTGCTTTTTTCGGTGTAAGGAAGCCAAATCTTTTTAAGCCACATATTCATCTTCTCCTTGTCCATCCAAGCTTTCTCTTGCGTTGTTACAACTAACCCAGGAGGCACGCAAAGATCGCGGTTGTACGATTTGTTTTACCTCTGAAAGTTATCATTCATTGGAGGTAAATCGCAAAGTACGATTGAAAGAAACATGCCGTTTTTCAGATCCAGATGTACGTACAACGACAGATCTAAGGAATAAGATTTTAAAAATCTTTTTTTTGAGTGAATTGCTCTTCGCTGTAAACTTACCTTGAATTAGTTTTAACAACTGATTTTTGAGGTACAATGTGCGCATGGGCGTTTCGTCCTTATTGCCAATCAATGGCTGCTTGACGATCCTAATTGCTTTTCCACATTGCAAATAAAACGCTTTGATTTTAGATTCTTGCTGTTGTGGTACCTTTTGACTTAAGGAGGTTCTTCGTTTTCTAAACGACAAACGATTTCTAGCACAAAATCTATCAAACCAGCCAGAGCTTGCCATAAATCTGGATTGTGAGGAATAATCAGGGAAGACGCCTTTTTGCACAACAATCGTTTGGAACAAGGTAGATGCTGATCATTCATAAGGTATATCCACTGCAAAAGGTCTTCTTCCATGGACTTTGGGTAGGAAAGGGCTTCCCTGCCCCTGTTGTTATTACCTTTAAATACGACAAATCTTCCACGAACGTCTTTTTGTCGTGCGTCCTGCTTCTTCACAATTCCTTGAACTGTCGACTCTCGTTGTATTGGAAAGAACGTGCCGTTGCAGCGCACCTCCCAATCTCTTGACATGTTTACAAAATTTTTTGTTCGTCTCAGTGCCATATCTCTTACGAGTCACCACGGCGGAGTTGTCTCCGTAAATTCCAAAAGGGAAAATCATACCTGATACATTCTTTTAGGAGATTGTGAAAATCGTGGAATTCTTCCAAATTCAACGTGACAGGATCGCGAGGTCTCCCAAAATATTCCATGCATTTATCTTTAAAAACACAGCAATCATCATGGTTGAGCAGCAAGAAAACATTGTCGAAGCTTTGCTACAAGATTTTGAACAAAAATTACCGATCGTTGTCATTGGCTTTGAAATAGAAGTCTGTGTGCGTGGTTATCATTTCTATAATCATCAGCCAAACATCGATGGAAATTTGGCCGTGTTCTCCGAAAATGATCCGATGTCTTTGATCCATGACTGGTATGCCGTTGCCGTAGAAACTGTCGCAACAAGACGCAAGATCGGACATGTCCCCAAATTCATGTCCAGATTTGTGTATTTTTTTATGGGATCTAGAGCAGGGCGGAGTACAAATCCCTGTATTGTACAGGTTCCAACGTGCAGATGTTTGAGTATTAGCACTATTTAAACCCAATGAAATTCGTTTGGTTAATGAACATATGCAGACCTAAACATATGACTTTATTATTCTTACCTTTATTCCTCCCCTTTTGAAAATCAAAGCATTTCCCATACATTTCTTGAATTATTTTCAAATATAAAAAATTAGATTTAAAAAATTAGAACACTTCACGCTAAATTAGAAGATTTCAAAAAATAGTTTGAAAATTCAAACCGCATCAAATATTTAGAAAAAGAAAATTATTTTGAAAAAGCTATGTTATAATTAGGGACGCGTTAAATTAGGAGAACTCCGGTAGATGCATTAATTATTGGAGCTTCGGATACCGAGGAATGTTTTCGAATCGATGAATAGGAACTATGTCAAAGATAGGCTTTTGCGACGCGGGTTGAGGAAATCGAGAGTCATGAAATCATTTCCCACAAATAACAGACGCAGTTACAAAATTTTCAAAAATTTCCTAAAATGAACAGTTAAATGAACGAAATTCTTCCAATCCGCGAAAATAAATTCCCGCAAAATGTTCTAACTTTTGTGGTTTAAAAGAACGGTTGGAAAGAAGCTAAGAATGGTATGGTTGTCGCTCACCATTGACACAGAATCCGTCAATTTTTGTGTATTGGAAGTTTCATCTTTCCCTCCGTTGTCATTAAGAAAGAAAGGATACCTGGGGCATCCTGTCTGTGGGGAAAGCCAATTGCATAAGCCACCAATAGCAGCAGGAGTGGTGGTATTTGACCAGGGCGTTGGTTTCAACCTAACTACCACCTCAATAATTGAAAAATGAACAAAAATTCGATTTATACTGAAAATGTTGATGATACCCATTTTTGAGGCCTAAAACCGAGAAAACTACAAATAAAGTTTTTTGTATTGAAATTTATCTGATAGTTATTATGGATAATTTTTAGAGTGGATTTTAAAGTAGCAATATTAGCAACAATTGAGATGTAGCTTACATCATATTTAAAACCACAGTGATTTTTCCTCCATCTGTCGCCCTATTTCCAAGTTAAGCTGGTCCAATTCGAAACAATCAATTGTAATAATAATATCAAACAACTATGTCTGCCAGCTATCAGTGCTTTAAAGCAGCTTGTTATTATTGTCATCAACATTTGGAAAAGAGCACCCTGTTTCTAGATTGACTAACGCTATTTCATACACAACTTCAAACTTCACGGATGGATTAAATCTTTGTTTTGTTTGGCTTGATTTACCGCTTACAACGAGTTTACAAGTTTTTGAATCTTTATATCTCGTATGTTAGGAAAGAGATTTTTGAAATCAAGTGAGAAACCACCCAACCCAGGTTGCAATCAAGCTATTAAAAAAACTCGTTACGAAATTGAGAAGCACGCTTGCAAAATCTAGCTCACTGATTTTCTTCAAAATCCTCCCAATATTGAATTTTTGGGTGGAGAGAGAAGGTTAATCTTATAAATATGACTTGTGTTGCAGTGATCGAATAGCGCTGGACTTTGATCTTGATCCCTTTCTTTTCCTGTCTGAAACCGGCGATAGCGCAATGGGAATGGCGTTCGGCTCTTAACCGTAAGGTTCTGGGTTTGAGACCATGTTATCATAAAGTTGTTTAGTGAGTGGATAAATTTTTCGGCTCACGAAACCAAACTCGCCGGTTCGAATCCCACCTCCGGCAAAATCTTTATTTCTGAGTTACAGCTGAGTTCTTGAGCAAAACTCATTGCGTAATGCAAGTCTAGCTTAAATAGGTTAGTTTTCTGGTTGACCGATTTTCGTAGGCGCAAACGGACGTCCAAAGTACTCCAGGACTACCCAACAGGACATGTATGATAGCAGTATTTAGTACTGACACAGTTTATCCTGTATAAATATTCACTTTAATAATATTTTAATTGCACAAGCTTTTTGTAACAACCCTTCTCCTTTACAATTGACACTTGATGCTGACTTCCCAATAATACGGAGTAATATTTCCATTATACCGTGCCCGCCTTTCTCGTATTGTATTTGCATACTTTGTACACTATCATTTATTTTACATTAATCCCCAAAAGTCCAAAAGTTTCGGCGGATAAACATTCGGCGAAAAAGCATTGGGACATATTTTCAGTTCAAAAATTTTTTTTGCCTATAAAAACTGTCAGTCGAGGATATATGAGACAGTTTCCAGAGCAGAAGAGAAAAGAAGTAAACAGCTGTGTTTGGATTGATGTTCTCTAGAACATAAAATGTGTACAGGAGACTATTAATAGTTTTGCGCTCGTAAGTAATGTTTTGTGTCCATAATTCAATCAAGATCAGCGAATCGGAGTTCTATGGCCAAGGCATCTTTTATTCCCGCCATTTCAAATCATTTGATAATTGTCTCAGAGCTATTTCTAAGGTGATCGTAAAGACCCAGTAGGCGTGAATCGGTTTGATAATCGAAAGCCTCAACATGGCACATTCACGTGTGACTTGTTGCGCGTACCAGCATTCAAATTTGCTCTTGAGAAACTTGGATGGAAACTAGCGTGACCATTGACGTTTTGACCAAGGCTGAAAATAATCTGTCATATTATTAGGGACATGTGCAATCACGCAATCATTCTCCTCGATTAACTTGGTGAGTTGTTCCGTGACTTGGCCTTTGAAGACATAAAAAATCAGCATCGCCTTTTGTTCTTCCGGTAATTCTAACCTTTCTTTTCTTGAGGTACCGGCAAACCACTCTTTCCAAATAATAATAATAATAATAACAATAATAATAATAATAACAATAATAATAATAATAACAATAATAATAATAATAACAATAATAATAATAATAATAATAATAATAATAATAATAATAATAATAATAATAATAATAATAATAATAATAATAATAATAATAATAATAATAATAATAATAATAATAATAATAATAATAATAATAATAATAATAATAATAATAATAATAATAATAATAATAATAATAATAATAATAATAATAATAATAATAATAATAATAATAATAATAATAATAATAATAATAATAATAATAATAATAATAATAATAATAATAATAATAATAATAATAATAATAATAATAATAATAATAATAATAATAATAATAATAATAATAATAATAATAATAATAATAATAATAATAATAATAATAATAGGTATATTCTGGGCATATCCATATTTACAATGGCTCTTCGTCCCTTTAAAATAAAATGAAAAGGTATATAAAAGATATTAATTACATATGTATGATAACACAGGCCAACAAAAGAAATTAAAAAATTTGTGTCTGCAATGTAAGATGTGATTTGGGGTATGTTGAGGTTGCTGATTTCAAAAATCACATCAGATTTCACCCATCACATCAGGTTTTTGAGATTTTTGCATGATATTTGTTCCCATAATATGGGCTTTTTTGCTGAATTTTCTCTTACTGTTACCGTTTTATAAAGACCTTATGAACAAATATTGTTAGAAAATTTGTCATAAACATAGAAATGATTTTATCTTGTAACATTTGGAAATGTATGATGACACCATGACCATTGGAGTGACCGACCTATGTTCAGAAGGTACACTAGTTAGAAGGCCCTCTTGCTAGATGGTCCACTGGTCAAGAAAGTCAGCTAGACCTTCTTACTATAGTGGACCTTCTGGCTAGTGGACCATCTGTCTATGATAGACCATCCAACTAATGTACTGTCCATAAACCACATTTTGATAATAACATCGGTTTTATCTTTTTCATTTTGTGAGGAGTCCACCATAGCTACTGAACGTAGATATTTAAGCTTATGAGAAACTTGTCTATAACTCATTCTTATTTGAATTTTCTTTTATAATTTTTTTTATATTCAGATTTTTTCATATTAGCAAGGTGTTAATTCTGTTTGTGGTGTGAACAAGTAGCAGGGTGGCATCTTCAAGGAGAAAGTGTGAAAATGACTCTGATGTTTTTTGTTACATATGTGGCAGTTATATTGTTCCTAACCAAAGGCAAACCATAACAAATTTTGTAAAATGAGCATATCTTACATACTTCAAAATTTGCCTGGGTGATCAGGACAAATCATGGGCTCCACATACTGCATGCTTGTGTGGAAAACCTAAGACGATGGATCAATGGAAATCCAAAAGGTATGAAGTTTGCTATTCCTAGGGTCTGGAGAGAGCCACAAAGCCAACTGCAAGATTGTTACTTTTGCATGGTCAAGACTAAAGGATTTAATGCTATGATCCACAAACATTTAATCAAAATGAACTAAATGACTTGATACGTGACCTCAGTGAAGAGCAAGGTGAACGGTTTCACCAAGACATAAAAGTCTTGGAGGAAAGATATCAGGGAAGATGGGACACACATATGATGGCTGATTATTGCTGGACTCTTAAAAGAGATTGCCATTCACAACATTTACGAAAATCATACAAGCGAAAGTTTGTCCCAGAGTAACCTATTCCACATGCATGTGAATGTGAATTTCTTTTTTTCTGTAGAATTGAAAGTATTTTTATGTGTCATGAAATACCTCCATGTTTTCATTAATATTATGTTTGTATTTCTTGTGTATTTGTAGACTTTATTGCAGCCTTTTTTAACAAAAAAGGGTCAAATTCCCTGAAACGCCATAGTCTACCAATATAGATCAGGAGTTGATTTTTACCAAAAACAGCATTCAGATATCATAAAATCCTGATGTGATACAAAAAATCTGATGCGATTTTTGAATTCAGCACCCAAAATATACCCTAGAATGGCATTTACTATGCTGACACAAAATTTGTGTTGGCTTGTGTAATAAACAAATAAAATTAGTTTGTATTAGCAATTAAAATTTTCTTAGTAAGAGAAGAAAATGTTTTTATATTGTCACAGTGTCTAAGTTCTTTGGGTAAGCTATTGAATTGTATATATGCATCATGCTGAAATGTCCCAGGGGTATCGTCTTTCACTTTTATATCGGTGCTGCTCCGTAATGTTCGCCTTGGTGTGTACAACTCGATCGGAGTAATCTTCGGCCAATCATTTCTGTTAATCGGTTTGTGCACGAGCTTAACGATGTTGAAACGACGACGTTCACGTACGGGCAGCCAATTCAGTTTCAATATGAAAGGTCGATGCAGAGGTCAATGCATATTTTTTTGTACCAAAACTGCACGTAGCTTTTTGCAGACGTTGCAAAAGCTTAAGCTGGTATTCTTTCAGTGTGTTGAAAACGATGTCGTTGTAGTCTATCTTGCTGAAAATCAAGCTTTCAGCAAGCTGCTTTCGGACAGCTAGTGTTGTAAAAATTTTTAATCTTCTTAATATACTTAGCTCAGAGTAGCATGAAGAGAGGACTTCAGCTACATGTCGTTCCCAGGTGAGATGCTGATCTAGATACACCCCCAGCAGCTTGGTATCATCGTTACGTTCTATCAGTGTCTCGTTAAACCTAATGTTTGTAGTTTGAAGTTCTGCATGTCGTCTGCAGAGGCGTAGCCAGGGTACATCAGTTACTGCAAATGATGTACACATTTGATACGGCAAAAAAATATTTTTTTTATGTCATTAATTATCTACCCCTCTATACGACGGCACATAAATATACTGCTCTCTCTCGCCGTTAGATTTTTCTACTAATTTTTTATTTATTTTTTCTCATCTTTTTTTCCCCGGTTCAAATAGTCTCCGCCTGCGCGCGCACCTTCAAATCGACAATTTGCAAGCCTAGCTAGCTTGCCGCATAATAGCAATGTTTACAACTTGCTCTTAGCCTGGAAATGCATTGAGCGTAGAGGCTGTCGCCGTATTTTGCAGGCAGTTGATTTTGCAGTATCCTGCAAAAAATTGCCATTTAGGGGCATAGAAGTTCCAAATACGGTTAAAATAGTTACATAATCATGCTTTATATATGGCCATATACTGCAAAACAAACTTAGATCCCAAGCCCTCCAATCGATTTGATTACTTTTAGTTATGATTTCCCCTCATAATTTGATTGCATTTTGTGGTCTTGCGGAGTTAAGACGTACATATGTTATGGATCTTCTTTACATAAAAAATCTTTTGGTAGCTAAAAGAACTGTTGAAGCTTTGGAGATTGGCAATAAGTTGAGATCAGAATTTATGCAAGAAAAACCATTTGTCACTCCTAATTATGATGAACTGCTAGCATCTTATAATGTGACGAGAACCAAGTGTTATGAAAAGTTTTTACCATCTCATTTAAACACTAGCTTTAAAGATTATTTATTTGTTGCTTTGAGGTAAGAATTGATTGCATTTTATTTTTATTAATTATTTTCTATTTATACTTTGTGTCAAACTACACTCCCCCATATCACATACAGTTGCATTTCATTGTGTCATTTATGAGCATTTCCTGATATGTTATTATTGAACACAAGATTTTTAATTGTACTTATTTCCAGCTAGTGTGTTTTGTTAACATTATTAACGTCTCTGAGATGGGAATAGCCTAGGTAGAGTTGAAAGTAATTACAGCTTATGTTAGAAAAATAAAGAATATTTACTATAAATAAATGTAGAGTAGATGGAGTACATTATTGTGTTTTTTGTGTGGATAAAAATATATATATAATGTTGTTTTGTCAGATTACGAACACAACTCTAGTCAGATTAGACAATAAAATGGATTTCTAGACCTTTTCCAGAATGCTGGAATCCCAAACCTGGCATAGTGCAAATAGGGTAATGTTGGGTACTTGTCGGTTATCCCCCCCCCCAGTTTTTACTTTTTTCATTCAGACAGTATAGAACTTAACACCTGTCCAGACAGTATAAAACCCATGTCTAAATTTTTTATTAAGAATCAGTTGACTCTTAATTTTGGCGAAGTTGTGAAGTTCTGTAAAAATGAATCTGCTAACTCTTTCTAATATTGTTCATGACAAAGCATTGGTTATTTTTTACATTTTTTGTTGACTTAATTATGTTGATGTCAATTGTTTTGACATTCATTGTCTTGATAAAATTTAAAACATCTTGTTTCTTCTTGTTGATATTGTCTTTCATTGTTTTTAATTGAGTTTAGTTTGATATTATAATAGAACTTTATACTACCTTAAGTGGATTAATTTTCGCGAGGACTAATTTTCGCAAGGTCCAAAAAAATCACATTTCGCGAGTACTAATTTTCGCAAATCAGTCTTTTCCAAATATTTCGCGTGCACTAATTTTTGCGAATCGGCCATCCTCAAATTTTTCGCGAGGACTTACTTTCGCGAATCATACATTTTTAGAATTCAAAAAATTTTCTTTTTTAAATGTGGGGTTATCATTATAAACAAGAAGCCGATGGCTCAAGGTACCAACTGTGTATTTAAAACTCCGTGGCAGCTATGCATCAGGCGCATGGATGCTTATGCCCACGAGATTAAAGATGTCCCGCGACCCGTATTGAATAGATGAAATTGTGTATAGTGCAGTAAATCCTTTTTTCAAACGTTTCTAGTTTTTATTTTTGACAGACATTTACATTTATTACATCTTATATTGTATGTTCATACATAGTGTATATAGTTTTTGTCTGTCTATGTCTGGGTAACATTTTTGCTACTTTGTATTAAGAAAAAAGCCCTAGTCATACTAATGAGCCCTGATATTGGGCGAAACAGACTGTAAAATATAAGACCTCAATATTCGTTGAATATTAAATTGTAACTTTTAATTGTTGTAACAAACTTTTATTTGCGTAAACATTGTTTTTGAAGCGTCTTGACAAAAACCAGTTTCGTATCTACAGTTTCTTGTCAAAATAAAAATCAGTAAAATTTTTTTTTTTTTTCAAATTATGGGATAAATTCTTTGCCCTCATTTTTCCCACCCACGAAAATTACTTCAATGCAAAGAATAGTTTGGCAAATCCTTCATTAATGATCTTATTTTAGTCTTTAAATGCATGTAGTACTTAGCGTTGAACATTGGAATGCAAAGAGCGTAATTTTTAACGGTTTGCGCGGGCGAAATTAAAAAATATATTTTTTGATGTACACTCTTAAAATGCTGGCTACGCCTCTGTAAATTACCTTATTCCAAGAAATCAACGCGCCATCTAATTAACGCGGTTTTTAAAAATTTGCGTTAATTTCATATAGCATAATTTCTTAACAGAAAATACAAAAAAGTCTTTGAAAAAGCCTGTTTTCATGTTCTTTCCAATCCCTCTAGACAACCTTTTGTTCATTTTTTGACCTTCTTTGTCTATAAAAAATTGACCAGGATTAAATTATCTTTATAATGAACCCAAATCCACCTGTTTTGGTTGATATTAAATTTTGGCCTTTTTCGATAATTTTATTAATTTTTGCTATTACCGCCATTATGAATTTGAAAGTGATCCCGGGCTAGAATCAATGGGGATTTTTTTTGGTTATTCTACATATGTCAAATAACATTTTTGTCAAATTTCAGCTTGTTATCATTTTTGGCTGGGTTACAGTGCTCATCGACCGGACTATTAACGAAATAAAGTTTCAATTGAAAGTAAGGAAACTTCAGGCGTTGCATGAACTTCAAGAAAATCTCATAGCATTTTGACCAAACACCTCCCCAATGTTTGCACAGGAAAGCGAACATATCACACACAAGACGCTTCTAACATTCCGCTTGTTACTAAGGGAAAGAGAAAACAAATAACTGGTACTTTCAATATCACCATGTCAGGCCAGGTTCTACTGATGCAACCAATTTACCAAGGAACTACCGATCGCTGTCTTCCAAAAAGGGTGGAGTTTCCGGATGATTGGAAAGTCACGTGCACTGCAAACCATTGGAGCAACAAAGAGTAGGTAATCAAGCATTTATTCGAATACATTCAAAATGTTTCATCGACACAACAAGATCGATTCACACTGCGAACGATTACATACGACGAAACGACAGTACTGATCAAACAAATTCGAAACGACAAGTCAATGGGAAGTGAAAAATACCACCAAAATACATCAAGCTACTTTTGAACTACCTAATCTCCCCACTTACCCACATAATAAACTCCTACATATCGCGAAACGAATATCCAAGAGTGTGGAAGGTCTCGCGTGTCGTTCCACTACCAAAAGACAAAAACCCTTCTCAGTTTTCAGACTTTCGACCTATTTCCGTTCAGTGCTGTTTATCGAAAATATTCGAAAGAACCGTTTTAAAACAGCTACTAGAATTAATAGACAGAAAACAAATTTACAAAGATACTATAACTGGTTTCCGCAAAGGTTTCGGAACGAACATTCCATTACTGAAAATACGCGATGATGTAGTAAAAGCTATGAAAGCCAGTGAAGTTACCCTTGCTGTAATGATAGACTTTTCGAAAGTCTTTGACACCATCTCACACAAACGCTTGATTGAAAAAATGGAACAACTTGGTTTTTCCAACTCATTCCTTCACTGGACTATTAAATACCGTAAATGACTGAATAAGCGCCCTCTGCCGAATAAACGCCCCTGCCGAATAAGCGCCCCCCATAGAAGTAAACATATTAAGAACATATATCTTTTTTCCTCCAGTCACAACTTCAGACCAGAGGCGTAGCCAGCATTTTAAGAGTGTACATCAAAAAATATATTTTTTAATTTCGCCCGCGCAAACCGTTAAAAATTACGCTCTTTGCATTCCAATGTTCAACGCTAAGTACTACATGCATTTAAAGACTAAAATAAGATCATTAATGAAGGATTTGCCAAACTATTCTTTGCATTGAAGTAATTTTCGTGGGTGGGAAAAATGAGGGCAAAGAATTTATCCCATAATTTGAAAAAAAAAAAAAATTTTACTGATTTTTATTTTGACAAGAAACTGTAGATACGAAACTGGTTTTTGTCAAGACGCTTCAAAAACAATGTTTACGCAAATAAAAGTTTGTTACAACAATTAAAAGTTACAATTTAATATTCAACGAATATTGAGGTCTTATATTTTACAGTCTGTTTCGCCCAATATCAGGGCTCATTAGTATGACTAGGGCTTTTTTCTTAATACAAAGTAGCAAAAATGTTACCCAGACATAGACAGACAAAAACTATATACACTATGTATGAACATATAATATAAGATGTAATAAATGTAAATGTCTGTCAAAAATAAAAACTAGAAACGTTTGAAAAAAGGATTTACTGCACTATACACAATTTCATCTATTCAATACGGGTCGCGGGACATCTTTAATCTCGTGGGCATAAGCATCCATGCGCCTGATGCATAGCTGCCACGGAGTTTTAAATACACAGTTGGTACCTTGCATGGGTTAACTCACCACTTTTCTTCTTCCTGGGGTTGGCGTTAGGAAGGGCATCCAGCCAAAAAAACATCTACACTAATAAATCATCAGATGATTAAACCTCCATAATTGGAGAAAATCATCTTTTGAAACCGTCCAAGTCATGCAAGCATGGAAAAGCGACGTTAAAAGGATGATGATGATGATGATGAAACAATATAAACCACATAACCATATAACCCTAACAAATGCGGAAATCTTCAAGCCATCGGCTTCTTGTTTATTATGATAACCCCACATTTAAAAAAGAAAATTTTTTGAATTCTAAAAATGTATGATTCGCGAAAGTAAGTCCTCGCGAAAAATTTGAGGATGGCCGATTCGCAAAAATTAGTGCACGCGAAATATTTGGAAAAGACTGATTTGCGAAAATTAGTACTCGCGAAATGTGATTTTTTTGGACCTTGCGAAAATTAGTCCTCGCGAAAATTAATCCACTTAAGGTAGTATAAAGTTCTATTATAATATCAAACTAAACTCAATTAAAAACAATGAAAGACAATATCAACAAGAAGAAACAAGATGTTTTAAATTTTATCAAGACAATGAATGTCAAAACAATTGACATCAACATAATTAAGTCAACAAAAAATGTAAAAAATAACCAATGCTTTGTCATGAACAATATTAGAAAGAGTTAGCAGATTCATTTTTACAGAACTTCACAACTTCGCCAAAATTAAGAGTCAACTGATTCTTAATAAAAAATTTAGACATGGGTTTTATACTGTCTGGACAGGTGTTAAGTTCTATACTGTCTGAATAAAAAAAGTAAAAACTGGGGGGGGGGGGGGGGGGGATAACCGACAAGTACCCAACATTACCCTATTTGCACTATGCCAGGTTTGGGATTCCAGCATTCTGGAAGAGGTCTAGAAATCCATTTTATTGTCTAATCTGACTACTAGAGTTGTGTTCGTAATCTGACAAAACAACATGATATATATATATTTTTATCCACACAAAAAACACAATAATGTACTCCATCTAATGAACCCAAATTTACCTGTTTTGGTTCATATCAATTTTTGGCCTTTTTTGATAATTTTATTAATTTTTGCTATTATCGCCATTATGAATTTGAAAGTGATCCCGGGCTAGAATTAATGGGGATTTTTTTGGTTAATCTACATATATCAAAGAACATCTTTGCCAAATTTCAGCTTGTAATCATTTTTGGCTGCGTTACAGTGGTTTCCATCGTTCAACGACCGGACTATAAGTAAAGCTTGAGCAATTGGAATCTTCGCAGTAGTAGCCATACGACTTGTCATTTTTTGACCAAGTTTTTCAAAACGATACAAAACTTTCGCAAATTTGCAACAGTTTTGATCACCATTTCATCAAATTTTCAGGTAACAATGTGGGTTGGCCGGTTTTTTCTTTGAAATTTCAGTGATGTCACGATCCTCTGCTCCTTTACATTTTTTCAGTTTCGTGTAAACCAATTTAAAGTTTGTCTTTTCAAGCCAGGATAATTCAAGTCAAGAAGTCTAATAGCAGATGCATTCCCATAGCCAGCAACGTGTTTACCGATCTCGGCTCTTTAAGCTGGTGTCCGGCTTTTCTTCAGTACATACGGCCTCACTTGGTTTAAAATACTCGAATAAAGCAATCCTTTTGACATCGACATTCAGTTGTACATTTTCAACAAAAGTGAATATTTTTATTTTATAAAACAATAGACTGTACAGACTGTAGATTGATAGAAAAATTTAAGCTTAAACCCCGTTTTGTCTGAAAAAAGAAAATTGTCTGGACAGATTTATGTATGGTCAAACAAAACAAAAGGAAACAAAAGAAATCACTTTTCAACAGCTGGAATGAACAGGTCTCTCGTGTATAAACACGCAAAATCGCGCCGAAACCTTTGGGGATTAATGTATTTAAGAGCTTAGTCACGGACAAAGTCAAGGACATCCATCCTTTTAGCTCTAACTCTACCTAAAGCTTCGGAACCTATAAAGAATGGAGCAATCACTAAAAACTATCGAAGTCTTTGCTGAAAAAGGAGGTGGAGTGTTCAGTCACAGTTATATATACTATATATCAAACATTGCGGTTAAACTGGACTTGCATGCAGAGCTGGCCAGTTGCAAAATTTTATGTATTCGATATGTCTAAAAGCGACCAAGTAATTTGGAGTTGTTTTTTTACTTCTTTTCTTATCTAAACCGTTTTTACCTACATGTTTTTCAGCGCTGTGCAGCTATACAAGTGGTCCAGTGAACATAATAATAATAATAATAATGATTCATATTTTAAGGAGATAACCGAAAAAACCCAGATTACAAGAAAGTGCTGTAGTTGTTTCCACTGGGGTCCACTGTTGAAAAGTACATTTTCCTAACTTATTATTCGACCATTAGTCTACCAAATTTCCCTCACCAGGCTTTGGTTAACTCGTGGTAAGTTTTTCAGGCACTTCCCAAAGGTGGCGCGCACTCAGGTAATTCTCGTTTTGAGCAATTTTTTTTTTGTACCTAGCGAGAATCGAATCAGAAACATAAGTTTCGACCACTAGACCACGCGCGCACAAACATGATATAATAATGCTACAGGAGGTCCTCTCATCTGAAATTCGGACAACGCAAGGGAGTCAAGAAAGGGGTGAGAAATGGCCGAAGATTTCTGAAATGTTGGTAAAAATTGAGTCTCCTACATTTGAGACAAACCAAAGATCGGTTAAAGAGATGGCTGTACGACAAAAGAAAATATAAAACTGAGAAGAGGAAAGAGCCAGCGGAATCTCTCCAGAGATAACAGAAACTGATACGTTGCTCAATGAATTAATTGAGGTTTTTGAAAATGCATCCCTGGAACATAATAATATATTCAGAGACAAGACCGAAAAAGCTACAGCAGATTCAGAGAAAGGGAGTGAGATGATTGTCAATAGAAACAATGGGGAAACATCAAACATCAACGGGTTTCCAGTTTATTTTATCTTTACAAAAACCTTCAAACAAATCAATAAAGTATGTTTAAGGATTAGAGAAGTAGGTATTTACATCTGGTGGCATTACTTCAAAAAATTCTGAAGTGCTGTTTCTATAAAGGGAGCTCCTCGCATTATTTGGGTGATTAAGAAACAAATCTACAACGGGGGCGGCAACGGCGAAAATCGAAAACGAGACGTCTTGTGTTCCGGTTGACATTTTCTTATAAAATACCGTATTTATTCTAATTTAGTGCGGCCTCTAATTAGTGCAGATGGCCTTTTTTTCGAAATTTTTCCTCTAATTATTAGTGCAGGTAAGGTATTAGGAATTTCCGATTTTCCTCTAATTTAGTGCTGCAAGGGTCTATTTTCCTCTAATTATAGTGCGGATTGACTTTTCCAAGCAAGAAAAAAAAACTTTTGTTTAATTTTAACTTTAACTTTATGTTTCTATCTACCTTATATGAAAATAAACTAATTACAAGTTGAAAGGATCTTCATTTGAAATAATTTAGTACCAACAACATAATATTATTCGCAATATATTTCGATTTAAATATAAATCATCATCAGGCTAAAAACATAAAATGAACAGTTTAAAAACAGTTAAAAAATATTGTATAATATACTACAGATCAGAATATACAAACAGTCAAAACAAGAGAATGCTATTACGTATGAAAAATCAAAACAGCATAAACTAAAGGGCGAGCACTTAAAAAGAACTGTGCGATAATTATAATTTAATGACTAAAGCGCGAGAACGATATTCGTCTTTTGTGTTGAGAGATGGCTTTAACTCATTAATACATAACGCCTCGAGAGTCATTAAATGGGACACAGTTCTTAAAGAACTAGCAATGATGGTCACGTCATTTATTGTCAGTGGAACATTACATGTTTGGAAGTGAGCCCCCACGGGAGTAGAGGATCTGCGATGTTCTCTAAAGCGACAGAGTAAATGTCGGATAGTCTGTCCGACATAGCATGCTTTACAACATGGACATGTAATTTTATATACAACTCTGCTTCTTAGAGAAACATCAATCTTCGGCTTTAGTGGTGGTAGAGCAGTTTTTAGCTTTTTCAAAGTGAAAACGATCTTGCAGGGAGCTTGCAGTTTCTTTAATGCCGTCTCAAACTTTTCAGATACTTTTCCCCTAAATTGTAAGAAAAGCATTTTTTTCTCCGGTTTCTCTTCAACATCATCCTTCTGTTTTTCTACATTTTCTGTTCCTCCGTGGTTACGCCTCGCGATTATTGAGCTGATGGTCTTGTTGATGATTGGCTCAAAGAATGACGCTGGGTACTGATTGCTTTCTAACATTAACTTTCCTTTTATCAAGCTCTTGTGAAAGTTCTGCCAAGTGCTACACGCTCGAAAGATTCTGTGTATCCGACATTTACTCTGTCGCTTTAGAGAACATCGCAGATCCTCTACTCCCGTGGGGGCTCACTTCCAAACATGTAATGTTCCACTGACAATAAATGACGTGACCATCATTGCTAGTTCTTTAAGAACTGTGTCCCATTTAATGACTCTCGAGGCGTTATGTATTAATGAGTTAAAGCCATCTCTCAACACAAAAGACGAATATCGTTCTCGCGCTTTAGTCATTAAATTATAATTATCGCACAGTTCTTTTTAAGTGCTCGCCCTTTAGTTTATGCTGTTTTGATTTTTCATACGTAATAGCATTCTCTTGTTTTGACTGTTTGTATATTCTGATCTGTAGTATATTATACAATATTTTTTAACTGTTTTTAAACTGTTCATTTTATGTTTTTAGCCTGATGATGATTTATATTTAAATCGAAATATATTGCGAATAATATTATGTTGTTGGTACTAAATTATTTCAAATGAATATTTTGCCACAATGTTTCTGCCAGAAAGGATCTTCATCCTCAATTTCATCGTCTTCATTTTGAAGATGCTTTGATGCATTTTCCATGCAATTTTTGTAAAAAGAACCACTTTGAACCTTGTCTTTGTCCATGGATGTTATACCACAGACATCAAAGGATCTTTTAATCATTTCAGTATCATACGAAATAGTGTTGTAGGCTTTTTCTACCCAATCAACCATGTGCTGACAACTTGGTGGGGGAATCTGGTCATGCTTCTCTTCAATCATTTGTGCTATATAACGCACCCAACATCTTCTGGGAATAGCTTTAAATGGTTTGTTGACGCATACATTCATAGGTTGGCATTTCGAAGTGCAACCAGCAGGGATCATCAGAATGTCTGATTTGTTTTGTACAAGCTTTGCCTCGATTTTGTCGGTTTTGTGCGCTGAAAAAGCATCAAACGTCAGTAAGGAATTTTCAAAATCAAGTTTTTGCGACATGGTTTAGTGTGTTTTAGCCAAATATCTTCCAGCTAGACGTGCATCAGTTCTTCGTCCATCCACGCTTTTGCTTGAGTCTTCACAATAAATCCATCCATGCGAAGCTTTTCGATCGTTCTTTTTGTTTTCCTTTTGAAGATAATCATGGGAGGGAGCATTTTACCATTTGCAGTTACCGATAAAACGATAGTGACATGCTTCTTTTCACAATCTCATGTTCGGACAATGCATTTGTCCGAAGCATTTGGACAAGTTCTCTGCTGGATAAAGTTTTACTTGGTCTCCCGACAGGTCTTTTATTGGGGATTGGGGATGACGACGTTCCTAAAAAAAATAAACAATAATTATAAATAATATAAATAAAATAAAATAATAGAAGTTGACTGTTTATTTACATTAAGAACTTTTTTTAAAACTCTGCTGTTGAGCCTTGATGTCGACTATAGAATATCGAATTTTCAAACATTCGAATTAAAATGATGTAGAATCTTAACCGTTCGTTGAGAATAAAAAACAAAAATCAATCGAATTCAGAAATATAAATAATAAAAGATGGTTGATTCGCTCTTTAACTATTCTCTGTTAAGCTCATTCCTTTACAAAGATTTGGAAATTCCTGTAATCCTCAAAAAGGAATTTATGGTTCATTGTTGCATCAGGCCTACCATACTTACCCGTCGCAATGGAATGCAGAAGTTGGAGTAGAGTTAGGTGCTGCACCAGACACAAAAGCTACAGCACTTGTTGCAGATAAATATTCCATTGCTGTTAAGAATGGCGAACAAACAGTTGGCCACATTCCTATGTTTTTATCAAAACTAACCTTTTTCTTTTTGAGAAATGGTAGAAAAGTTTCAATCAAAGTGAACGGGCAAAGAAGGTACTCAGTGGACCTAAAACAAGGTGGTTTGGAGTTGCCCGCCGAGTTTACTTTTAAATCTTTTAACAAAAAAAACTCAAATGCAAGAAAAGACGTTGGATGAGGTTGAGAAATTTGAAGAGAAAAGAAAATGAATGGAAGATGAGATGAAAAGAAAGAAGAAAAGGCCTAAATTTAACAAAAATGAAGAAGATAAGTAAAAAAAACAAATTGAAAAAAAACTTGTGTAATTTATTTTCCTCTAATTTAGTGCGGTAATGATCAAATTTTCCTCTAATATTTAGTGCGGATTTGGAAAGACAAAAAGTCGGTAATTTATTTCCTCTTATTATTAGTGCGGCAAGGCCAAAATAATTATTTTATTGGCCGCACTAAATTAGAATAAATACGGTAGTTCAGTTACAAAAACGACAACAACAAAACAATTCTTGTTTGTTTACTTTTTTTACTAAAAACAAAATGTTATTGAAAGATGGAAAATAATAATAATAACAATGGAGTTTTACGGGACTCTCCACATATAACAGTGGCTCTTCTTATCCCAAGGTTTAGGTCCTGGCGTACTTAGGGCACACATTTGCACCTACGAAGTCACCAGACAACCCACCATTTGAGCTAGGCTTGCATTACGCAATGAGTTCCGCTCAAGAACTCGACTGTAACTCAGAAATCAAAATATGTCTGAGCTGGGGTTTCGAACCAGCGTCTTTTGATGTTGATTTTGTGGGTTGAATGCACTAACCACTAAGCTACAGTGACCTATATAACCTTTGAAATAACCTTTCTTATTGTTCTATTACAATTAAAACTGCATGCAGAATCCTACTATAATGGAAGAAAAACCTGAGTATTTTTGTTTGTTTATTTGTTATCCGCCAATCACGCCCAAACGACTGGACCGATTGGAACCAAATTTTCAGGGCATAATTGTGATGCCCCTGGGATGGCTTTTAGCCAAAAAAAATTTTTTTGACAAGTTTTTATTTAAATAAATTAATTAGATGTGATGTCACTTTGCTTAGGTTTAAAATTTATAATAATAATTAAATATTTTTTGGCTAACTTTAAATTTAAATGTATAATTAATTTATCTATATGTACATGACTACCTATATATAGACTTTTTTGGCAGGAGATTGGAATAGATTGGTAACATACATACATACAGAATTCCTCAATTATCATATTATTGTTAACGTCCGTAGGACGGGTTCATTGCTAGTGTAATTAATTCATCAAAGTGTAATAATAAACGTAAAAACAGATATATCTGAAAGGTAAAAGGAAACGAGTTGTAATATACAACACAATATAAACCATATATTAACTAAATATATATTAGTGTTCAATTTTTTGTTGTTGTATATTTTTAGGGTAATGAAACATGCCTGAACTGAGGAATGTTCGCGAGGAACTTTTACTTGCGATACACAATGATAAAATCATCGACGATGAGGAATCTTGTCTTCTTTATGATATAAACAAATCGTCGCACCCAAACATATTTTACTAGTCACCAGGCACGTAGGTGAGGGGGTGGGGGGCATCAGGCGCCGCCCCCTGAAATTTGCTTCTGCATTCAATTCAGTCCCCGGTGTTTTTTGAGCCACAGAATTTTCACAGAATGCACCTAATTCTTTTACCCGTGGCAACATCTCAACACCCTCTGCACGACATTGTGCACCAGACAATGCTCGACGACAATAAACTGCGTTTGAAAATCATAATGACAAAAAAGTATGTTTTCAACAAGCTATATATTCTAATTGAAATCGATAATGAACATGACAATTAGCTTTAACGATAAAATATGTATATTTTATTATCAACATTGATGAAAGTTGTATTAAGTTAATCAATATCTGGCTGTTACTTCCATTTTGTGGTGATACCGAAATTACTGATTTCACCTCTGAAGGATTTGGTGGTGGCATTTATGAAAATATATTTGCAGATTTCATTTTTGAGTTGGATGGAAGCTTGAAGGAAATTGCCGTAAAACTGCCTGCTAATGCGAAATACACGTCACCCGACATTCAAAATGAAACCATCGGTTTGTTGCAATCTATTTTAAAATCAAAAATTGGACATAAAGTGAACGAAGACATGATGGATGGTAGTAGCGAGAAAGTAGACGTTGGAGAGAAATGGAAGGGATAGTAGTTTGATTTGTTAACAATGAAAGGAAGATCGAAGAGCACGCAATCGATGTCATTGAGGCAATGATTAGAACAGCGGCGGGATTAATGGATTTATTGACGCTTAGGAAGCCTCAGTATATCGTTAGATGGCGTTGTTTCGCAATGTTACGATGGTGCGATTGTGATGAGTAGCCATAGAATGGGACTTGAGACGCTGTTGTCAGACGAATGTGCGAGATTTATTTTGTACACCATTGTTTTTGCCATAAATTTTGCACCTTGTTGTCACAGATAACATAACAAATATTCCTACTATTGCTGATCATTTTGCCTTATTAAAAAGTTTATACAATTGTCTCAAGCTAACTGATGTGCAAAACAAATACAGTGGTGTTCAGCTGAAACGTCTATTGGACAAACGCTGTTTGGTCATCGAGACTGTGCCCGCGCAATTAACAGCGAGTCCGATGAAATCATCCGTTACTTAACAGCTTGCTCGACATCAAGAGCCGTCGAAAGTGATCACAGAATTCGTGCTCAAGGCTTGTTAACACAGAGATTTCAAAGTCAACTTTTATACTAAAAAAATAAATTTCTTTCGGAATTTTTAGATATCATCAACATTGCGAGCCAAACTTGCCAATCGAAAATATCCAATCTTACTGATGTATTATGCATGTGATCAAGGAATGTAGAAGCGAAATTTCCAGCCATAAAAACATTTACTCAATCGAAAAAACACGACTTGAGTGTTTTTAGACAGTGTTAGTGTTTTTGTTTGGTTTGCAAACGCGATCAATGAGGCGGAAGGCTGTATCAACCGGAAATGGTGAAAAACATAGACTTTGATGAATTTGCGTAGATGAGTGGTTAAAGAAAACGAGAAGCTTATTTTACTAACATATATTTTACCTGTTGTAACCTGGTGCGTTTATACGTTGATTCTTTTTGTAATAACTTATTGAGGGACTGTTCAAAAAGTACGTCCGTTGAGAAGGGAATCGAATCAAACATTAATGCGCATAGGATGAAGAATCAGTTAACCGGGATCACTTGAGGGCAGGGAATGTACTTTTTGAATGGTTTCAAATTTCAAGCTAAACCGATCCACATTCCATTCATAAGAAAGTTTTACAGCGCCCTCGGTTTAACGGCCCCCTCAAATAATCATTACAGCCCCCCAACTCTTCACACCCAGCTACGTGACTGATGGTCATATGGACGATTTGACCTTGAAAGAATGAATGACGATGAATGCAAATTGGAGTTTCGCTTTTTTAGAAATGATATTTACAAGCTTGGAGAAGCTCTTGATAACTCAAGAAAACGGTTTATTTCCAAAACGCTTATCTCGTAACGCGCCTTTATCATAAAACGTTTTAATTATTGAGCCACCTGTTTTAGAAGAATACTTTTAATAGCGAAATTGTTTTCATTTTTATGTCCATACTATATTATAATACATATTTAAAACCTAATCTTTATCAATTACCCTTAACACAATAATCCTGGTTGTTAAGTCCAATTATGTAAATGCACCATCTCTTAACTTATAAAATTAAAAACATTCATTACAAAAAATTATGTCCTTTCCCCTGAAAATTGATTCCAGATTTTTCTATTTAATTTGAAACATGGTTGTATAATATAATAACGACATTTAAAAAGGGAAAATCGTTTAACAATATGTATTTTTAAATGTCTTTTTTGAGAAGTTTGGAAGAAAAAAAGAAACAAGTTTTGCTGATGTTCAAAGTGTTGTTGCATCTGCTGCTGACTGTAAGCGCTAAATTATTGTTCTATAGCGTCATTATTTGTTGCATCATTTGTTACTGTTGTGCAATTAGGGCTGTCATTGTCTCTTTGCTGTCATTGCAATCTTTTGCTTGGCGTTCTCGTTCCCTAATGTTCATCTCTTTTTCTGTTTGTTTTCTCGTAAATATGCGATGGTGTCGTTTCCATTATTTCTTGCTCTTTTAGATGGATGTTTGTCACCTAACCTCTCTTTTTGCTCTAAAAGATACATCTTCCCAACAGAATTGAGCTGAATCTTTAAAGTCTAGAAATTTAAAATTGATGTAATCACATCGCTGTTCGTGTTCATAAATAATACACCGCAACGGCTATATATTTATATCAAAACACATCAAGGCGACTGACACAGTTATTATTTGTCTTAGAAGTAATGATGATGAAGTAGTGATGAGTGCATTTTGCACTCGGGTCTTATTGCTAGTTACATATAATAATGTCACTGTTCGTGAAAGTAAGATTCAAAAGAGTTTCCAAAAGGTCATATTAACTATGTACAAATAACTAACATTGTTGACGTCAAATAAAAACATCGGCTGACGAAGTAAATTATGTAATGTTGTAAAGTTTTGAGTATTCCGTTTTCTTTGAAAATTGGTAAGCCAACTAATTAGAGGATGCTGATTTCAAATCAATTTCCAAAATTGGGATATTTTCACCCCTGATACCTTCCTATTTGGGCAAATTTGGGGCCAAACAAAGTATTGCTTATCACAAAGTTCTGGAATTGGCCTAGCAAATTGCGGGACCATGTCAGAATATCTACATGTGTAGGCAAGTCGTTTAAAAAGAACACAGACTTCTTCAGTTGTATTAACCTAGAGCCTGTTATACATAACTGAAAAATGTCCGTCAAATAAAAAATAACCCTTTTATTGAATCTAAATTCTGCTTTACATTGTCGTTGTTCATTGAATCCAAATCAAATCTCTCATACTGCCAATATGGTATTTCTAAGTTCGTCGCTCTGTTTTCCTCGCAAATTCTTCATCGTCTAAGATATCAAGGACATATTATGCGATTGCTACAGCATCATTAAGCATTTACCGATTGTGCTCGGCAACTTTTTAGCAACTTTTGGCTTTGGGAGCAACTTTTTTCATTTGTAGCAACCTCGAGCAATATTGGCCTTTCAGCGCAACTTTTTAGCGAATTTTAGCAAAAAATGGACAATTAGAAGCCATAATTAGAATTTTTGATAATAAAAGCGTTGTTTTGATGTTTATAGTTCTTGATTATTTTTTGCACGAACCCTTCATGTTGTCCCAGTGACCAGTGTCATGTATTACGTATTATGTAAGCACTATACTTTTTTTTTTGGGGGGGGGATGTTTCATGGAAACATTGATAATAACATAAATAATAAAGATACAACAACTAATGGTAAAAACTAAAATTTTTGTTTTTCTGTCTTTTTGACAAAAACTTCAAAACATGTCCCCCGGAAAATTTAATGTTATGATTCGAATGACGCTACTGCATTGTAGAATTCTTCGCGATGTGTTGCTTACTAGAGTTGTCTGTGCATGTGTTTAACAATAAAAACAAAATGGCGTCCGGTCATTTCAATTTTAGTAATTGCGACGACTTATCAGAAACAGAACACGAAGATGTGGAGATTTTAGAGAACGAAAATGTGCCTATAAAAGAAGTCCAAGATCCAATTGTGATAGCAAGAAATGCTGATGCAAGTCTAAGTGCCCCAGCAAAAGCTGATTTTGCACGTAAGCGAAAAGTTCCTGTCAATAAAAGAAAATACAAGCAAAGGGAGAGGAAAGCTACTGCCAGTACGTCTGCTTGGGATCGGTTGAAGGAATTTCCTAACCATCATTTTGCTGTGATCGACGCGGAAATTGCTGTTCGACGCTTGCAGCGAAGAACTCTCTATGAAGAAAAGTTCTATCAAAAAACAAATAGAATCAAGAAAGCACAAGAACGGATTATCTGATATTAGAAAGAACAAATCACATAACCAGACTATTATGGCATGCTTGCAAAGGAGAGATAAGAAAGAAAATCCACCTGGGTCAACTTTGCCCGCGGATTTGCGATTATTCCGCTTTGAGGTAGTTGAATCTTTTCTGAATGGTGGAATACCATTAGCGAAAACAGATTCCCTTCGACCGGTACTAGAGAAGCATGGCCATCGGTTAACCAGTAGCAGCCATCTGACTCTGCTTATTCCAGCAGTACTAGCAAAAGAAAAGGGCAAGCTCCAGGAAGAACTCAAAGATGTGAAAGAGGCAAGTGTGATCTTTGATGGTACAGCCAGATTGGGTGAATCCCTTTTTATCGTAATCCGCTTTGTTCAGGAATATTTTGTACCCACTCAGCGGCTCATCATTCGCCTCGAAATTCTTGCGAAGGTGCTTAAAGGAGAAGAATTGGCTCAGAGACTAATGTCTTGCCTTGCTGTGGAGTGTAAGCTTGGTCCTAATGTAGTTATTGGAGCTACAAGAGATGGTGCATCTGTTAATGGAGCTGCCTTGAGACAGCTGATGTTCTTCTATCAAAATCTCTTTGTTGTTGTGTGCTTCTCACACACTATAGACAATGTCGGCAATCATTTTCATTTTAGAATCCTTGACCTATTTACTCGCTATTGGATAGGCATGTTTTGCCATAGCTACAACGCACGTCTTGTCTGGAGAGAGAGAACGGGGCAGTCCATTCGTACGTTTAGCGACACGCGTTGGTGGAGTAAATGAGAAGTACTTAACCAAGTGGTCAACTATTTTGGTTATGTGGAGCCATTCCTTCGTGAAAACGAGGAAATCTGTCCTGCTAGTCGCCAACTTCTGCTGGAGATATTTGATGATCCCCAAACCTGTCAAGGATTTGACACTGGAGCTAGCTTCTATTGTTGATGCAGGGGTTCATTTCGTTAAAGCAACATATTATTTGGAAGGAGATGGGCCACTCATTTTCTCCTGTTATGAGAAGCTTTCGGCTGTTGCCCGAGCCGTAGCAGTCAACAATTATCCCAGCACCGTGGCTGTCTCCCGAGAAATTGCTAATGGAAATGCTGCGCTCTGCAGCCAGTTAATTGCACGGGCAAAAGCTTGTATCCAGCCGGGGCTTTTTATCAGCGAAAGTTCAGCGGCCAGTTTTATGAAACTGTACAAGCGTTCAAAGCTGCACGTCTTTGCTGCCCCGTACAAGTGCAAAACCTGAATCCGACAGCTGAATCACTTCAAGTGTTCAGAAGTTTTCCCTTCATCAAAGACGACGCCAAAATAGCTAATTTGGCTGAAGAGTTACCTTTGTATCTGGCTGCAGCAGAAGGCGTTACAGTGACTTGTGAGAATGACAAGTTGACATGGTGGGCAGCTCATGAAGACGCCCTTCCACACTGGTTCTCGCTCGTCAAAACACTGCTGTTGATCCAGTCAAGTTCTGCATCTGCAGAAAGGGTTTTCAGTCTCCTAACCAGTGCATTTTCCTCACCACAAGACAGAGCCCTTGGAGATTACCTTGAAACTAGCGTTATGCTGCAATACAATAAAACAAAGAGGTCATAACAGGGTTGATTTTATGTTGTATGCTAAACACCTATGTTTAGTATATATTGCTTACCAATATACAATCTGTAGAGTTCTGTTGTATTGGACTAATCTGGAAACAGTATAGACAGTATAGCTTTTAATCAAGTATGCGTGAAAATATTGTGAAATTTGGGCAAGAATTAGGTGCAACACTTGAAGTTTACGTAGCAACTTTTTGTATTTTTTGCAACTTTTTAGCAACTTTTCGCATTTTACACAGCAACGTTTCAGAAATTTACGAGCACAATCGGTCAATGCCTAAGCATCATTCACTTCGTTTAGGCTCGCCATAATTACGAATGTTGATTTTTACGTCGTCAAAGTGCTTTTGGGCGGGAATGCTTAATGTAATTAAGAACGAGAATGATAGACTACACCGTTATCGTTTCAAATGCTTGAAGTGCTTCCAAATGCTGGAAACACACGCGACAAGACCAGCACAGTTGTTGCCTCGGATTTATGAAAAATCATGTAAAAAAATAACCCAATTTAACCCATTTTTCATTTGCTAAGTTCCCTAGAAATTAGAAAAGGGAATATATTTTGTCCATTCCTTGTGAGATGTAAGATTTCTTCTCAAAGGTTAGAAACCAGCTTGTTGTGCGTATTAAAAAGCGCTCTTTGTTGTAGGGCATTCATTACCATGTTTTATCGTCACGTTCATTGAACAGCCGCTTGATCCTGTTCGACTCAATTTTTCTCATGATTCAAAGTTATTTGTTGAAACGTGTCATAAACAGTACAATCCCAACCGAGTGGAAATCAGAAAAAATGAAACGGGAGTTGTAGTGCGTCACACGCGGCGTTGTTTGGAACAAATTAAATTGAGGTTTATTGAGGTGAAATGAGTTGAATAATGTTCAAACTAAAATATACAAATACGTGAATAAATAGTGAGTAAAATGAAAGGAAGTTGCAAGTGAACGAAATAAAAGTAACTAATAAGTAAATAAAGTTGTAGAGAATTCAAAGGCAACAAAAAGCAAAGTTTACCAGCTGGCCAAATGTAAACGCTGAATTAGCTGAATTTGATAAAAAAATAATCGATTGTTGAATTTTTTGTAAACGTGTACTCTCTCTGTTTTAAACAAATACACCCATAGTAAGCGAAATATGAGAATGAAAGAGATTTCTTATCATTCATATTTGGTTGTAAAAGCTTGCCATGAAGATAAAAATTTCAAATGAGGCCAGCTTATTTATATTACTCATCTGTCTATTTTGCGAATTTTCGACCCACCCGTGCAAGTTGAAATGATACTTAAAAAATAAAATTAAAATAAAAACATATAAACATCATATTTTGGAATTTAGGTTGTAGGTAATACACAATGGTTTATTAGTCATCAAGAAACTCGAATCAACAAAACAATCACATGGAGGTAAGTAGCTTAAAAAACTTTTGATGAAGTGAATAGCACGGTAATCTTTATTATTTCAATTCAATGCAGGGTAAGCGGAGTATTCGATTACTCATTTCACTACGAATAAGTTTGGGTGTGCGAAGATTGACAAAAACCTCACCAAAGAATAAAAATTATATGAAAAATTCATGCAAACAGCAATTTGGTTTGAGCTGTTTTACACAATTTGTTGATTTCCAATGTGGTTTGATGTCATTGCAAAATTAACTAAAATAAGAGTTCTGAAACAAGCTACACGACCCCCATGTTCTCTGACGCATTAAATGTGCAAGGAATATCCTCACATCAGTACAAAGGCGCGGCTGAACCACGAAGACGTTGTTGCTTTTACGTGCTTTCTACAAGATTCTACGACAATATTTTTGCTGTTTGTAAGAAAATGCGTTTGCTGATTTGCATAGCATGGTTCTGCTGCACAGTGGTCAACGGTCAGTTTCCTGTTGACATCGGTTTCAACTCGTTAAAATTGTCGGGAACAGATGACGGGTTTTCCGCTGGAATCCGACTGCAAGTGCCATTTCCGTTTTTCAATCACACAGTGGATCGATTTTATGTAAGAGCGATATTGTTATTGAATGTAAACAAAATTGCCATTGATTTTCGTTAATTTGAAAATTAACACTGAAATATTCCTTAGTCGGGAAACATCGTTCTTCAGATAGCTAAGTTAAAAAACAATTCTGCTATTACGGTACAAATAAATTTCAATAAAAAATGTATACACGATATTTACGATGTTTTTTATTGTAAGAATCCAATTACTACAAGAACCATCAACATTTATGAAACTTTCGGAACTGAGATAATATTAAACGATATTCGGAAGTCACGGGTATACACATAAAAATATAATTTTGTGCTTAATAAAATAGAGTCAATAAAGTAGATATAATCTAAGAAAGCAAGATTTTCGATCAATTTTATCAACTGAAACTACGTCATATTGCGCATCAAATTTCATTCGCACTTCATTCGCACTTCAACATGCCAGTTTACATTCTTAACCTTTTTTTGAATTAAAATAAGACATCAATCAACATAACAAAGAACACTACTCCAAATACACCAGTGACTACTATCAGAATCCAACTACTTTTCTTGTACTAACACTTTATGGCTTACGGTTTCACTGCTTTCAATGTCTGAGATAAAGAAACTAAAAGGTGAAAATACAGACCTGCATGAGACACCAAACTATATAAAAGAAAGAACAGTTTACAAATACATCTTAACAAAATCTAACTTTAAATATGGTACTAATTATCGATCGATGCAGTTATGATTTAAACGCCTTATGTTCGGAAACGTTATCGCTCATTTCCAGTTCCAAGAACTTCCAGTAGGATACAACTAAAAATAGTAAGAGTAAGAAAATTATGTTCTAAAGATGAATTCCTTTTGTGTATTAATGAAACTTCGTTTGGGGTTGCTTAGGCTCTACTTTGTTAAATTTATTCAAATGATGGAACCAACTTCTAACTTGGTTATTGAATAATGTTGATGTCCTTATATAAAAATTTCCCTATTTTGACGATGCCGATGACGTCATAACTATTTTGCAATCAAATTTTTTTAATGTTTGGTACACTACAAAAAAAAATTAGGTCCCAACGTTCGCAATTCAGTTTCATTTCACAAGGCCTAAAAGACCTTTTTTGGGAGTTTTGGTGACGTCAACGAAAAAATAATGACGTTAATTATAATTTTTTTGGCCAGAACAATTTAAAATTTATAAAATACTTACTCCCTGCCAGATTTAAAGTCAATACCATATTTCAATCCAAAGATACATAGGGGACTAAATGGTCCCCCGCCATTTCAGAGCCCTTAAAAAGCCCAGCTTGAATAGAGTTAAGGTGTACCACTTAATCACTAAATTATTCTGAAATAATCAAAAATATTTCTTTAATCATTTCTATAACAATTACAGTAAATTTCAAAATGATTATAGTTTTTACAATTCTTTAGTACCAAATTCAACTTTTAATGCCACCTGACCCTCTTAAAATTCCCTAACATTACAATTGTTTATCTGAAATTCACTTTATACCTACAGGAAATGACCGTTTAAAGTTAAACGCCCCGGGCGTTTGTTTAAAAATTGAAAATTTTAGGGGAGCGTATATTCGAAAGAGGCGTTTAACTAAGAAGGGCGTTTATTTCACAATGCAAAAATTTGGATAACACAACTTTTTTTCTGAAATTATATTACGAGTCACACACGGTTAAATGATATTACAACTATTAAAACTCAAATTTCAGTATGATCATCATCTATTTTGTTGAAATCTTGCGCAGCATCTTCCTCGTCGGAACTCGTGATAAAAGGATTACTGAGGTCTGCTTCGCTTGATAACAAAGACATTTGCGTTTTCAGTTTATCTTTCCCTGAAGCGCAGGGTTCACGCTCTTTGAAACAATGAATAACATGGTCTTCAGTCAGTGCCATGTTCATGCTCCCAGCTTCAGTATAGTAATGTAACAAAATAAATGATACGCTATACACTGTTTATTATGAAGAAGTTGCAGAAAATTGGAGACAAGTTGCTGCTGAGGAAACTAGAAAAAATATATACAACCAGATGCAAATTCATATGGTATAATTGACACTGCATTCTCCGTTGACGATTCTTGGCCAAGATGAGGATGGCAAGATCTTTAGGTATCTGCATGAAAATTTTGGAACAATCAATAGTAGTATCAATAGCTGCTCAGCAATGTTTTTAAAAAGGAAGTATCTACGTAGCCGGCCTCGACTCGGCATTTTTCCACTACCAAGAATATTGTGAAACATTTGTGTTTTTATAAAGTAAAAAAAGAAAAAGCGCTATAAAACTAAAAGATAAGCAAAAATCATAATAAGTTTGTTCTCTGTGACATCCTCAGTAAGGGTAAAGCAAAAATTCTGATATAATAAGAAACTAGTAAATTTAAATTTAGGGTAAATCTGTAAGAAACCCAAAAGCTTAGTTTCTTATAAAAAAACAACTGTGTAAACGCATTAAATGTTTGAAAATTTCTGTTTCAAGGTGCGTGATACATCACTAATTGGACACAATTAAATAATATGGGTCAAAATGATTATATTTAGGTGTTTTAAAGACAATTTATAAAAAAATAGAAGCAATTGTTTATAATTTAACTTAAAACACAATTAACTTAAAACACAATTTTTGCCTCACTTTTCCAAACTGAAGCAAAGAATAATCTGAAAAATTTAAAAACAAAATAGAATATATATATATATATATATATATCATAGAATTTATATTTGAACATCATTGCAGACAACTTCAGCGTCTGCTGTGATCATAATGTCAAGTCTACGTAGTTATTATGAACAACAACATTTCGAGAGAGCATACCAATTGCTATTAAATGGAATGCGCCTTTAAAATGCTCGATGTATGTCTGTAATACACAAAAACGTCGAGTCAAAGTAGTAGACCTGAGGGAAAGTAACCCGTGCAATCTTCAACAATTTGAAGATGGGTATCATGCTGTTTGTCGACCGGGTAGGTTTTGGGCTGGTTTATGGTCTGATCTTGTTATCGAACAGACATTGATGCGATCTTAAATCCAGTGTTGGTTACTTTCCCTCAAGCCTTTCATCTCCTGCAGGTATAACCTTGAAGACTTTGCATAATTGATATGACCCAACTCTGCAAATAAATTTACCATCTTTCCGATTGTCTGGAGATGGAAAGACCAGTTGCAAGTTCTTTCAGCAACAATGAATTCTTTGACAATGCCAATATATTGGATGTACTGCTACCATAACTTTGCTGTTCTTGACTCAACTGATTTTTCCTGTATAAATGAAGCCATCACCTTTTCGATATCTCTGATGCAAATTTTATTACTCGAATTGAGAATAATGTTTCTGACTCAGACCACTCTAATGCATCTTCATATATTCTCTCTAACCTCAACATATCAATCTCTGCATTCTCGATCAACTGCTCAAGTATGTGACTAACCAAAGCACTCTGAACCAAAAGATGAGCCTGTAAAGCTCTTGCTACTGCATGTCCAGAAAGCCGATGAGTTACCATACACACTTTGAGCATGATTATTTACAAAGGAATACATTTTTGAAGATTGCGGTAAGAAAATTATTTGTTCAGTATGAAATTATCTTTCAAATGATGTATATATACATCATTACTAAGATCTGACAAAGTGATCAAATGGGTGTTGTCATCATACACAACTTGAGCATAATTATCTGTCAAGCAGTACATTTTTGAAGGTTGTTGTAACTTACAACAACCTTGCTTACAGTAAGCAATTTATTTGTTCACTGAAAGATGAAAAATAACTTTTTTTATTGTTCTATTACAATTAATATCACACGCAAACACAAACACTATTATTGTGGCTTCAAATAAATAAATATAGAAAAATAAAACAAATTAATCAAAAATATTATTTATTTTATTTTCAAATCTCACGTTTTAACAAAACGCCAATTTTGATGATTTGAAGCTGTTGCGGCCTGTATACAACACGAACGTTGGGGTTTCCACTAAGAACGCATGCGCAGTTAGATTGTTTACATCACAGCGGCCAGGTTTCATTTCTTAATCTCCCTATTAGTCTACCAAATTTCCCTCACAAGGCTTTGGTTAACCCGTGGTAAGTTTTTCAGGCACTTCCCAAAGGTGCCGCGCACTCAGGTTTTGAACAATTTTTATTTTATTTATATTTTGTCTCCAGCGAGAATCAAATCTGGGCCATTACGGCCAGTAACATAAGTTTCAACCACTAGACCACGCACACACAAAATTGGGATTGGTCAAAAAAGAGGGTTCCTGTGGCCTGAATGATTGGGCTTTTTTTCTGATGGTTCTAGAGGTATATATGAAGGTCTGTGCAAAGTTTCAGCTTTATTATATTTTTTTCGGGTTTTGCCACTTTGTGAGCTATTTCTTCTCTATAGTTAAAAATGTTCGAAAAAGTATTGATTCAAACGTTTTTATTTCGAATGGTTTTCATGTTGTTGAGAATTTGTTAAAATAACTTTTACTTCCTATACAGAGTACTAAAGATTACTAATTGATACTTTACGTAACATGGCGTCTGATCGGACGTTTTAACAAACTGACCGAAGTAAATATACACTTGAAGAAAAAGATGCTTTAGGCAAACTTTGGAAAAGTTATAAAAACAAATATGAATTGTTGGTTACTGAAAACTCGAGTGAACTTGAGTGACAAAAGAAGAATACATGTTAAAATACATGTTAAAACACGTGGAGAAAGTGAAGATGCAAGGATGAAATTTTTTGAAAACCAGAGTTTTATCCTTGAGATGAAGTGAATATGACATGAAGGATTTTGAGGATTTGTTCCAATAAATGTACCGTTTATATTCTGTTTTTAAAGTTGATAAGAAAACCTGTTTTTAACAAATTTGTTCATTTTCTGGTAAATCCTGTTGATGTCTGGGGAATTCATCCCTCCTCTCTTTTTATTAGATTTGGAGAGAAACACCCCCTTTTTATTAAAACACCTCCTTTTATTAAATCTGAGGAAAATTTTCCCACCCCCTTTTATTCCCACCCCCTCATATTAAGCACCTGAGAGCAAGTATTCTTAATTTTGAACTCCAAATCAGGCTGAAATATTCTTAGCATATTCTTATTTATTCTACTTAAAATAGGTTGTATATATTCTTATTTTTTGTTCCATAAAAATGTATGTAATATAATTTAATATACTGTAATAGTACAAATCACAACAACAATAATAATAGTACAGTCACAATTTAGATATAAATACATATCTTATTTTCTTCTACAGTATCAACTTTTGCAAATTCAGCTATTCTTATAAAGCGTATTCTTATAAAAAGAAAAGTATGTATTATAAATCAAACCTATATTATATATATTATTAATATATATATATATTATTAAATATTATATTATAATTTTAAAAAATGTGAAAATTAAAAGTAAAAGAAAATCATAAAAACGTTAAAAAGTTAAAGAATAAAAAAACAACTGCACGTTTAATGTATATAGTCCAGAATTAGGGACTTTTACCAATTATGTGAATTGGGAGTGGATAAATTGGGAAATCTTGGCTGTCTTTCAATTGTTACAATAAATAAGACCGTGAAATATCCATAATAATATATTTATTGCTGGGCTGTTACTCTTACTCACACTAGCCCATAGCATTATTTCAAGTAAAAATATAACTCTTTCTTCTGTATATTGTTGTTGTATATCACACATTATATAATTCTTCCTTGTTTTTTAAGCAATATTTAACAAACTATATATTTTTAGATTGGTATGGATGGTGTAATTTCAGTAGATGAACCCTTGAAATTGCAGAGAACCAAACAATGGCCACAGTCAGCTTTATCAGAAGATATTTCCTTTTTGGCTGCATTCTTTGCAGATGCTAACGGCTTTGTTGTTGGTGAAGTTCAATATCATGAATCTTTAAACAGAATAGACCTTGAAACTGTTTCAAACATTATCAGAGATAAACAAAGTTTGTCTAGATTTACAGGCACTGGCATGTTGATTGTAGAATGGATGGATGTAACACCATGCAATTGTTATTTTCCGGTAAGTGATTTTGAGAATCTTTTATTAATGTTTTGGAATTCTGTATGTTATAATTATTTTATTTAAATATGTTAATTTTGAAAGTTTTATTTTTTAGAGAAATCATTATCAGTCAATATTAATAACTGATGGTTGTCACTCATATGCAGTCTTAAGTTACGACAGTTTGTTGTGGGGAGATGATGAAGAGGCTAAAGTAAGTTTTGACCTACATCTACTTTAAAAAGGGCATTAGTCAATAATATATTACTTATGTTTTAAACCTATATATTGATTACATAATTTTTACTTGGGGTATAGATATCAACTATAATCAATGTGTAGATTAATTAAGTGCTCTTTTTAATAGAATGGGAATTAATGAAAATTATTTTGGGAAAACTTGTACTTTTCATACATTTAATTTTTTTAAATAGATTGGCGTAGTTCATGATGGTATTATTGATGAAGTTGAGGAATCAAAATCCAATGTTGTAATGTCTTTAAAATCTAAGACTATTGTTTTGAGCCTTGGACAATTTGGTAAGTTATTAACCCATTTAAACTTATCTTTACTTTAATGAATTGATTATTGAATTAGAGAAACTGCTAGTGTAATTCAATTAACACAGTTAATATTAAAATTAACTCAGTTAACAATTTGAAATTATTTTGATATTTTTGTTAACTAAAAACTAAATGTTTTATTCAAACAGAGATCAAGATTAAACTATTATATATATTTTCAAGGCATGATAAAAGCATGTATTTAAAGCAATCTGTAAATGTACCTAACAGTTTTATATGTTTTTTTTTTCAGATGGATGTGATAAAGGTATGTCAATTAATCTCATTTTTAGCTATTTCATGATTTTCGTTGCTGCACCATAGTATTATATTAGACGTTTATAATTGTGTCTAAAATTGTGTTTTAAACTAAAATGATTTCTTTAACCATAGCGTTTTCCCAAGTAATCAGTAATGTATAAACTGACTAAAATGGTTTATTACGTGAATGGAGGACAAAGGCCCCCTCCAAACCAATGCCTCCTCCAGACAAAAGCCCCCACCAGACAAATGATTTCCACTACCAATTCCCTAACTCCTCACCTTGACTATCACAATCGAAAAGAGGCTTTTGTCTGTTTCCTACCATACCCGGCAAGAGTAAGATATGATACACACAGGAGAGCATTATTATGTGATTTTTACTCGATAATGAAAATTATCATTATATTTCAAAATATTTAGTTGATGGAGGTTTTGGTGAGTGGAAAGATGGCACATGTGAGGGAGAGTGTGGAACTGGCGTAATGCAACAAACTCGTGAATGTGATAACCCTCGGCCTGAAAATGGAGGAGCTGATTGTGTTGGAGCATTTTCCCGACCTGTTTCTTGTCAGTTGGAAAGATGTCCTGGTATTTCCAATTGTTTTCATCTAATTGTTATAATTATTTTTTTTTACTTTATAAATCTTCTTAAATATGCACTATGTTTGTGTTGTTACTTTTTACTTGTTGGATTGAAAGGGAATTATATCAAAGGAAAATGTAAATACGGAGAGAGATACACTTACTTTAAGAACTAAAGTGATGTTTGGTTGTTTTTAGTCTGAAACATGTTGTTATATTTATCTTTTTTATCTATAAGATATAGGTTTTAGTTGAATTTTATTATATTTGATGTTGAAATTAATTTAGATATATGCACTGTTGCGGATGCTGGAGACAATGAAGTTGTTGAATTTAGGGAGGGAAATGGTTATTGCACATGCATGCGTAATGGAGACGGTAGTAAAAGCTATATATCATCTTGTGTGACATGTAGCACAGGATTGTCTTACATACGTCAATTTAAAGTGTGCGGTTTGAAAGTTAACGATGAACCCTGCCCTGGTATGAGTCATATTCTTTTCTAATAATCACATTGCTCTCTTTTTCTTATTGCTTTGTCTTTAAACTGAAATTTACACTGAAATTACTCTTAATATTGGTTATGTTTGGTTTCCACTGTCCTGTTGGTTTTCTAACAGTTTCTGCCTTTAAATATTGACACATGCTGTATATTATAGTACACATTTGCACCTTAGCTGCAAACATGCTTGAATAGATTGATTTCCTATACATTTCTAACAAAGTGGTACGTCAATAATAAACGTCTTTCTGTTTAATGATATTGTGCCACACACATGTTTATACTTTAGTGCCTATATTATTATGATTTTTTTTCATTATGGTGATTTTTAGCTTAATCAGTAAGTAGTCTTTGAAGTGTCACTTCACAATTAAAGACTTCTGGTGCTATTATGGACATTCAGCCAGTAGAGGCTTGATGTGAATAAATAATTCAAATGAAATATGTTATGTATGGGGATTCTTTCAATACAAAATATATTATAGCTCAATTTCTAGAAAGAATGTAGATTTTTGATTAAAAGTTATGAATACAGGAGAGCTTGTTTAATATTTTTCTTTATTTTAGTTGATGGAGGTTTTGGTGAGTGGAAAGATGGCACATGTGAGGGAGAGTGTGGAACTGGCGTAATGCAACAAACTCGTGAATGTGATAACCCTCCGCCTGAAAATGGAGGAGCTGATTGTATTGGAGCATTTTCCCGATCTGTTCCTTGTCAGTTGCGAAAATGTCCTGGTATACTCGATTTCATTTATCTTGGTGTTTTAATGTTACAATTTTAATTGTGTTTATATTAGAATGGTCATTCAGCGAGCAAAAGGTGGATGTCAATAAATGTTTCAAATAAAATGTTTTGTGTATGCTGATTCTTTTAATACAAGATATGTTGTATAGCAGATTTTCTAGAAAGAATGTAGATTTTTGATTAAAAGTTATGAATACAGGAGAGCTTGTTTAATATTTTTCTTTATTTTAGTTGATGGAGGTTTTGGTGAGTGGAAAGATGGCACATGTGAGGGAGAGTGTGGAACTGGCGTAATGCAACAAACTCGTGAATGTGATAACCCTCCGCCTGAAAATGGAGGAGCTGATTGTGTTGGAGCATTTTCCCGACCTGTTTCTTGTCAGTTGGAAAGATGTCCTGGTATTTCCAATTGTTTTCATCTAATTGTTATAATTATTTTTTTTTTACTTTATAAATCTTCTTAAATATGCACTATGTTTGTGTTGTTACTTTTTACTTGTTGGATTGAAAGGGAATTATATCAAAGGAAAATGTAAATACGAAGAGAGATACACTTACTTTAAGAACTAAAGTGATGTTTGGGTGTTTTTAGTCTGAAACATGTTGTTATATTTATCTTTTTTATATATAAGATATAGGTTTTAGTTGAATTAGTAAATTTCATTATATTTGATGTTGAAATTAATTTAGATGTATGCACTGTTGCGGATGCTGGAGACAATGAAGTTGTTGAATTTAGGGAGGGAAATGGTTATTGCACATGCATGCGTAATGGAGACGGTAGTAAAAGCTATATATCATCTTGTGTGACATGTAGCACAGGATTGTCTTACATACGTCAATTTAAAGTGTGCGGTTTGAAAGTTAACGATGAACCCTGCCCTGGTATGAGTCATATTCTTTTCTAATAATCACATTGCTCTCTTTTTCTTATTGCTTTGTCTTTATGCTGTAATTTACACTGAAATTACTCTTAATATTGGTTATGTTTGGTTTCCACTGTCCTGTTGGTTTTCTAACAGTTTTTGCTTTTAAATATTGACACATGCTGTATATTACAGGGCCTGAAATAAATATTATAAGCTCATTGGTCACGTTGACCGCCATACTCGTAAATCTTATCGGTCATCGAAGTTCACCATTGGTCAAAACTGACCGACATAAGTAACGTTTCTATTGGTCAACTTAACACATTGCATTTCAAACAATAATCTCTTTTTAACACCATGGAGACATGCCTACTTAGACAAAAAACTTTGGGAAAAGACAGGGAGAATTAACTAAATATTGAGGTTGAACGGAATAAATAGCAACATCAACGAAAACACAAATCAAAAGAAGCTAGTATCAGTCTTCTCATTATTAAATTTGTTGCGTACACAAATAAGTATGATTTTTACTGTTTTGTGATGTGCAATAATTAAGTTAATTCATTGTCCATTGCCGCACTTTTATGTCTCCTTGCAATGTGTTTGTTAATCACTACTTAAGCTGTTGCCGGCTCTCTCTCCACATGCTAACATTCAATGCTCTGCCTGACGTATAAAATGCGACCGATCGATTGGGCGGTGACCTGAATGTCTCCATGGACCAGAGTCACCTGAAACCATCTCTACTATTACAGTGGAGACGGCCAGCCCAGAGGCTAATCCAAACTGTGGAAAACGTCTATACTGCGGGTGAATGCGCACCAACTGCGTCAGATAAATCTGCAGCCCATCCGTTGGAGTGTTCAAACGCTCTACTTTCAGGCGAGCTTGAGTAGTGAAATACAGAAACAAAATGAGAAAAATGATGTTTTGTAATCTTCAATAACTTTGATCAATCATGCTAGTTTCAGTGCAATTGAGTTTGTCTCAGCATTCAAAGAAATAATTATGACTTCCGTTGTGTAATTCAAACCTTAATTACTCAGCAAAGTTCTTTGTTATCTTTTCAATTTATTTTTTTGGAGATTTTCCCCTCCGTAGGCATAGTTTATCCAGTCTCTTTCTTGAATATTTTGTTCGCGTGTGGCAAATCGCGGATTTAATTTTGCAGACAACCAAAGTTTGTGTTATTTTGCACGGATTTAATATCGTGGACGACCAAAGTTTGTGTTATTTCACGTGGATGTAATTTAATTTTGGTAAATTATGGTCGTAAAAGAGGGAGCTCAACCATAGCTACTAACACTGCCGTCACAAACACAACAAAAAACACGAAGTAAAATTGAGAGACATTCGAGAGCTCTTTAAACGAGGCAATGAAGGTGCTCAAAAAAAAGGAGAAAAGAGATTGAAGTTATAAATCTGGATTAGTTGTATCGTAGCTTTTTCTTTATTCTGATCAAAAAGGACATAAAAAGAGAATTCGATCTGTCGTCTTTTCCTAATAATGTTTTTATCTATTATTTTTTTTGAGTGGAGAGGGATTTAATTTCCGACATTGCCAAAATTTAGATTTTTTGCGCATATTTAATTTGCGGACGGCGAATTATCGTGGTTTTTGCGCGGATTTTATTTCGTGGAAAATGCCTAAATCCGCGAAAATTAATCCGCTTGAGGTAGTTCTTCTGCGTTTTAACATGTCTTTTCATTCTTTTTTGTATATAAACAAAACTGATTGTTTCTTTGTGTATTGATCTTTTTTTTCTTCCATCGAATGCAGCATAGTTCTTCTGCATTTATCTGTCTAAGTTGAATGAAACTTTTAAACAACTTGTAGCATAGTTCCAAATGGCTACTGCAATATGACGGCTTCTTTGACATGCCCGGTCATTAGGGGGTTAGGATGTAGACACAGCATGCTCAGACTTTCATAACTGAAAACATGTTTTTCTTTTTTTCTCTAAATGCGTATGTCATAGAAATACGTTGTGCTTGGCATACGGAAAATACCAATTCAGGTACGTCATTGTACATTTTGCAAACTTAGCAGCAAAGGTTTGATAGATTCGGTCAATTTTTTGAATTTTACTTCAAATAAAATGTTTGCAAAAAAGTCATTGGTCAACTTGACCGTTGATATGCGCATATACGTCGGTCAACAATTTCATTGGACATTGACCGATGACCGACAGCTCTTTCAGGGCATGTATTGTAGTACACATTTGCACCTTAGTTGCAAACATGCTTGAATAGATTGATTTCCTATACATTTCTAACAAAGTGGTACATCAATAATAAACGTCATTCTGTTTAAGGATATTGTGCCACACGCATGTTTATACTTTAGTGCCTTTATTATTATGAATTTTTTTCATTATGGTGATTTTTAGCTTAATCAGTAAGTAGTCTTTGAAGTGTCACTTCACAATTAAAGACTTCTGGTGCTATTATGGACATTCAGCCAGTAAAGGCTGGATGTGAATAAATGATTCAAATGAAATATGTTATGTATGGGGATTCTTTCAATACAAAATATATCATAGCTCAATTTCTAGAAAGAATGTAGATTTTTGATTAAAAGTTATGAATACAGGAGAGCTTGTTTCATATTTTTCTTAATTTTAGTTAATGGAGGTTTTGGTGAGTGGAAAAATGGCACATGTGAGGGACAGTGTGGAACTGGCGTAATGCAACAAACTCGTGAATGTGATAACCCTCCGCCTGAAAATGGAGGAGCTGATTGTGTTGGAGCATTTTCCCGATCTGTTCCTTGTCAGTTGCGAAAATGTCCTGGTATACTCAATTTCATTTATCTTGGTGTTTTAATGTTACAATTTTAATTGTGTTGATATTAGAATGGTCATTCAGCGAGCAAAAGGTGGATGTCAATAAATGTTTCAAATAGAATGTTTGTGTATGCTGATTCTTTTAATACAAGATATGTTGTATAGCAGATTTTCTAGAAAGAATGTAGATTTTTGATTAAAAGTTATGAATACAGGAGAGCTTGTTTCATATTTTTCTTAATTTTAGTTAATGGAGGTTTTGGTGAGTGGAAAGATGGCACATGTGAGGGACAGTGTGGAACTGGCGTAATGCAACAAACTCGTGAATGTGATAACCCTCCGCCTGAAAATGGAGGAGCTGATTGTGTTGGAGCATTTTCCCGATCTGTTCCTTGTCAGTTGCGAAAATGTCCTGGTATACTCAATTTCATTTATCTTGGTGTTTTAATGTTACAATTTTAATTGTGTTGATATTAGAATGGTCATTCAGCGAGCAAAAGGTGGATGTCAATAAATGTTTCAAATAGAATGTTTGTGTATGCTGATTCTTTTAATACAAGATATGTTGTATAGCAGATTTTCTAGAAAGAATGTAGATTTTTGATTAAAAGTTATGAATACAGGAGAGCTTGTTTCATATTTTTCTTAATTTTAGTTAATGGAGGTTTTGGTGAGTGGAAAGATGGCACATGTGAGGGACAGTGTGGAACTGGCGTAATGCAACAAACTCGTGAATGTGATAACCCTCCGCCTGAAAATGGAGGAGCTGATTGTGTTGGAGCATTTTCCCGATCTGTTCCTTGTCAGTTGCGAAAATGTCCTGGTATACTCAATTTCATTTATCTTGGTGTTTTAATGTTACAATTTTAATTGTGTTGATATTAGAATGGTCATTCAGCGAGCAAAAGGTGGATGTCAATAAATGTTTCAAATAGAATGTTTGTGTATGCTGATTCTTTTAATACAAGATATGTTGTATAGCAGATTTTCTAGAAAGAATGTAGATTTTTGATTAAAAGTTATGAATACAGGATAGCTTGTTTCATATTTTTCTTAATTTTAGTTAATGGAGGTTTTGGTGAGTGGAAAGATGGCACATGTGAGGGACAGTGTGGAACTGGCGTAATGCAACAAACTCGTGAATGTGATAACCCTCCGCCTGAAAATGGAGGAGCTGATTGTGTTGGAGCATTTTCCCGACCTGTTTCTTGTCAGTTGGAAAGATGTCCTGGTATTTCCAATTGTTTTCATCTAATTGTTATAATTATTTTTGTTTTACTTTATAAATCTTCTTAAATATCCACTATGTTTGTGTTGTTACTTTTTACTTGTTGGATTGAAAGGGAATTATATCAAAGGAAAATGTAAATACGGAGAGATACACTTACTTTAAGAACTAAAGTGATGTTTGGGTGTTTTTAGTCTGAAACATGTTGTTATATTTATCTTTTTTATCTGTAAGATATAGGTTTTAGTTGAATTAGTAAATTTCATTATATTTGATGTTGAAATTAATTTAGATGTATGCACTGTTGCGGATGCTGGAGACAATGAAGTTGTTGAATTTACGGAGGGAAATGGTTATTGCACATGCATGCGTAATGGAGACGGTAGTAAAAGCTATATATCATCTTGTGTGACATGTAGCACAGGATTGTCTTACATACGTCAATTTAAGGTGTGCGGTTTGAAAGTTAACGATGAACCCTGCCCTGGTATGAGTCATATTCTTTTCTAATAATCATATTGCTCTCTTTTTCTTATTGCTTTGTCTTTATGCTGTAATTTACACTGAAGTTACTTTTAATATTGATTATGTTTGGTTTCCACTGTCCTGTTGGTTTTCTAACAGTCTCTGCCTTTAAATATTGACACATGCTGTATATTATAGTACACATCATTTGCACCTTAGCTGCAAACATACTTGAATAGATTGATTTCCTATACGTTTTTCTGTTTAATGATATGATTGTGCCACACGCATATTTATACTTTAGTGCTTTTATTATTGTGAATTTTTTTCATTATGGTGTTTTTTAGCCCAATCAGTAAGTAGTCTTTGAAGTGTCACTTCACAATTAAAGACTTCTGGTGCTATTATGGACATTCAGCCTGTAAAGGCTGGATGTGAATAAATAATTCAAATGAAATATGTTGTGTATGCGGATTCTTTCAATACAAAATATATTGTAGCTTAATTTTTAGAAAGAATGTAGATTTTTGATTAAAAGTTATGAATACAGGAGAGCTTGTTTCATATTTTTCTTAATTTTAGTTAATGGAGGTTTTGGTGAGTGGAAAGATGGCACATGTGAGGGACAGTGTGGAACTGGCGTAATGCAACAAACTCGTGAATGTGATAACCCTCCGCCTGAAAATGGAGGAGCTGATTGTGTTGGAGCATTTTCCCGATCTGTTCCTTGTCAGTTGCGAAAATGTCCTGGTATACTCAATTTCATTTATCTTGGTGTTTTAATGTTACAATTTTAATTGTGTTGATATTAGAATGGTCATTCAGCGAGCAAAAGGTGGATGTCAATAAATGTTTCAAATAGAATGTTTGTGTATGCTGATTCTTTTAATACAAGATATGTTGTATAGCAGATTTTCTAGAAAGAATGTAGATTTTTGATTAAAAGTTATGAATACAGGAGAGCTTGTTTCATATTTTTTTTAATTTTAGTTAATGGAGGTTTTGGTGAGTGGAAAGATGGCACATGTGAGGGACAGTGTGGAACTGGCGTAATGCAACAAACTCGTGAATGTGATAACCCTCCGCCTGAAAATGGAGGAGCTGATTGTGTTGGAGCATTTTCCCGATCTGTTCCTTGTCAGTTGCGAAAATGTCCTGGTATACTCAATTTCATTTATCTTGGTGTTTTAATGTTACAATTTTAATTGTGTTGATATTAGAATGGTCATTCAGCGAGCAAAAGGTGGATGTCAATAAATGTTTCAAATAGAATGTTTGTGTATGCTGATTCTTTTAATACAAGATATGTTGTATAGCAGATTTTCTAGAAAGAATGTAGATTTTTGATTAAAAGTTATGAATACAGGAGAGCTTGTTTCATATTTTTTTTAATTTTAGTTAATGGAGGTTTTGGTGAGTGGAAAGATGGCACATGTGAGGGACAGTGTGGAACTGGCGTAATGCAACAAACTCGTGAATGTGATAACCCTCCGCCTGAAAATGGAGGAGCTGATTGTGTTGGAGCATTTTCCCGATCTGTTCCTTGTCAGTTGCGAAAATGTCCTGGTATACTCAATTTCATTTATCTTGGTGTTTTAATGTTACAATTTTAATTGTGTTGATATTAGAATGGTCATTCAGCGAGCAAAAGGTGGATGTCAATAAATGTTTCAAATAGAATGTTTGTGTATGCTGATTCTTTTAATACAAGATATGTTGTATAGCAGATTTTCTAGAAAGAATGTAGATTTTTGATTAAAAGTTATGAATACAGGAGAGCTTGTTTCATATTTTTTTTAATTTTAGTTAATGGAGGTTTTGGTGAGTGGAAAGATGGCACATGTGAGGGACAGTGTGGAACTGGCGTAATGCAACAAACTCGTGAATGTGATAACCCTCCGCCTGAAAATGGAGGAGCTGATTGTGTTGGAGCATTTTCCCGATCTGTTCCTTGTCAGTTGCGAAAATGTCCTGGTATACTCAATTTCATTTATCTTGGTGTTTTAATGTTACAATTTTAATTGTGTTGATATTAGAATGGTCATTCAGCGAGCAAAAGGTGGATGTCAATAAATGTTTCAAATAGAATGTTTGTGTATGCTGATTCTTTTAATACAAGATATGTTGTATAGCAGATTTTCTAGAAAGAATGTAGATTTTTGATTAAAAGTTATGAATACAGGAGAGCTTGTTTCATATTTTTTTTAATTTTAGTTAATGGAGGTTTTGGTGAGTGGAAAGATGGCACATGTGAGGGACAGTGTGGAACTGGCGTAATGCAACAAACTCGTGAATGTGATAACCCTCCGCCTGAAAATGGAGGAGCTGATTGTTTTGGAGCATTTTCCCGACCTGTTTCTTGTCAGTTGGAAAGATGTCCTGGTATTTCCAATTGTTTTCATCTAATTGTTATAATTATTTTTTTTTTACTTTATAAATCTTCTTAAATATCCACTATGTTTGTGTTGTTACTTTTTACTTGTTGGATTGAAAGGGAATTATATCAAAGGAAAATGTAAATACGGAGAGATACACTTACTTTAAGAACTAAAGTGATGTTTGGGTGTTTTTAGTCTGAAACATGTTGTTATATTTATCTTTTTTATCTGTAAGATATAGGTTTTAGTTGAATTAGTAAATTTCATTATATTTGTTGAAATTAATTTAGATGTATGCACTGTTGCGGATGCTGGAGACAATGAAGTTGTTGAATTTACGGAGGGAAATGGTTATTGCACATGCATGCGTAATGGAGACGGTAGTAAAAGCTATATATCATCTTGTGTGACATGTAGCACAGGATTGTTTTACATATCTCAATTTAAAGTGTGCGGTTTGAAAGTTAACGATGAAACCTGTCCTGGTATGAGTCATATTCTTTTGTAATAATCACATTGCTCTCTTTTTCTTATTGCTTTGTCTTTAAGCTGAAATTTACACTGAAATTACTCTTAATATTGATTATGTTTGGTTTCCACTGTCCTGTTGGTTTTCTAACAGTCTCTGCCTTGAAATATTGACACATGCTGTATATTATAGTACACATCATTTGCACCTTAGCTGCAAACATACTTGAATAGATTGATTTCCTATACGTTTTTCTGTTTAATGATATGATTGTGCCACACGCATATTTATACTTTAGTGCTTTTATTATTGTGAATTTTTTTCATTATGGTGTTTTTTAGCCCAATCAGTAAGTAGTCTTTGAAGTGTCACTTCACAATTAAAGACTTCTGGTGCTATTATGGACATTCAGCCAGTAAAGGCTTGATGTGAATAAATAATTCAAATGAAATATGTTGTGTATGCGGATTCTTTCAATACAAAATATATTGTAGCTTAATTTCTAACAATATAGATTTTTGATTAAAAGTTATGAATACAGGAGAGCTTGTTAAATATTTTTCTTAATTTTAGTTGATGGAGGTTTTGGTGATTGGAAAGATGGCACATGTGAGGGGGAGTGTGGAACTGGCGTAATGCAACAAACTCGTGAATGCGATAACCCTCCACCTCAAAATGGAGGAGCTGATTGTGTTGGAGCATTTTCACGACGTGTTCCTTGTCAGTTGCGAATATGTTCTGGTATACTCAATTTCATTTTTCTTGGTGTTTTAATGTTTCAATTTTAATTGTGTTGATGTTAGAATGGTCATTCAGCGAGCAAAAGATGGATGTCAATAAATGTTTCAAATAAAATGTTTTGTGTATGCGGATTCTTTCAATACAAAATATATTGTAGCTCAATTTCTAACAATATAGATTTTTGATTAAAAGTTATGAATACAGGAGAGCTTGTTAAATATTTTTCTTAATTTTAGTTGATGGAGGTTTTAGTGAGTGGAAAAATGGCACATGTGAGGGAGAGTGTGGGACTGGCGTAATGCAACAAACTCGTGAATGTGATAACCCTCCGCCTGAAAATGGAGGAGCTGATTGTGTTGGAGCATTTTCCCGACCTGTTTCTTGTCAGTTGGAAAGATGTCCTGGTATTTCCAATTGTTTTCATCTAATTGTTATAATTTTTCTTTTTTTACTTTATAAATCTTCTTAAATATGCACTATGTTTGTGTTGTTGCTTTTTACTTGTTGGATTGAAAGGAAATTATATCAAAGGAAAATGTAAATACGGAGAGATACAAAGAACAAATAGTATTCAAAATGATACTTTAACCCTATTCAGGCTGGGCTTTTATGGGCTCTGAAATGGCGGGGGGGACTATTTAGTAATTATAATTACGTCATTACTTCTTCGTTGACGTCATCAAAACTCTCAAAAAAGGTCTTTTTGGCCTTGTGAAATGACAAACTCAATGGCGAATGTTAGTACCTAAATTTTTTGATATTTTGTAGTATTTGTACCAAGTATAAAAAAAATTTGTTTACGTAATAGTTATGATGTCATCGGCATCGTCAAAATATGGAAATTTTCATATAAAAGACATTATTCAATAACCAAGTTAGAAGTTAGTTCCAGCATTTGAATAAATTTAACAAAGTAGAGCCTATTGTGAAAAAATGCTGATGTCATATTTGATTTTTCTGAAAAATTTGTGAAAGAATGATATATAACAGTGTATAGTTTACTTTCACTAAATTTTACCCTAATGATGACGGATGAAAATAGAGAAATGACAAAAAGCGTGCCGAAAGAGAGTAATCGTATTTATATAACAAAACAATTTTAAGCTTATTGAAATAAAGTTGTTTTAGACGAATTCCAAAATTTTCATATTTGGGATTTTGGTCATGTCAATAAAATGTCAGAATGCTCAAGGTGAGCATAATTTTTCAAAATAAAACTTTTCCCAAAATATTCCTATATAAATTTTAGGAAAAGTCAGAAAATCTCAGGGTCATAGCATGTTTCTTTAAGAAGTTATTTTAAAAAAACCTGGAGGGGGGTGAGGACCAAATGGTCCGCCCTCCAGCCTTAATAGGGTTAAGAACTAAAGTGATGTTTGGATGTTTTTAGTCTGAAACATGTTGTTATAGTTATCTTTTTAATCTATAAGATATAGGTTTTGGTTGAATTAGTAATTTCATTATATTTGATGTTGAAATTAATTTAGATATGTGCACTGTTGCGGATGCTGGAGACAATGAAGTTGTTGAATTTAGGGAGGGAAATGGTTATTGCACATGCATGCGTAATGGAGATGGTAGTAAAAGCTATATATCATCTTGTGTGACATGTAGCACAGGATTGTCTTACATACGTCAATTTAAGGTGTGCGGTTTGAAAGTTCACGATGAACCCTGCACTGGTATGAGTCATATTCTTTTCTAATAATCAAATTTCTCTCTTTTTCTTATTGCTTTGTCTTTAAGCTGAAATAAAAACTTTTTATATTTATATATATTTTGTGAGTACTTTTGTACATGTTTTCTATTTTTTAAATATTTTAACGCATGGAGATATATATATATTAGAGTTGTTAATTTTCCATGTCGTGAATCTAGCGCGTTTATTTAGACCCTGAATGTTTCATCAATGGTGTTCTGCGTTCTGAACGGGAATTTCCATTAACCGAGCAATCTCAATGTTCTTCTTCTTACTACTCTTGTAATGATGCTGGAATAAGAAATATTGTGCAGTGTGACAGATCATCAGTTGGTGTCTACTTTGGTTTGAATAGAGCTGGAAGCTGGACATGCATAGGTGGATCACCTTCTCCCACTTGTGGAGCAGGTAGTTATCAGTTTTTTAATTTTCCTTTCTCTAAAGCTTTTTTTTATTTGTTGTATAAACTGTAAAGTGTTTATTATGTTTTTTTTGTATGGAGTGAAGAATAAAGAAGTAATTATTTGATTCGTTATTTTTTGTTCATTTTTATTTAAGATTATGTATGTATTGGCAAATTCGACTTCTCGAATGTAAGGGACGTAACAGATAGTAGTTGTACGAGATACATTCTTTGCCAAAATGAACAAGCGCTAAGTAGAGTTTGCGATGATGGGCAGTATTTCAATTTTCTTTTACTACGATGTCAAAGAGGTCTACCACAAAATCAACAATGTTCACGTAAGCATTTTTAATATTCTGTAACAGCTGTTTTTACATTTTTAAACCCCTAATTTTGTTTATGTTTGTGAGTTTTTTTCAACTTTTATAAGAAGCATGTTTGATATTTCTTAAATATTTGTATGGATGCTTTTATTTGACTTCTTAGCTCTTTTCAGAGTTGTTAAGTTTTCTTGTGGTGAATCTATCGCGTTTGTTTAGACCCTGAATGTTTCATCAATGGTGTTCTGCGTTCTGATCGGGAATTTCCATTAACCGAGCAATCTCAATGTTCTTCTTCTTACTACTCTTGTAATGATGCTGGAATAAGAAATATTGTGCAGTGTGACAGTTCATCAGTTGGTGTCTACTTTGGTTTGAATAGCGCTGGAAGCTGGACATGCATAGGTGGATCACCTTCTCCAACTTGTGGAGCAGGTAGTTATCACTTTTTACCTTTTCCTTTCTCTTTGGGGCGTCCTGACGGATGGCCAAACTAACTAACTAACTAACTTTCTCTAAAGCTTTTTTTATTTGTTGTATAAACTGTAAAGTGTTTATTATGTTTTTTTTGTATGGAGTGAAGAATAAAGAAGTAATTATTTGATTCGTTATTTTTTGTTCATTTTTATTTAAGATTATGTATGTATTGGCAAATTCGACTTCTCGAATGTAAGGGACGTAACAGATAGTAGTTGTACGAGATACATTCTTTGCCAAAATGAACAAGCGCTAAGTAGAGTTTGCGATGATGGGCAGTATTTCAATTTTCTTTTACTACGATGTCAAAGAGGTCTACCACAAAATCAACAATGTTCACGTAAGCATTTTTAATATTCTGTAACAACTGTTTTTACATTTTTAAACCCCTAATTTTGTTTATGTTTGTGAGTTTTTTTCAACTTTTATAAGAAGCATGTTTGATATTTCTTAAATATTTGTATGGATGCTTTTATTTGACTTCTTAGCTCTTTTCAGAGTTGTTAAGTTTTCTTGTGGTGAATCTATCGCGTTTGTTTAGACCCTGAATGTTTCATCAATGGTGTTCTGCGTTCTGATCGGGAATTTCCATTAACCGAGCAATCTCAATGTTCTTCTTCTTACTACTCTTGTAATGATGCTGGAATAAGAAATATTGTGCAGTGTGACAGTTCATCAGTTGGTGTCTACTTTGGTTTGAATAGCGCTGGAAGCTGGACATGCATAGGTGGATCACCTTCTCCAACTTGTGGAGCAGGTAGTTATCACTTTTTACCTTTTCCTTTCTCTTTGGGGCGTCCTGACGGATGGCCAAACTAACTAACTAACTAACTTTCTCTAAAGCTTTTTTTATTTGTTGTATAAACTGTAAAGTGTTTATTATGTTTTTTGTATGGAGTGAAGAATAAAGAAGTAATTATTTGATTCGTTATTTTTTGTTCATTTTTATTTAAGATTATGTATGTATTGGCAAATTCGACTTCTCGAATGTAAGGGACGTAACAGATAGTAGTTGTACGAGATACATTCTTTGCCAAAATGAACAAGCGCTAAGTAGAGTTTGCGATGATGGGCAGTATTTCAATTTTCTTTTACTACGATGTCAAAGAGGTCTACCACAAAATCAACAATGTTCACGTAAGCATTTTTAATATTCTGTAACAACTGTTTTTACATTTTTAAACCCCTAATTTTGTTTATGTTTGTGAGTTTTTTTCAACTTTTATAAGAAGCATGTTTGATATTTCTTAAATATTTGTATGGATGCTTTTATTTGACTTCTTAGCTCTTTTCAGAGTTGTTAAGTTTTCTTGTGGTGAATCTATCGCGTTTGTTTAGACCCTGAATGTTTCATCAATGGTGTTCTGCGTTCTGATCGGGAATTTCCATTAACCGAGCAATCTCAATGTTCTTCTTCTTACTACTCTTGTAATGATGCTGGAATAAGAAATATTGTGCAGTGTGACAGTTCATCAGTTGGTGTCTACTTTGGTTTGAATAGCGCTGGAAGCTGGACATGCATAGGTGGATCACCTTCTCCAACTTGTGGAGCAGGTAGTTATCACTTTTTACCTTTTCCTTTCTCTTTGGGGCGTCCTGACGGATGGCCAAACTAACTAACTAACTAACTTTCTCTAAAGCTTTTTTTATTTGTTGTATAAACTGTAAAGTGTTTATTATGTTTTTTTTGTATGGAGTGAAGAATAAAGAAGTAATTATTTGATTCGTTATTTTTTGTTCATTTTTATTTAAGATTATGTATGTATTGGCAAATTCGACTTCTCGAATGTAAGGGACGTAACAGATAGTAGTTGTACGAGATACATTCTTTGCCAAAATGAACAAGCGCTAAGTAGAGTTTGCGATGATGGGCAGTATTTCAATTTTCTTTTACTACGATGTCAAAGAGGTCTACCACAAAATCAACAATGTTCACGTAAGCATTTTTAATATTCTGTAACAGCTGTTTTTACATTTTTAAACCCCTAATTTTGTTTATGTTTGTGAGTTTTTTTCAACTTTTATAAGAAGCATGTTTGATATTTCTTAAATATTTGTATGGATGCTTTTATTTGACTTCTTAGCTCTTTTCAGAGTTGTTAAGTTTTCTTGTGGTGAATCTATCGCGTTTGTTTAGACCCTGAATGTTTCATCAATGGTGTTCTGCGTTCTGATCGGGAATTTCCATTAACCGAGCAATCTCAATGTTCTTCTTCTTACTACTCTTGTAATGATGCTGGAATAAGAAATATTGTGCAGTGTGACAGTTCATCAGTTGGTGTCTACTTTGGTTTGAATAGCGCTGGAAGCTGGACATGCATAGGTGGATCACCTTCTCCAACTTGTGGAGCAGGTAGTTATCACTTTTTACCTTTTCCTTTCTCTTTGGGGCGTCCTGACGGATGGCCAAACTAACTAACTAACTAACTTTCTCTAAAGCTTTTTTTATTTGTTGTATAAACTGTAAAGTGTTTATTATGTTTTTTTTGTATGGAGTGAAGAATAAAGAAGTAATTATTTGATTCGTTATTTTTTGTTCATTTTTATTTAAGATTATGTATGTATTGGCAAATTCGACTTCTCGAATGTAAGGGACGTAACAGATAGTAGTTGTACGAGATACATTCTTTGCCAAAATGAACAAGCGCTAAGTAGAGTTTGCGATGATGGGCAGTATTTCAATTTTCTTTTACTACGATGTCAAAGAGGTCTACCACAAAATCAACAATGTTCACGTAAGCATTTTTAATATTCTGTAACAACTGTTTTTACATTTTTAAACCCCTAATTTTGTTTATGTTTGTGAGTTTTTTTCAACTTTTATAAGAAGCATGTTTGATATTTCTTAAATATTTGTATGGATGCTTTTATTTGACTTCTTAGCTCTTTTCAGAGTTGTTAAGTTTTCTTGTGGTGAATCTATCGCGTTTGTTTAGACCCTGAATGTTTCATCAATGGTGTTCTGCGTTCTGATCGGGAATTTCCATTAACCGAGCAATCTCAATGTTCTTCTTCTTACTACTCTTGTAATGATGCTGGAATAAGAAATATTGTGCAGTGTGACAGTTCATCAGTTGGTGTCTACTTTGGTTTGAATAGCGCTGGAAGCTGGACATGCATAGGTGGATCACCTTCTCCAACTTGTGGAGCAGGTAGTTATCACTTTTTACCTTTTCCTTTCTCTTTGGGGCGTCCTGACGGATGGCCAAACTAACTAACTAACTAACTTTCTCTAAAGCTTTTTTTATTTGTTGTATAAACTGTAAAGTGTTTATTATGTTTTTTTTGTATGGAGTGAAGAATAAAGAAGTAATTATTTGATTCGTTATTTTTTGTTCATTTTTATTTAAGATTATGTATGTATTGGCAAATTCGACTTCTCGAATGTAAGGGACGTAACAGATAGTAGTTGTACGAGATACATTCTTTGCCAAAATGAACAAGCGCTAAGTAGAGTTTGCGATGATGGGCAGTATTTCAATTTTCTTTTACTACGATGTCAAAGAGGTCTACCACAAAATCAACAATGTTCACGTAAGCATTTTTAATATTCTGTAACAGCTGTTTTTACATTTTTAAACCCCTAATTTTGTTTATGTTTGTGAGTTTTTTTCAACTTTTATAAGAAGCATGTTTGATATTTCTTAAATATTTGTATGGATGCTTTTATTTGACTTCTTAGCTCTTTTCAGAGTTGTTAAGTTTTCTTGTGGTGAATCTATCGCGTTTGTTTAGACCCTGAATGTTTCATCAATGGTGTTCTGCGTTCTGATCGGGAATTTCCATTAACCGAGCAATCTCAATGTTCTTCTTCTTACTACTCTTGTAATGATGCTGGAATAAGAAATATTGTGCAGTGTGACAGTTCATCAGTTGGTGTCTACTTTGGTTTGAATAGCGCTGGAAGCTGGACATGCATAGGTGGATCACCTTCTCCAACTTGTGGAGCAGGTAGTTATCACTTTTTACCTTTTTCTTTCTCTTTGGGGCGTCCTGACGGATGGCCAAACTAACTAACTAACTAACTTTCTCTAAAGCTTTTTTTATTTGTTGTATAAACTGTAAAGTGTTTATTATGTTTTTTTTGTATGGAGTGAAGAATAAAGAAGTAATTATTTGATTCGTTATTTTTTGTTCATTTTTATTTAAGATTATGTATGTATTGGCAAATTCGACTTCTCGAATGTAAGGGACGTAACAGATAGTAGTTGTACGAGATACATTCTTTGCCAAAATGAACAAGCGCTAAGTAGAGTTTGCGATGATGGGCAGTATTTCAATTTTCTTTTACTACGATGTCAAAGAGGTCTACCACAAAATCAACAATGTTCACGTAAGCATTTTTAATATTCTGTAACAACTGTTTTTACATTTTTAAACCCCTAATTTTGTTTATGTTTGTGAGTTTTTTTCAACTTTTATAAGAAGCATGTTTGATATTTCTTAAATATTTGTATGGATGCTTTTATTTGACTTCTTAGCTCTTTTCAGAGTTGTTAAGTTTTCTTGTGGTGAATCTATCGCGTTTGTTTAGACCCTGAATGTTTCATCAATGGTGTTCTGCGTTCTGATCGGGAATTTCCATTAACCGAGCAATCTCAATGTTCTTCTTCTTACTACTCTTGTAATGATGCTGGAATAAGAAATATTGTGCAGTGTGACAGTTCATCAGTTGGTGTCTACTTTGGTTTGAATAGCGCTGGAAGCTGGACATGCATAGGTGGATCACCTTCTCCAACTTGTGGAGCAGGTAGTTATCACTTTTTACCTTTTCCTTTCTCTTTGGGGCGTCCTGACGGATGGCCAAACTAACTAACTAACTAACTTTCTCTAAAGCTTTTTTTATTTGTTGTATAAACTGTAAAGTGTTTATTATGTTTTTTTTGTATGGAGTGAAGAATAAAGAAGTAATTATTTGATTCGTTATTTTTTGTTCATTTTTATTTAAGATTATGTATGTATTGGCAAATTCGACTTCTCGAATGTAAGGGACGTAACAGATAGTAGTTGTACGAGATACATTCTTTGCCAAAATGAACAAGCGCTAAGTAGAGTTTGCGATGATGGGCAGTATTTCAATTTTCTTTTACTACGATGTCAAAGAGGTCTACCACAAAATCAACAATGTTCACGTAAGCATTTTTAATATTCTGTAACAACTGTTTTTACATTTTTAAACCCCTAATTTTGTTTATGTTTGTGAGTTTTTTTCAACTTTTATAAGTAGCATGTTTGATATTTCTTAAATATTTGTATGGATGCTTTTATTTGACTTCTTAGCTCTTTTCAGAGTTGTTAAGTTTTCTTGTGGTGAATCTATCGCGTTTGTTTAGACCCTGAATGTTTCATCAATGGTGTTCTGCGTTCTGATCGGGAATTTCCATTAACCGAGCAATCTCAATGTTCTTCTTCTTACTACTCTTGTAATGATGCTGGAATAAGAAATATTGTGCAGTGTGACAGTTCATCAGTTGGTGTCTACTTTGGTTTGAATAGCGCTGGAAGCTGGACATGCATAGGTGGATCACCTTCTCCAACTTGTGGAGCAGGTAGTTATCACTTTTTACCTTTTCCTTTCTCTTTGGGGCGTCCTGACGGATGGCCAAACTAACTAACTAACTAACTTTCTCTAAAGCTTTTTTTATTTGTTGTATAAACTGTAAAGTGTTTATTATGTTTTTTTTGTATGGAGTGAAGAATAAAGAAGTAATTATTTGATTCGTTATTTTTTGTTCATTTTTATTTAAGATTATGTATGTATTGGCAAATTCGACTTCTCGAATGTAAGGGACGTAACAGATAGTAGTTGTACGAGATACATTCTTTGCCAAAATGAACAAGCGCTAAGTAGAGTTTGCGATGATGGGCAGTATTTCAATTTTCTTTTACTACGATGTCAAAGAGGTCTACCACAAAATCAACAATGTTCACGTAAGCATTTTTAAAATTCTGTAACAGCTGTTTTTACATTTTCTAAAACTATTTCAGGTTGTGCAACAGACTGCCTACCGAATTCGTCGTGCGTTTATTCTGCAATCAATGATAATTACCTTTGTCAGTGTGACGATGGGTTTTTCGGGAATGCAAATGACGGTTGTATTGGTAAGATGGGGATAAATCTTTTCAGTTTCGCAGTTGGTGTCCTATTCGTGCTTTAGTTTTATAAGAGTACTGTTGTTGTCTGTATAATTTTATAAATATTTTCCAATCTTTCAGCTGCTGCCTGTGCCGCTGTGTCTTCGGGAAATTATCCGTTAATTTCCGAAAATCAATGTGACAACCGGTATTATACTTGCACAAGTGATCGTTCACGCGTAGATGCAATCTGCGACCAAAACCATTATTTTGGCTTGGAGAATGGGGAGTGGAAGTGTATTGAGGGCAATGTTCCTGATTCGTGTCGGGCTACATTTGATTATCCAAGTATGTATAACCAATTGACCCTATAACATTCTTCAATGGTCAGGTAGAATCATCATTACCTAATTTTAGAATACCTTTGTATTGGGAAACTTATTACCCGCGGTAGTTACGATGTTGCTGATCCTACGGACATATTTTGCAATCGGTTTATTACTTGTTCTACGGAAGTTGATGATGCCAAGATTGAAGATATTAAAGCAGTCGTTTCTTCGTGTAACACAGGAACATACTTTTCCGTTGACACATGCTCTGCAACCCCACCAACTGATCGGACTTGTCAAAGTATAACATTTTTGTAGAAGAATAAATGAACCAAACAATATTGTGATTAACTTTTTTTAGATTCCCAATCTACCTCTTGTAATGGAGTAGTTGGAAGACGTTTGGCTATTGCCGACGATCCTTCGTCATTTATCGAGTGCACATCTGGAAACCAACAAGTAGTGGTTAAATGTCCAAACGACGTCATTACCTATAACAACATTCAAATTAGCAATGGGATGTTTTATTCTTCTCTCTACAAGACATGTGTCAATACAACGAGTGGAACACCGCCAGGTATGGATTTTTCGTTGAGTGAATAAATCAATTTAATATCATTTCCAAAAAAAACTTTAGTAGTCGACCGTGATTCAACGAATTTGTGCGCTGACATTGATGATGAAGTCGTAGGTAACAATCGATACCGAATCTCTTTACCTGATCCTCAAGATAATACATGCGTAAAATTTATTGATTGCTTTGAACATACGTTATCTCAAGACACATCCAGTAGTTGTTCGAGTCATATGATTTTTAATCGAGACAAACACAGATGTGATTTTGATTTCGATTACATATGTCCCCAAAATTGATAGCTCCGTGAACATGTTTACTGTCCGTTTTCTCTTTCATTTTTCACTTGATTTTTCAAGCTACAATTATTTTTCTATTTATCGACTCTCGTATTTTTCAAAAGAAAAGGTTACTACTAAATGACAGTTTATAGTGGGGAATTTCAGCCAATTTATTTATCATTTACACATTTTTACTTTCGTTCATACGAAAAAACAAGTCGATTTCTCAGATATCGATTAGCTGAAGTAAGAGTAAGCAAGCTGAAAAAACATCTGTATGACCACTACCTAAAAATCTTCCTTTTGTTCACTACTACCAGTTTGACTTTAAATTCGTTACGCATATATTAGTTTCTTTGTTTTATTCGTCTTCTCTTCTTATCTACCATCTGGTATCAATCTATTTTCATTCGTTAACCTTTTTCTTCCACATTTGTTTTTTTTGCACTTATTTAATTCACACCGCATTATATTAACATTAGTTATTCCGTGCACCATGTCGATTGTGAACGTATAAACGAGTATTGTAGTTTTATGCACTTATGTATAACGTTTGGAAGTAAGAACATTCATGCAAATGTTGTTTTATTTTTGCAAATGTCATTGGCAACCCTTCTCATAGACTGGTCGAAACATTATTGGCAAATTAATGACTATATCACGTCCAACAGTAGTGGAGTGGAATTAGTTCAAAGTACCCTCTAGCCTGGACAAAAATATAATAAAGCTAAGATTAATCTTAGAGGTCAAGTGGAATGACCAAAGGAAAAGCCCCGTCAATTGGACCTTGGGAAAGTCCATTTTTGGGCAAAATACAAAATGGCTGACAGGGTGCCATAGTGTTTTGGGAACACCAAATTCGTAAGTATTATATATCATTGGAAAGATAATTTTATGCTGAACAATTTTCTTATAAAATAGAGAGGCTTATGTGTCCATGTGCATATTAAAAACTAAATAAATCTACGAAAATATTTCTCCGTCAGTATCGTTATCACTCATATCGATGTCGTCCAAATCCTAAAAACAAAACATCAATTTTAATAATATTAATACCTCAAGGACATCAAACATAATTGATTGTTGTAGATAGAGAAATACCATTCGGATTCTCAGAAATACAGTTACAGAGAAAAGATATTAAAAATATATATCTTACATACGGTGAATAAATTTGCCATTATTAAATTATAATGATAAACAACATTTTTATTTATTTTCAAAAGCTTTTCGGACTACGTCCATCCTCAGTGAAACAATATAAACTGAAAGTGTTACAAAACTCAAAATTAAAACAGAATGGTTTTATCATGCTTGAAATACCATACTGTGAGAATAATGAGAAAACGTCAAAAATATTTTTGAAATAACTTTACATGTTCACAAAGTCGACATCAAGTAAATATAAAATGGATTACAAAAAGGGTAAAATCACTATTCCCCCTGAAGAACAAAAACATTCATCCCTCGTGTAAAATTTATAAAGGCATTTGTACCTATGATGTGGAGTACATAGGGGAAACGAAATAAAACATCAGTGTACGATGGAGAGAGCATCAAAGCAGCAGTGGAAAATCGAAACCAGCTAAACATCTATTGCAGAATCCTGAACACTCCTTTGTATGGTTAATTTTCATGGTTCATCAGCTCCACTCCACGATAGAACAAGAAAAACATCGAAGCTTCCTTTATTGCTCTTCAGAGACCAATCCTTAATGACCAAGAAACTTTTAACACATTAAATCTTTTCAGAAATGGAATTACATAATCATTATAGCTTTTTATATGTATTTATTACTTTAATTGCTATTTTAGATTTTATTGCCCTTTTATTCACATATAACTATAGCAACCATACTGTTTTAATTTTGAGTTTTGTAACTCTTTCAGTTTATATTGTTTCACTGAGGATGGACGTAGTCCGAAAAGCTTTTGAAAATAAATAAAAATTTTAGGATAAAAATGTTGTTTATAATTATAACATATCTTACAGCTTTGTTGTTACAACTTTCTCCATGACATCCACCACACATGCTGGTATACACATTTCAAACCATGTTTCCTGCATGTACATATATTGGCTCCACATTGATTCTTGGATGATGTCTTTTGATGATGACAACTGCACCGGATAACTTTTAATAATTATGTGAGCGCAATTTTCCTGTCTGTAATTATAGGCGTAAGATATCCATCAACTGATTTCCATCCCCATTCTTTTGGATCCAGATTAGATGCCTCGTCAATGTCGAGATTCATTCAAGCCACACAAGGTCGAGATTCATTTCTGGTGCGAAACATTTTGCTAATGCAAGATCTTCGAAAGACTTAAAATTAAGCTTCAACAAACCATGGGTATGTGATCCGGGTATTATTACCACAGCGTTGGCGAAACTAGAAGCAGTCTTATGCTTCAACCGCTTCATAGTTTGAATTTTTTGTGATGAAGCCGAAGAAATTAATATTATCCCCATTCCATGAAAGGTGCCTTTTCCAGTTATGCAGTGTGCAGATATTATGGTCAATATTGTCTGCAACCCATTGCGTGAACTTAAGTTGTTGTTGTTCTATTGGACCTACTTCTCTACTTTCCGCAGGTGACTGCTTGAACAATTTTACTTCACCGGAAGATATAGAAAACCCAAATTTTGACAAATGATTTATCTATATCTACAGCTATTCCAAACGGGATTGAGGCTATCATAGATCCTGGTCTTGACGTTTGTGCTATGCATTGGCCAATACTCAGTTGCGAGGATACAAGTTGAGTTAAAAATATCATCATACTTCCAGGTACCCAATATTTTGCATACTCAAGATTGCTCATTTCACTAAGTGATGGATATTCAGATTTGTCGCATGGAGTTTCTTTGATGTCACGTTTAATGATTTTAGCAACTGTAGCGATTATATCATTTTGTGTCTGCTCCTTCATTTTTTTAAACCTCTCTAATAGAAAGACAGCCATGTCCCTGAAGCGAACTAGATTGGGTCTGCCAGGGCGCTCTCCAAAAAAGATATGTTCTCCATAAAATGCAGTTAGCTTCCGCTTTAACTAGATCATTACATGTTGACAGGCGACCATTTATTTCTCCTCCCCAGTCATCACCTCTGCGTTCACAAATATCGAGGAGGGATTCATAAAATGGTATTGTTCTTACTTGAACAACAGTGGAATACTTACGTTCAACATCTTCCAATCAAAATAATGTGAACTGCTTTTGACTGCTGATCGCAGCAACTTCTTTCTAGGTTGTATTTTTGGTTGATCTCGAATATCAACAAATCGTCTTCTACAGTCATGATGAACCACAACCGTTCCAATCAGAGTTTGTTTTGATAGTTCTATGAAATAGCTAAATGAAAATCAAAAATTGAAATATAGAGAATTAATCTAGATCCGTTTGAGCCATAGGTTGTATTATCGATTAAAAAAGGTTTATTATCAAATGAAATAAAACGTACACAAATCAACTTTTATTCTATTTGAGTACTCCATCGCAGGTGTTTTGAATATAACAAACATGGACGTTTCTAACGGTTTCTTCAAAAAGTACAAAATAAAAATTCTAGACTAGAAATTTTATGCTTTGAAATGGAAAAAGGGAAGGAAAAACATTCTAATTCCAGAGATGCGCGAAAATAAATGGGTGCGCGAAATAACATTGTTAGGGGGTGCGCGAAAGTATAAGGGCCACCAAAATTAAAGGAATTAAGGTAATATTGCATATTGCATCAAAACATTCGAAAACAATAAAAAAACATTAGAACAAGATTAGCTAAGCAAAAAAGATACTGCAAAGCATTTCGTGGGCAATCCTACAAGTTAATAAGCTACCCTCTAGAGCGAATAACTTTTATTAGGTTCATATTTAGGGCATTGTTTATATAAGAAAATTGATCAGCATAAAACTTTCCGATGACATATAATACTTATGATTTTGGTGATATCAGCCATTTTGAATTTTGCCCAAAAATGGACTTTCCCAAGGTCCAATCGATGGGGCTTTTTTGGCCAATCCTGACATTATACTGAACCTCTGTGCCAAATTTTAGCTTTATTATATTTTTGACCGGGTCATACCACAATTCCACTCTACTACAGATGATCTGTCGAGCTGGATCACTCTGGAGATATTGCAAAACCAGTAAACGACCTTAACAAAAGTTTTTTTTGTAAAATTACTACAGTCGAATCTCTAATTAGCGGACACCCTCGGTGAGGAGAGGTTTTGTCCGCTAATTAGAGATGTCCGCTAATTGGAAGGTCGACTTTTTTCAGTTATTTCAAACATTTTGACCAGGTTAAGGGTTTATAGGTAATAAAAATAATAGTTATATCTTCAAGTCATAGTTATACATGCTTAAAACAATCGCATATGCGAGCTTGTCTCTTTTGTGTGATTATCAAACTTTCCATCTTTTCACGTATGCTAACTATAGCGTTCATGTCTTCCACACTCAAACAATATGTATTAACGAGCCTATCGAGCAGCACCACTGCTTCTCGGGGTCTAATCTGAGGTGTATCAACATTCTCTTTACCCTGGTCAGCTTCGTCTTCACTTTCGAGTTCGACTGCAATGTCATCAGCAGCACCATAATATTCCTGGATGCAGGTAGCCACAGAAGCACGTATCCAGTCAACCTCATCCGAATTGATAGGGGGGATGATGTGCAGAGATCTTCATCAAAGATCGAGTATTCGGCAGCAGAAATGCCACCATCGAGTTGAAGTTCCTCGGTTAATTCGTTGAAGAGATTTTTATTCGGCATTTTCGTCGCTTTCAGCTCTAGTAGATTGCTCTACAATAACACACTTTGCAAAGCAACTTTTAATGGTACCTTGCGATACTTCCTTCCATGCGCTTGTTATCCATTCTATAGCTTAGAGGACGTCAACTTCATTAGCTATTCCGTAGGCATCGCGGTCATCAGCAATCCGAGCTATTACGTATCGCATAAGCTTTTTTCTGTACTTAACAATGAAACTGTTTATTATACCAGCGTCTAATGGCTGCAGGCGCGAAGTGGTATTTTTGGGAAGAAAAACAACTTAGATGTTGCTGTATTTTCCAATCAAACTTTCCGGATGCACGGTAGCATTATCCAAAAATAATATGACATTTCGTTTTTGAAACTTCATTTGTCGGTTCAGGCGCTCCAAGATATCTTCCATAATGTCGACTTGCATCCATGATTTCGGGTTTGAATAATACGACACTTGGGCACGTTTACCAGCAGCATTTTCTTTGCAAAAACACCTTGGGTTTTTGCTTTTCCAAATAACGATTGGTTTTCCAATCTTACCACCATCAGCACTAACGAAGAAAGCGACAGTCACTCTCTGCTCTGACTTTTTTCCACCTTTAGTTTTCTTTCCTTTTTCAGTCATTTCTTTACTTGGGAGTACTCTGAAGAAACAGCCGCTCTTGTCCATGTTCCAAATATTTTGAAGGTCGAACCCATTACATAATTCCTTAATCCTCTCCATCCACGACTCAATTGTTGTTTCGGATACGCTCAATGACTCTCCAGATATTTGTTTCTCTCGAATACCATCGTTTAACTTCCACTTTTCAAGCCAACCATCGGAAGCTTTAAAATCATCCAATTCAGCTTGATTTAAAGATGCTTTTATGTTCATAGCTTCCTCTTTCAATATTGGTCCAGTTACATAAATGCCTGAAGCTTCACATTTTTTGTACTACGCGTAAAGTATGTCGTTTATAGCTTTAAACTTTTGGTGGTTCCCACGTTGCATGTGTTTGTAACCTTTACCTTGGAAGTTTTCGTATTCTGCTCGTAAACGAGCTTGGTTGGCGACAACATTTGCTCCTTGCGTTTTGCCAGTTTTGAATTCCGATGCAACCTCTCTACAACTAATCTTCTTTCTTTTCTTCACTTCCTCTAATATTTTAATCTTCTCATCCAAACTTAGACAACGTTTGGAGAGTTTACCAGCCGCTTTCTTCTTACTATTGCTGACCAACCGACGCCATAGCTACGACTCAAGTGAAGAAAACAGCATAACGTTCGAATTTTCAAAAAGCGAAAACATGTATCAAGTTTGAATATTCGAAAATCGAACGTGTAGACGTAATAAAGTTAGTTGTTTTTTTTATGTTTCATTATTTCAAGATGGAAAAAACACTCTTCATAGTAGAGTCAATGGATCAAGGTATTGAAATTATTATTAATAATGAAGCTGGAATAAAATTTTCCTTCGATTCTTACGTCCGTGGTTTTCATGTACACAAAAACGTGTGGTCTCCTATTATTGGTGAAGAGGGATTAAAATGTTACCATGAAAAGGAAAATGACACATACGAGTTTGCGATTGCTGTATACCGTGATGATCTTTGTCGGAGTTACGTTGTTGGACATGTACCAAAGAATATATCAAAGGTATTGGTGCAATTTTTACAACTGCCAAATTCATTTCTTAGTAAATGCTTGAAAAGTAAATACTTAAAATGACTAACAGTATATTATTAAAAAGAAAGAATATCGCATAAATAAATATTGCTATTTTGATTTCACTTGTCCGCTAATTAGAGAGCAAATACATAGAAAAACTTGATTTGGTGCAATGAAAATCTGTCCGCTAATCAGAGTGTCCGCTAATTGACTGTCCGCTAATTAGAACGTTAAATATAAGGTTTTGACCATGTTTTCGTCCGTGCAAAGGGTTTTTGTCCGTTAATTTGAGGTGTCCGCTAATTGGAGTGTCCGTTAATTAGAGATTTGACTGTACATTAATCCCAAAAAGTTTCGGCGCGACAAACTTGCTTTAATTGGCATGAAAATTATTTTAAAGTGTTTTGTTGATTGCATAAGATGCTTTAGTAATTTTACATAACGTGCAAAATAGCTTCTGTCAATGTTTCCAAATTTTCTACTTTTCAAAAACTGTCACTTATATTGAAAGCCTAAAAAAACAAATAAAATTAAAACGAACTTTTTCATTTGACACTCTATAAAAATTTTGATTACATATGCAGATAAACTAGAATTGCAGACTTTAGCAAATAAGTCAAAAACCAATCTGAAAAATGGAGAACCTACATTTATTCACAAAAGCTGCAGAACTGAACTCAGAAATTCATCACGACGTGTAAAAGTCAGTCAAAGTATCCAAGAAGAATGTGTCGACAAGGTCTCATCAGCACAGGAGATTTGGGGTTGGACCTTAAGAAAAAAAAGTGTCAAGCTGAAACTTTCAAGAATTACTCTTTATAATGTTACCTTTGACATACTAAAAAAACCCTTATTCCCTGTGGGTGGAACACCCTCATTTGACGCCATTTTGAGTAGACATATGTAGTAAATAAAGTCACGAATATATATATATATAACGGTATACTTTACAGTTTGTAATGATTGAACACTCCTAATGTTCCAAAGACCCTAATGTTCGATTTCAATCCTAAAAGTAAACAATATATTTGGTTAAAGATATCTGTTTGAGAAATTTTAAAATGAAAAGAATGAAGCTTCATGTTTAATAACTTTTTTCTTTAAACATGGAGCTTCCTGTTATCATTCTTTTTTATATTAATATAGCAATTATGTTATATGCTTACTTACTTTATACTTCCATGTCGTCTAAAATATTGAAAATATTGCAGTTGCTGTCGAAGTCATCTTCCGTATCGGGAATCAAACCCTAATAAGAAAAATATTCACAGTGATAAATTATCCTATTCAAGTCAATTTTCGGAATTTTCCTTTCTTCAACCTATGGTACACTTCCAAAAATATAATTTCTAGAATTTATTTTACCTCGACGTTCTCGCATATTTCTCCTCTGCATTTTTCCCATGCTGAAACACATTTGAGACCATATCTTTTGCAGGAACAAAGCATCGAGCTGCAGATATTGTTCAGTGATTTGCAACCACATTTTATAAACTTCAATAGGTCCGTAGGTGCTACTTCGTTGTCGGCCGCAACTGAAACATAGTTTGATCCTTCCAGCTTCCATCCCCATTCCAATGGATCTGGAGTAACTTCATTCAGTGTTTGCCATACAACCACCTGTTGATGAGCACGAAAACTATGTTGAACAGCCGCTCTTTTAGTTGGTGGAAGATTCTCAGGGAGGATATAACCTTTGGCAGCCATATCCATAAATTTCCCGTAGCTAAATAAGTGAGAAAAACAATATCTTCTGATAAAACAATAACATTGATATAATAACACAGTGTACTACTAGCAGATAGAATAAGTGACCTACCGCAATTTAGTTAATGAATCTTTTCCTCCATAAAGATAAAGGAACAACGAGATACCAGCCTCTCCAACTTCAACTTGACCAGCGGCGTTGTCACCTATAATGTCCATCAAACCTTGCAGTTGTTTAGAAGTCTCTAACTATTTCAGCAGTGATGTTTTTCCTTTGTGGTGAACTGCTGAGGTGGTATCGCAACCAGTCCATGCATGTAATACTAACAAATAACGCTGTATTATAGGCGATATTTTTTCCAGAGAAGATCTAATACTGAACGTTGCCTTTGATTTTTCAGAAGTAAAACTTACATCAGCCATTTCACTGTTCCAATGGAAAAGAAAAAGCAGAGCAACATCAGTGTCATCAGATACCAAATAAACTTTCTGACCACTTCTTGCAATTTCTATCGCACGCTTTGCAATTTCTGTATCAGCATCTTCTTGGCAATTGGTGACAGTGTGTCCATCTTCGATTAGATATCCTGATAGTGTATTAATGAAACAGGCTTTTGTTTTCGCTGTTTCATAGGAAATCTTCTTGTTTTATGTTGACTTTGATGGACGCATTACAATGAACCTTCGGACAAGCTTTCTTCTTTGTGGATCGTCAGGAATGCTCATGATCTTTGGTAGATGGTGTCGCATTGTATCCATCAAAATGAAACAAGCAGGTACCAAAACATCTCCTAACATATTGCGAGTACTGGATGAATATATCCCCAAAAGTGGAGTTTCCATTCCATCGTACCTTATGGAGAAGTGCACCCCCATCAAGAACATGCGGAGAACCTTCGTCAACTCTCCGTCTGTTTATAAGAAGTATATTTCGAAGTACAGCTTTGTTTGGTTTGCGCATTATTCCATCTTTGAAGAGAGACATCGGAAATGGAGTCAACTCGTAATTGAAATACTTTTCCTGTTCGGTTTGTCGTTTCTTGTTGTGCTATGACAATGAGACGCAAGAATAATGCCGTTGGCTTGATTATGACTCTTTTCTTGTCACTGATCTTTACTGAATTGAAAATACTTTCCAGATTTGTTACCTTCTCACTTCCCTTCACATTTTAGCTTCATGGCAGTAGACATTGCTATCTTCTTGTTGTTCCCAACTCGGCGTGTTGTTCACTACTGCACAGGTTAGCTTTGGTTGTCGCTGTAATCGCGTCATGTATGAGAGCACATTGATGGATAGTATGGATCCATTGGTGCCTTACGCTTTCTTGAAACCCTCTACCACGAGTAAGACCTCCTCTTGACTTCAGTGATCTTATGAGCACTTGTTCGATAATGAGGTCTGACCACAGACCAGCCCAAAGTCTATTGCTTCTTCTGATTGTGTGACCCTTTCTCTTTAAAATCCTGGAATAATGCAGGATATTTTTCGGGTAACTCTAACATCTGCTGTAAGTTAACTTTGTCATCTTTAAGTTTCAACATTACTTCTTTAATCAAAATATTGTGCGAAGCAGAATCTACAAGAAAATATTCTCAAACTGCTCGTGCGTATGCTTTCCCTGTCAACATGTGGGTAACGCTGTTCTCTGCATACACTTGTGTTAATGCTTCCTCTAAACCGGAACCATTGATCACGTAGCCAATACTCCCAATGAAACTCATAAGAGTATGAAACCCACGCAAGCGACATACAATATTGAGCCCCTTTTCAGCAATGATGCCAGAAGCTTTGTACTAAAGTGGCTGATAAAATATAACAACTGGTGTTAAACTTGGATGTATGACTTTGGATAAACATCAGAGTTGAATATATGCAGCTCAAGTTGGTTGATTGTAAAATAATTATTGGATGCAATATGTCATCAGATTTTTCATAAGTAGTGGAACTCGTAGATAAATAAGTTGAAAGTAGTTGCTGCAAACCAGACCAGTGAGGACGCAGTTTTGTAGAAGACGAAAAATACCAACAAGAGTGCCAGAAGATTTCTGAATCTAGATCAAAAGTAATCCTATCCTTAACTTTTAGCATATTAAGAGGTGTAATTTTCGGAAGATTGTCAAATACTGATAAGCCATCGTATACAAGAATTGGTACACCCCGATCTTTTATGATTTCTCCTACAGGTATTTTATTCTCGGGTCGTCTTTGTGACATTACCAAAGATGCCAGCTGAGGTTATAGATGCTACCATTCCCATTCCATGGAATGTGACTTCCCATCCAATGTTGCGATGTTATGATCGGCATTGTTTGCAATCCACTGGACAAATGATCCGTCTGGCAGCGAGTGTAGTGGATCCTCGTTGCACTCTAGCACAGATTGCCGATATAATGTCACTTCATCATGAGATACAGAGAATCCAAGTCGTGCAAGATGCTTAACCAACCATTTCGAACGGAAGGTCTGATCTAGGTCGATTCCAAGCCCAAACAGTAAAGGTGGTATTGTTCTTCTCCTTGCGGTTTTAACGATGCATTTTCTGATGCTTTCTTGTTTCAAAGTTGATGTGACAAGGACCTCGAGGAAACTACGGAGAAGGGGTGGGGTTAAATCTTTAATTTCGTGAATACTAGGATATACATCATTGTGATTTGTTTGACTCCTGATTTCTTCTTTTATCGAGCTTGCAGCTAATGTTATTATCCTTTTGGTCTGTCCTTTTGTATCCATAGCCTTTTATCGATACTTTTTGTTGATGAGGAAATCAGCCATGTTCTTGAAATAGATCACATCTTCCAATTTCAGAAGCAAAATATATGTGATCTTTGTACATGTTTTCCAGCAATTTCTTAATATATTAGCCATATGCGCTCTTTCTCTCAGCAAACTCGACCATTTTTTCTCGCAATTCCTTCACTGAGTGCATTTCTGGTTCTTACTCCAACCATTCGCATGCTTTTTCCAGATAACTCATCATCACGTCGTGACACGTCAATGACTTTTCTCCCTCTCTGTGGATTAACAACTTTGGAAGCAGACTGTTTCTGCATACTAAAACGTAAATAACAGTAGATGTGATAACGGGCCTCTGCAGCAACAAAATCGTGACAAGCATTGACACGTTCAAGAACAGCCAGTGTCCATTCATCGTCTGGGTCATCCTTCAAACGATCTTTACAGAGCTTTTTTTATAGTTTGTCGGGTATAGATTGTAGTTGCCAAGCGCCAATCTCCACGGCATAACCTTTTAGAGTCACAAATCTTCCCACATATGTAGCAGTCTTGTTTCCAGTTGAAATCACTTGACCTTCTCGATAACCTGACTTCGGAGCCACTGGACAAGCTATCTACTCTTTTTCTGTTAAACGATTTTCTTCATTTTTCATGTATTTGGACACCTAAGTTATTCTCTCTTTTATCATTTAAACGCTGGCTAGTCTCTGTGTCTTTCTCTTCAATGCTACATCTGAGAAGGCTGTTAAATCCCTTATCTGTTAATGTGACCAAGGGCTCAGTTAATTCCTTGCAAACCACACACAAACCATCAACAGTCGACATGATCGCCTTATAATATTATAAGTCACATTGTGGTATTCATACTCACAAACAGACCAAGATTCAAACGTACAGAATGTCAAAGAATACACGCATAATAGCATCAGCAAAATAAATTTTAATTAACTCAAGCAAAAACGATGAATATTTTTGCAGGTACTAATTCGTCTTCTTTATATATTTTCAATTTTTATTAACATATCTAAAATAAAAACCTTGTTATTTAAGCTTGACGTTATGAAAACTTTCTCCATTATTAATGAATCAAAAAATGCTATCTGTAAACTTGAAATATAATGTATATACTTTTGTTACACTGCAATGGTATCACTTTCGAAGCTCTTTATCTTTTACAGTAATAAGCTTGTAATAAGTACCTTTTATCTAGTAAACTTTTTTTCTTTTTTTTTTCTACGAATAATAAGTATGATTGTATATCTAATAGGATATGTACAGTAATGGCGTTAAATGAGGTTGTTCCATCCCCAGGGAATAAGGGGAGAGGGGGGAGTTAGTGTGTCAAAGGTAACATTATAAAGAGTGATTCCTTAAGGTTATGCCTAAATTTTACCCAAATCTCCTGCACTAATAAAAGTTTTGACTTCAAAACTCTGTGTTTTTATTGCGTACAAATATGCAAACGTGATGAAGAGCATTCTGATCGTAACAAATTTGAAGAAGTTAGAACAAAGGGAACATATGCATAAGTCAACTGTCGAGCTCTGTAAATCGAGAGATGACAAACTTGCGAAAAGTATTTACGCCAGACTTGTAAATATAAACGATTTAGTAGTAGTTGAAGAAAGATATCATGTGAGTTGTAGATCGAGCTTTGAGAATCCAATATCTAAAAACGCCACAAGTCGTCCTGTATCCTCAACAAAATTGAAATAAGTTTTGAAGAAGCTTGTGTTTAGTTAGAAAACGATATTGAACTTTACACTGTTTCTGAAATTCATAAGATGATGAAAAGCTTGGGCAACGGATCTTATACTGTTAAAATGACTCGTGAAAAGTTAAAACAAAAATATGGTTATTCGCGAAGTTTGTTAATCGTGAGGGTAAAATCAACATAATAGTGATTGACCATTTAGGTGACATTTTATCAGAGAAATGGTACTCCGAATAATGAATAAAGGACTTATCATCAGAGTCACAACAGATTGTTAAAACTGCAGCAAAACCTCTAAAGGAGTCAATAAAAAACTTTGAAAATGACATACTCAAGTTGTTTGTGCAGAAGAAAGACGTGTTTTTGTGTGTTGATTTTTGATATTTTGAACTTGTTTTGTATAGTCGTAGAAGGAGAAATTATTGTGGATTACGCAGTGGTTGTTTTGGAATTTGTTTGGGTTTACTTTATGGTTCTCTTGGAAATGTTTTTTTGGATAATTTTGATGGCAATTGTTGTGAAAAGAACATTTCTTTTTACTGATTATAATTTAAAATCTCCTAACTTACTCTTTCAACCACTTCTAATACTTCCTCTCTTATTCAATAGCAATTATTATTAATCTCATTTAACATATCATAATAAATTCTCCTTCGCAGTGCTTACTTTTCATATTATTATTTTCTTGTGCGGATTTTAACGCCCGACTGTTTGCCACCGGGCGGAGTATTTCCATTCAAGTAATTTATTTCATTGTTCATATCACTGATTCCAGTTAAATATAATTATAACCTTTTTCCATTTAATTCCACATAATTTATATTACCAACTCTGCCTAAGTATGGGACCGAAATCAGATATTTTTTCATTTGACCAAGTCAAAGAAATTTTATCTATGCACGAGAAAACCTTAATGAACTTTTTTAACTCCTCCATGGAAAGATTGGAGAGTAAAATTGACATTGTCGTGAAAGAAAATGGTATTTTAAAGCGCGAAATTAATGACTTGCAAGAATCGTTACAATTTCACGGTGATCTAGTGGAAGGTAAATTGAAGGTAGTTAATTCAAAGTTGAAGGAATCATCTTTAAACGCTACAATATCAACTATTGAATCTAAGTTGACTGAGCTTGAAGACCGATCAAGACGGAGTAATCTAAGAGTGAATGGTGTAGATGAAGAGGAAGGTGAATCATGGGCAGACTCCGAGGAAAAGTTAAGGAAAAGTTTTAAGGGAAATCTTGGTATAAGATCAGCTATACCTATTGAACGAGCGCACAGTGTGGTTCTTTTTTTATAATGGAGAACGCGGGAAAAAAAGGACAATAATCGTAAAATTTTTAAGTTTCAAGGATAAACAATTAGTCCTGAGCAAATTTCGAGAGAAAAACTCTGGGAAAATGGAATTTTCATAAATGAAGATTTTTCTGATGCTACAACTAATCATCGGAAACGACTTTTTCTAGAAGAAAAATTACTTAGAGAAAAGGGCAGTTACGCTAAAGTCGTATATAATAAATTACTTACCAATAAATCGATCAATATTAATATGATACCAAAGTAGATATGTGTGTTGTGTTTTGTATAATTTTCAATTCTTTCAATAATTATACTTAATTTCGAAAACTTAATATTTTGCCTTTTTTCTTCCATCAATTTAATCAATAAAAACATTGATCTTGATGCTAATTATCTTCATGAATTTAATATTCACGCTCAATATTTTTCACCATTTGAAATATCGAAATTTTCTAACAAAGTTGATATAAAAAAATACTTTTCAATCATTCATCTGAATATTCGTAGTATTTCTAGAAATTTTAATAATTGCATTTGTTAAACAATTTTCCAAAGTTTTTTAGTGTAATTTGTTTGACTGAAACATGGTCAAATGGTGACAAGAACTCTTCTTTAGAACTTGAAAATTATGACAAAGTTGAGTCGCACAGGGGTGGAAGGGGTGGTGGTGTTTGTGTCTTTTTGCACAAGACCTTATCTTTTGTGATTAGACCAGATCTTACAGTAAACAATAAACATCACAAATCCTTAACTGTTGAAATAATCAACAAAGATTCTAAAAATATTTTAATTACTTGTTCGTATCGGCCACCTGTTAACACTACAAAAGAATTTGAGTTATGGCTCAGTGAATATCAAGAAGTTATTATGAATGAAAAGAAGGAAATGTACATGTTAGGTGATTATAATATAAACGTGTTAAATTTTAACACAAACAATAACGTGAAAAATGTCTTAAATATTTTTATGCAAAGCAGTTTTTATCCCATAATCAATAGACCCACTCGTGTTACTAAGGACACTGCAACTGCCATTGATAACATCTTCATTAATTCATTTGATTTGAAACTTGAAACAGGTATTATAAAAACTGATATCACCGATCATTTCCCTATATTTGTTATAAAACCATTAAATTGTAAATCTGAATTAAATTCTACAAAGTTTATTTCAAAACGAATATTTACTTCGAATAAAATTTTAAAATTTAAAGAAGATTTAAAGTTTACAAACTGGGACGCGTTTGATATCAAAGATCCCAATGTTGCTTATAACAAATTTATAAAACTTTTTCTTTCAAAATATAATTTTCAATTTCCCAACAACTAAAATTAAAATGAAAACAAAAACCTTAAATAATCCTTGGATGACTAAAGGTTTAATAAAATCTTCCAAATTTAAACAAAAATTATATAATAAATTCCTTAAAAAACGTACAATAGATAAAGAAAACTCATATTTGAAAAGATCAAACGTAAATCGAAGAATAATTATTACCATAAATTGTAGCCAATCTCGCAATTTGTGGCGTACATTTGAAATATTGCTTTGATGAAAAATATTCAAACTAAAATAAAAAATACAATAGTTAAATAATGTTGAAAATTTATGAAAAATGTAAAAAAATATAATATAAAAAATACAACGTACCAGCTTGCCTATGTGTGAGATTATTGAAAGCGAGTGGCTGAGTGTGTTGTATTGATATGCAAATTGAAAATGTGCTTGAGAACTTGAAAATGAAAGTTTGTTGCGCACATACAACTAGCTTCTCTTGAGTTGAGAGTTGAAAAATGCACCCATAAAAAAGGCGAGAATACTCCAGTGAATATTTGGGTCATAAAATGAATTCCCGTAACACTGAAATGACGCGTTATACTCAATTACTAGCACGCGAAAATGAATGTAATCGAGCAAGAAAATTAATTTGAATAATAAACACAACAGTCTTGTTACATAAATTACTTAAATTAAACCAGGGAAATTCTAAGAAAACATGGAACATAATTAGGGAGGTTTTGGGTAAGCGAAATACCTCACCATCCTTTCCTAAGAGAATATCTATTAAAAATAAGAACTGTTTTGATGAAGGCAAGATTGCAGTATATTTTAATGGATACTTTGTTAACGTGGGAAGCAAGCTTGCTGATAAAATCCCGATAGTAAACAAACACTTTTCGGATTATTTAAATACCTCGACTTGTTCCATGACTAACATTGAAATTACTACTAATGAATTAAATGATGTTGTTAATCAAATAGATATTAATAAATCTCCTGGTTATGATGAAATAACACCAAATATCGTAAAAATTGCCTTTCCTGAAATTTGTAATCCATTAAAACATATTTTTAATCAATCACTTACCTCAGGAATATTTCCAGATAAAATAAAAATAGCAAAAATCATCCCTTTATTTAAATCAGATGATGGTTCTTTAGTCAATAATTATAGACCAATATCAATCTTGCCGATTTTCTCTAAATTATTTGAGCGCATTTTATATAACCGACTATATAAATACATATTTGAGAATAAGTTATTGTACCAGAAACAATATGGATTTAAAAAAAATCACTCAACTGACCACGCGATCATAGATATTGTTGATGAAATCACAGAGAAATTTGAAAATAATGAATTTGTTTTAGGTGTATTTATAGATTTTTCTATAACATTTGATACCGTAAATCATGATATTTTATTGGGAAAATTAAACCATTATGGTGTTATTGGTAACAACCTTAATTTACTTAAAAGTTATCTATCTAACAGAAAGCAATTCATAAGCTACAATAATAAACAAACAACCCTACTTAATATAACTATAGAAGTTCCTCAGGGTTCAATACTGGGTCCTCTCCTATTTTTATTATATATTAACGACTTAGCCTCTGTTTGTCCGAAGCTCAAATATATTTAACTCCCATAAAAATATAGATCTGTTATTCCGGATAATGAATAATGAACTATCATGTTTAAACCAATGGTTCTATAGTAATAAATTATCAGTCAATACGAAAAAATAAAAAAAATAAATATACTTTGTTCCATCCGTTTTGTAGAAAACAATTAATACCGCTTGATCTTCCTTTACTGTCTTTAAACTCGGTTGCAATAAGTCGAGAAACCTCAATTAAATTCTTAGGTGTATATTTAGATGAAAACTTAACTTGGAAAAATCATATTTCTATGATTGAAAATAAAATTGCCAAAAGTATAGGGATTTTATATAGAGCTAGGTTTTATTTGGATAAACGGTGTTTAAAGGACGTGTATTTTTCTTTTGTTCATAGTCATTTAAATTATGCAAATATTGCATGGGCAAGCACGCATAAATCAAAATTAATTTATATGTATTGTCAGCAAAAACGAGCATCGAGAATAATTTTTAATCGTGAAAGGTTTGCGCATGCCAAACCATTACTAAGCCAACTTAATGCTTTAAATATCTTTCAACTCAATATTTACCATAATTTAATATTTGTCTTCAAACTAAGTAAAGGTTTGGTGCCAGAAGTCTTTACAAACAAATGTAACTTACGGGATTTCCATTACAACTTGTGCTCATCAAAAAGCTTGTTATATAGTACAAGTTTAAGGAAGAGTAAACTTGGCTTATTTTCTTTTTCATACAGAGCCTCCTTTCTATGGAATAATTTTATTTCTTTAAAAGTGAGGGAAATTACTACCCTTTTGCAATTTAAGAAGACTATAAAGTCTCTTCTTCTTGAACATGATAATGAACAAGAATTTTTTAAGTTTTTGTTGTTTTTCTCATTCTCCTTTTCTTTTTGTTTTTACTGTTATATATCATACAACGCTGACATTATATCAGAAAATGTAAATAATATTTGTGTTTATACTTTTGTCTACGTTTCGGAAAGGCAATCGAGACCGCGCAGAAAAAAGAGAAGGTAACATCTATCATTTCTTTTACTTTATCTTGATACTTGAATAAATTAGGTTAAAATAGAGTCAAAGAAAAAAGTCTAAATTTGTAATATCCTTAAGTTCATAAAACAAACACACGATAGTTATGATATATATGAATGATACCTTTTATAATTTTATTTTAGGATTAAAGGTTGCTCAAAAGTAACCATTCCGAGTGAAGAAACAAACGAAATGGTCAATATGAAATTAAAAAATGATATTAAACAGATAAATAGTACCGCGTTTGCAATTTACTTCCATACAAAAATACAATAATAAAGTTGACGTTTTTCTTAACTACAGGGTTTTTACAACATTGGTGAATTAATAGTTCCTCACGAATACGAAAAGGTTGTTTTAAAAAATGTAGAAATCAAAATCGAAAAGATCACCATTGAAGGTAAAACACGCTTTAAACACAAACGTCAAAGTGAGTTATTTTATAAAACAACTCTGAGACTGGCCAGAAATACCTCTTTTGCTAGTTACCGTCGGGTACTATTTCCCAATTATTAACATGAATGAAGTGAAGTAACATGAAGTTATTCATTTAAACAGTCGGAAAATGTGCTTTCGAAAATCGGGTATTAAAGTTAATTCTTAATTAGGTCGAAAGATTTCTCTTTCGAAATGACTTGTGCAGCACAAAGAGTTTTTGAGAATTTTACCAGACAATTACTACACAAACTTAACATCAAACGGAGTTAAGCAAGAACTATTTTGAATCGGTGAACCCTATCAATTCGACCTAACACACAGTCAAAATATCAACGTAAAGCAAAAGTAAACAACGCCGAAGACATCTCGCCGTGTGGCATGACGGATCCACGATTTCCAATCACAGCCACTTAATAATGATGGTGCATTGCATGTATGACCCGTCAATATTCTATACAGATGAGGAATACCACCTAAAAACAGGTAACAATAATATCAATTTCAATATTAATATACTTATTGTATTACACTTTAGGCCATATTCTAAATGATGCCAATAAAACAAGTTAAAAACGTCATTTTCGGAGCCCATCACTATACTCGATAAAAGAATTTTTCAAAATTGTCAATTTTACATATTTATCAATGCCTTTGAATTTTTCAGGTAAAAGATACGACATACAAGCGTTGAACGACCAGAACTGTATATTCTAACGAGATGTCATTCAACTGATGAACAGATTGCTTACAGCGAAATCAGATTAGAAGACATCATTGATATAAACAACGTGGTGAAAACTAACAAAGATATAGAAATTTATGATATTATGCGAGTGTTTAAAGGTTGGCAATGATTGTATTTAGGTTTTTATCCTGAAACAGAACTGAAAAAGTGTTCCATTGGAAATAGTTTATGTAGAAATTTAATTAGACGAATATAAGCTGTGAGTAGGTAGGATAATTTTCAAATGTTACGTACCATTCGTTAAATGAACATTTATATTCTTTCAGGTGACGGTCCCGCAGCGCAGTTTGAATGTGGGCACCAAAAAGGTGGTAACTACTTTTGCTCGTCTTGCACCATATCCGCTGATCGATCAATCGATACTGCATATGTGTTCAACGCTCCTTACGTTTCATTTCATGAACGTATATCTAAAGTTTTGCAAACGGAACACTGCAAGATAGCTGCACAGGGACGAAGCTTGAATTATTTTAAAAACCTTAATAAAGGTGAATTAATTACTAAGCTACATGAGAGGCAAGTTCCATTTCACTGTCAAGCCACCCAAAAAGGCCTTCTGGATAAATTGTCATCTGAAATGAAGGGTTTACACAGGATACCAACTTTGTTGTTTACGCAGCCATTTTCAAGCCTAAAAGACCTAAATCTTGACTTTTACGAAGTACTTCCTTGTGAACCACTCCACTGTGTTACTGGACACATCAAAAATCTGTATGATGAAATACCATACCATTTAAATCGCGAAGAAAAACAAAAATTCAACACAGCAGTACACGCATCTTTTAATGAGAAAGATTCAAAACGCGGATGTGATTACAGAATAAGTTTAATAAGCATCTTGGACGCACTTCAAAACAAAATTAATACAGATGTAATCAAGGTTTTACTTACAATGTGTGAAATACAAAAGATTTTATATGCGAACGAAAGCAGCAGATCTTCTTCAAAGATTTTACGACTTTACAACGTAACCTTCATGCATGCTTGGGTTCTTCAGTCATTTGTTAGAAATGCTAAACATATAACAAACCACAAACTATATGGACAATACTACCATGACTTGACAAGACATTCACCCAAACAGTATCGAATAGTCTCAGGCTCATCTGCCAATACAGAGGACGAATTATTATTATTATTATTATTTCAAATGTTTAAAAACAGGTACATCACTTCAGTATTTATTGAAATATAAAATATAAAATAAAACTGCTATTAACGTGGGACCTGTTATTTACAAAATTTACAAACTTATAAAATTTATTAAATATATATATATTAGAAGACAAAAGATAAAGATAAAATTATAAAAGTATTAGTTAAAAACGTGTGTTGTCAGGGCTCTTTTGAAGCATGAAAAATTTCTTTCTTTTCTTATATTAGTGGAGAGATCATTATATATTTTTGCCCCAGAGTAAGAGAATGTCTGTCGACCAAGCTCGAGCTTGATTCTAGGTACTTTAAGTAGACAGCCTTGATTTCTTGTGCATTTATTATGCTCGTTTATTTCGAAATAGGTTTTCATTGGGGTACAAGTCTCATTGTTTATGCATTTATTTACCGTTTCGTGTATCTTTGGTACGTGATTGATGCTACTTCTTTGTTGTTTTCCTTTGAGTAGATTATTCGAGAAGCACGGTCTTCCAGTGAATGAAGTGATGAGAGCTGAGTTTGGGACAGGGGCATCTTTACCAAGCAGCAGTATGTCGTTAGTGGTGCAATCATCATGTTGTATATCTTTTCGGCTGCAGCAATGGTTAAATATTGTCGGACTCTCTGTAGCAATCGAATACGTCCAGATGCTTTCTTGTAGCGCTTTTCGAAATTTTTATTCAGGTTAATCGATTTATCAATCAGGTTACCCAGATAATCATATGTGTCAGTGTCATTTATGACGGTGTCGTTATATTTTACTTTCATCGGCTCCTTTATTTTGTTTAGTTTTTTAGATGTGGAAAGAGCATGGACTCTGTTTTGCCCTTTTTTAGATTGATAACCAAGCTCGACTCATTCATATATTTCGAAACTGCTATTAGGTCCTGGTTTAGGCATTCTTCAATTATAGATTTCTCTTTGTTTGCAAAATACATTACCGTATCTTCGGCATACATAATGACTTTTGAGAATTTTAAACAATCAGGAAAGTCATTATAATAGATTAGAACAAACAACGGGCCAAGCAGCGATCCCTGGGGCACTCCTGTTGTTATTGGGTACTCTGTTGAAAGTTCGTTAAAGTAATTCGTTCGTTAGGTAATCGTTTAACCAAGTGATTTCTACGCCATTTATTCCGTATGATTTCAGTTTTGTCATTAGTGTTGAGTGACTAGTGGTGTCAAAGGCACGACTCAAGTCCATGAAGACTGCTTCTACTAATTTTCCACTTTCTATCTCCTTTCTGATCTCGTCAAGGAATATCGTGGCTGCAATTTCTGTCGATCTTCCTCTGCGATACCCGAATTGTTTGTCAGAGAAAAGTTTGTTACTCTCCAAGTATTCCTACAGTTGGTTGTGTATAGCTTTTTCGAGTATTTTCGACATGATAGGAAGAACAGATATTGGTCGGTAGTTAGCTTTGTCATTAGCGTTTCCAGACTTGTATACAGGTGTAACCTTTGCGGTTTTCCAACTCGTTGGTACGGTTGACGTTTTGATTGATAGGTTTATAATGTGCGCAAGCGGTCGAGAAATTTCAGTAGCTGAGTCCTTCAATAGTCCTGGTGGTAAATTATCGATGCCAGCAGCTTTGTTTCAACTTAACGCCTTAAGTTTCTTTTGAACAAATAGTACAGAAACGTATTGAAAAGTGAAAGTTGTTTTTGTTCGAAGATGGCAGAATTTTGGTACTCTCCAAACGAGGTCGTTTAGGAGAAAACAGCTCTTCTCCAGCTTCGAAACTGCCGTGGGAAAGTATTCGCCGAATGACTTCGCGGTGCATTTATTCTGCTGCAAAAAAATTTGAACTCTTGTCTTTTGTTGGAAAAATTGCTTTTATTGTCTTCCAGAATTTTCGAGGATTTAACCGGTTTTCATTGAGCATGTTTCTGTGGTAGTTTTTCCAAGCAGCTCTTAGTCGGTTGTTGCAAAAGTTTTTCAGTCTGTTGTACATTTTCCAATCAGTTTCACACTTTGATATCCTAGCTTTTCGCAGAATTTTGTCGCGGCGATCCATATCTTGTTTTAGGTTGATGTCTAACCATAGTGTTGGGGTTTGCCCTTGTTTTATCATAGAGTACCTTATTTCAAGTTATGCAAAGATTTACAAAATTTATATATGTGTATGTACGTACTACAACAATTTCAAAAGTATAAACGCAAATATTATTTACATTTTCTGATATAATGTCAGCGTTGTATGATATATAACAGTAAAAACAAAAAGAAAAAAGAAAAGGAAAATGAGAAAAACAACAAAAACTTAAAAAAATTCTTGTTCATTATCATGTTCAAGAAGAAGAGACTTTATAGTCTTCTGAAATTGCAAAAGGGTAGTAATTTCCCTCACTTTTAAAGAAATAAAATTATTCCATAGAAAGGGAGCTCTGCATGAAAAAGAAAATAAGCCAAGTTTACTCTTCCTTAGACTTGTATTATATAACAAGCTTTTTGATGAGCGCAAGTTGTAATGGAAATCCCGTAAGTTACATTTGTTTATAAAGACTTCTGGCACCAAACCTTTATTTAGTTTGAAGACAAATATTAAATTATGGTAAATATTGAGTTGAAAGATATTTAAAGCATTAAGTTGACTTAGTAATGGATTCCATATTCTCTAGGCACTGAGTCAGAAACAAAATGTTTAGCGGATCGCGCTTTATAACACAATAACTTCATCAGCTGCAATATTTAAACTTCATCAGCTGGCAGATTGGAAATCGGGGCATAACAATCCACTCTTACAAGATTCGAACTGATTTTGAAAGTTACTATGCATTGCAACACAATGGTGTCGTTCCTTTCATTCAGTTAGTTTTAATTCTCTAGTGAATTAAGAATATATCAGTCATAATTCACTAGGGTATTAAGCTTTTCTAGGCTTAATCCCTTAAAGTCCCAATTCTTCACTACATTCTTTTGTGGCAATAATTCGTAAATAATATTTTGCAATATTACAAGAATCATTTAATGTTTCATAAAATAAGTGATTTTATTTATAACGGACGTAATCACGTCATTTGAAAGTCAGAAAATGCCGTGGAAACGTAATTCGTGCATATTAAGATATTTCTTGCTTCTATAATAGATTTCTTTTGTCTTAGAAATGACGTTTAACTCCCTACATGACACGACATTAAAATATATATATTTTTTCTAACTTTTTAACCCGCACGAAATGTTCGTCAAAGTTTAGTGTATTCTGTTTGCTTTGATTAGAAGATGCTGATTTCAAACAAAAAATTTCGATTTCAAAAGGCTGGCTAAATTGACATTACTCTATATATGAAGTCATGCAGTTATTCAAGAATTACAGTGAATTCTCCTATCCTAAATAATATATTTGGGCTGAAGGCTCAGTTGCCACAGGAGATAACAAAAATATATTTTTAGTTGATTATTAAGAGGCGTACTGAATGATGTACAAAAAACAAAAACTGTCTAATAATTCAGGCAACGTCCAATACGGATATAAAAACAATCACGGTAATTCTAAAATCTCGCTAATTCTACGACAGAACTGCCTCTTCTTTTTTCAAAAGAGCGGGAATCAACAAACAAAATGGCTGCTGGGTCAATGATCGAACAACAAGTCAATTCGGAATCACGTGGGTACTGTTTACTTCAGTTAAAACCTTTGGAAGTGTCATCACCGCTCGATAAACCTAAAAAGCTGTTTTCTCCTATTGGTGGTGGATTTACCTACAAGAGTCAGTCTCGTGTTACTAGAAATAGACACATATTATGGTATGAAGTTTTTAACACGCTCCTCTTTCTTAGGGACGCCGTCCATACTCAGCTTACCACGCTTAACGACAATAATAATAATAATAATAATAATAATAATAATAATAATAATAATAATAATAATAATAATAATAATAATAATGATTCATATTTTAAGTGGATAACCCAGAAAACCCAGACCACGATAAAGTGCTGTATAGTTCTTTCCACTGGGGTCCACTGTTGGAAAGTACATTTTCGTAACTTATTATTCGACCGTTAGTCTACCAAATTTTCCTCACAAGGCTTTGGTTAACCCGTGGTAAGTTTTTCAAGCACTTCCCAAAGGTTTCGCGCACTTAGGTGATTGTGGTTTTGAACAATTTTTATTTTATTTATTTTTGACATAAGATAAGAATTGATAACCACCCATCCACTCTTTTAATGACATATATACCAATTATATAATTACCAATTTTGCGTAATTTTTCAAAACTACGTTGTAGTACTTGCGAAAATTTAATTCCCGCAATAGTACTGCAAAAATATGGCGGAACATAGAAAGTTTCTCACTTTTTAGAAATATTATTTATGATTTATATTATTATAATTTATAACAAACTAAACAATTTAAGATGCAATCTTTACAAATATAATTGTCTTCCTCTAAATTAACTTGGCCAAGACAGGATGTGTGAAATCAAAGATTGCATGCATCACATTTTATTCATACAACTGAGTTGGTAACCAAGTCATATGCATACGCACATTCTTCATTTACTCCATCACTGCTGTCAATGGTATCACAGAAGTGAGATTGCCGTAGAGCTCCTTGAAGGGATTGTTTTGCCGTCTTTTCGTAACTTTTGTTGCCCGTCTTTTTCCGGCACTTACACTATTTTTGTCTTGTATCATGTGATTATCAGCTGCTTTGTGTTGATTTAATGTGGCATGGCTGTAAAATACCTTTCCGCAAAGATTGAAGCTACATTTCGTTGCCTTAATTTTGAATGACCTTAAGTCCATTTTTGTCGAAAAAATGTGAATGGGAGAGTTATTTGGAAGATTTGAAAACTAACGCAATATCTCAAAGCTATGAAGTTGGACTTGAGGTTTTTCAAAATTAAGGCAGCGATTTGTACTCCTTCGTGTATATATACATAATTGATATTTTGTCTTTGATGGAAGACAGGCTTATGCCTATCCTTTCTGCTTTTGATGTATAAATGTATAAGCTCACACTTGCCTGACTGCTTTTACTACCGAGGGTTGTCCAAAGAAATCATGTTTTGATTGAAAGTTTTGACTGTTTTGTTTTATTTAGCTAAAACCTTTAGAGGATTAGAAAGTGCTACTTTAGAAGGAAAATTGTGCTATTAATCGTATATCCGGTATGGAAGTGTAGGGACTTAAGATAGTTCTTGGTGCAAAGCCTAGAGGTAGACAGAAGAAGACATGGCAAGAGTTAATAAGGACAGATCTACAGAGAAATTTGAGTTTAGATCTGACACAGTCTTGATCAGATTGGAATACAGCCATTAATATACTCCGTCCAACCCAAGATAGTTATAGTTTATACTATATACATATATGTATAGTATGACTAGCAGGGCAGCCCTATGGGTCTCGACAAGTTAAGTGGGGGAATAGTAGCAATTTTCTCTGATCTTCGTTTCAATTTGAAACATTAAACGGAAATGTTGCTTTAAAAACGAAAATCATGAATAAGTTAGTAATGAAAATTGCTTTGATCACAAATAGTGATGTGTTTGTACTGTGCGGAAGATTGCATACATCAGACAGACGGACGTTCATCTTTTTATAATAAGGAGATTGCTCAGACAAACAGCACTTACATATCTGAAGTTTTTTTAACCAATCAATCAGAGTTTTAATGCTATAAAATGTCACAGCACATAATTTCACTAGTGAAATGCAGCTTTAACAAGGTAAAATAGAACAACATCTTCAGTCATAGCCATTCAAGAGGGCAAGAGTCTAGACATTGGCTATGGACAACAAAGAAGTCAAAAACATTGTACTATAAACTGCGCACGTATAGTGTGTAAGTTTGGTCTAAATTATGGGTGCTCGACATCGGACATGGTGGTAAAAAGATTTTTGTTATTTCAATACTTCACACTTTTGTTTGTTTTAAAAATATTTTTACTTGCGTTAGATTCAGTGCTTAAGATGTCGCTCGTTCAACATTCATTGACAGTCATAACAACTGTCCCGAACATTTAAACTATATAATAATTATTAAATAAATGTCTCTTAAACTTTCATTAAAATGATAGTATTGTTTCATATACCAAAGACTGTTTATCTTATACTCCAGACCTTTCAAAGAATGTTTTAATCACAAACACAGGATGAGTTTCGTGCATACACAATTTTTTCTGTGCTTGATGATTTATAGTATAATGGTTTTTTAAGTTCTTGCTGTCCATAGCTAATGTCTTGATTGATATACTAGGTAGAGAGGCCTCTTTATGTTGGATGCCTTTGTTGTTGGTCTTCTAGACTTATGTAAAGAGAAATGTCATATAACAATAGTAAGAGACACATCATCATTTTAATGGACGTTTTAATTTATTCTTTTTTAGGATTAATAAGTTCACCAACGAAGGTATTTTTGCGTTAAAAATTCTTTGCGTAGTCTATTTTGTTATATTCTGCTTTGTTTAATAAAAATCTGTCTGGAGTTTAAATAATAACGTTTCAAATAATATGCATATCTGCTTATAACAATTGCTTGTTTATTCTATCAACAGTCCTGCAGACTTGCTTGCTTTGTGCTTTGTCAGCGCTCACCTCACATTAGGCATTATATGCAATAAAGCAATCATATGTTAAAAAATCTATGGTAAATTCTATGATTATTTTTTCATTGTATACTGTAGTGACGCCGTTTTGTTCCTGTTACAAAATTTTCATAATTGTCTGATGGTGGTATAGAACAGGGTAGTGGTAACGTATGCTACATTACATAGGCTAAATATTGTTAAATTCACAGCCGATGTAGTGATAAATTATGACCTGAGAAATGCCACTCATAATTCTAAGATTTTTTGAGGAATTAAGACTGGGTGTGGTAAATTCAGACTCTTGAAATTTCAAAATTGTATCTTTAAAGTTACCAAGTGTCTTATTTTTTTGATAACTAAAGTCAGATGGGTGAAAATTCTTAAAAGTCTTATAATCATATAATCACTCTTATTTGCAAACTTAGTCTGAAATTTTCCAAAAAATTGAGATTTTGAAATTCAAATTTTTTGTCTTTCTGAATTTTTTTTCACAGTAACCAAAGTGTTGATCTTGGACATTTTCTATGTTGCCTTATTCCCTGTGGTTAGAAACAAACTAATATGTAGCCATCTTGACATGTTCCCTTCTTTTAATTCTACCTTTTCTGACCATGTGGTTTTTGGGGTGCCTTGGTTTTTGGGGTGCATCCACCTGTAGAACGTTTTATTATATATCTAGGCGAATTGTCAACAATGCCCTGAAGTTAGAAGAATGCTGTCTTGATTTTAACCTGACCAATTGCAAGTTGGAGATTACAATCCCTGGAGAAGTGTTTCTTCCCAATGTTGTGATTCAAACCTCTGGTAAACTGGTGGCAATCATTGTCGCTACAACTACTGCAATATATCTGCTTGAATTTCCACATCCCTCCGTGCTATCAAATTATGTGAGCTAACATTTTTTCCAATTGTTAAGTGATTAAATTAGATTAAAACTGAAATTGGATTAATTCTGACAACATTTGTTTTAAAGGGAATTCATTGCTGAAATAGAAGGTATTTGGTAAATGGTATTTCATTTGTCATAAACTTGATTGTTAAATCTTTTTATTAGAGTCTGAACGGTGTCAATGCTTACCTTCCTTCCATCTTCCAAAAGGCATCAGAGACAATCATCTATCAACAAATTTCATTGGAACGCTCATGTAGCCACTTTGATGTTGCATTTTCATCGCGTGGTGTGCCCGTCTTCGGCTTGATTTCAGATTCTCATACTTTGTTCATTGTAAATCGAGGTAGTTTTTAATTCTAACCACGAAACAGCAACTTGTTATATCTATTTAAATTCATCACATTTAAAATTTCTTATTATTGCTGTCAAGTGTTAATGTTTTGATATTCAAACTTTCCTACAAAAATAATTTAAATTAATAAAATTCACCAAGTTATGTTAAGTACTGCCACATCTAGATACGTCTTTTTTCGAACTTTCGGATTCCAGTATTACACAAAGATTATGGAATGGTTTGGTGCCATCTTTTGTAAGGTAAGGAGTTTTTAATCATCATGCTTCTTATTACAGCTACTTTGGGCAGTCACAGAAAATTATTGCAGCAAGCGCATATTAACATACCGTAATGCCTTTAAGCACCTGTGCGCTTATTTAATTTTTGAGGCTCTATGGTGGGCGCTTATTTGAGGGGGCGCTTATACCAGGGGGCGCTTATTTGAAATTCAGAAAAATTTAACATAAATAAAAGGTGGTTTTTAATAGAAACACTTTTTTTTCTTTCACAAAACATCTATTTCCACATTCGCTTTTTCTCTTTGTCGACGAGTAACATGTTTGGACTCGCATCAGCGATATCACTCTCATCGGCTTGAAACGGGTTTGCTTCCTCCGTATTCATATATTCAAACTGCACTTCCAGCATTGTACGGCCTTCGTGACAAGGTTTGTCCTCTTTGAAACATGTGATGTAGTCATCTTGGCTTCCATCCGTAGCGCAAGTCACTGTACAGGAAACAAATGAATCTCAAATCATTTACTTTGTCAACATATCCCATGATTTCAGAATCCACTGTACCACTTCTCTTCTCGGGGTGCCTTCAAGTTGCCTCAATCCGTCACCTCGTTTAATCCTACAGCAGCTTTTAAAAAAAGTTTCCCTGTTATAAAGGAATGGAAAATAAAAATAAGAATGAAAACTAGAAAAAAATTGTGTTCCGTTGCTTTTCTCCTTTCCGTGCTACTGTTTTTGCCGAAAACTCGAATAGGCGCCCGTTTCTGAAGATTGAGGGGTGGGCGCTTATTCGAGGGGGGCGCTTATTTAATAATTTAACCAAGGCGGTGGGCACTTATTCAAGGGAGGTGCTTAAAGGGATTCCCAAGTTCTCATACAAACATTATTACAATAACTCAAAACCGAATGTAAAAAATAATACGATAACTTGTTTTTAAAGTTGCTATCTCTAATCCTCTAAAACAACGAAGAAAGTCTCGTGTTTTATCCGCCATTAAAAATTTTACAATGTTTTACAATTTTTAAACCTTGGTTCAAACCTCTTTGGTATAACGCGACCTGTGACGTACAAGGTATGTAACATCGTTGCGTATTGTTTGCTTTTGGAATAGAAATTTCTGTTCAACCTTATCGCTTTGAGCCAAACAAAAAAAACTTCACAAAAAAATAAGAAACACGATGATAAGGATGAAGAAAGTGTGGACGGCAGTGAAATTTCAAACATTGAAGAGTCAATCGTTGAACACATCAATCGCCGTGAAATCATCCAAATTCAATTTAATGATGGCATTACTATAAATATTTATCTGTTTACTAACTTTGTTGTGATTTGCTTCGTTATTATATCAGAAAATTGTTCTGTCTACTTTTTCTTTATGACTTCCCAGGTGTTTTCACACGTTATGCATAATTTAGCTCATCCAGAAAACGAGTTTCAATGCATTCAATTTAAATTCTAGACATCTCTTGTGTTAAGCCTGGTCTTACAAGCTCCAATTTGTATGACACAACTAGTTGGCCAACTTTTCTGTATGCTTACACACTCATACAAATGTTTTCAAAAATTGAGTAATAACTCTTTCTAATCTTGCACGCGCTGAGTGTGGGGCTAGCTGCTGCAACAGCCGTGGTCGCTATTTAGCTATAGGAAAAAATGAAACAGAGAAAGGCTAGGAGTGTGTGGGTTAAACCGTGGCTGCTACGACGACCACAATTAGGAGCATGTGACACGTTACTGGCTATGAATAGGAGATCGATTGGAATATGCAAACTATTTGAGGATGTTCCAAGAAAACCTCGCTAAACAATCGTGTTTCTTTTGAATAAAATCCTCATTTAACTGAACCTTTTTTGCTGTTATGTTTGTTTTTAATCGTAATGTTCTTCGTAAACGTTCTTCGTAAATCGCGAAATTAAATTCCGCAAAACTTAATGAAAATACAGTACTAACTATTCCCCTAAACTCTGCAAACCGCGAAATTCAGGTATATTACCTCATCCGCGAAATTCGCAGTTTTTAGACCTGTCAATCGCGTAAATTTCTTCCCTTAAGGTAAACCAAATTGCGTGAAGACGTGAATATTTTTTTGATCGCTCAATGATATTGTTTTTTGTTTCAATGCAGACTGGAGCCATGATTTGTTTCTTACCAGTTAGTGCTTGTTTATAAACGCTGTTTTTCATCACGCGAAAGTTGTTGTTGCGCTTTTACAACAAATATATGCAGAAACCGGCTTACAAACTTTACGGCTTAATCTCATACATCAAAACTACGTAACATGTACGTCACAACAAATGATTACCACACTTTTTTGCCTTATACGGACAATGAGGTCTGAATCTAGTTAGAAATAAACATCGCGGGAAGAAGGTCGAAGAGAAAGCGTCGCATTGAACAACAACAATTTAAAAAACAGAATAACTAGTTAAGTTGTTATTTGTTTTGTTTGGGGCAAATTCTATTCTTTTTTTTAGATTTTTATTTATATATGTTAAATATGTATGAGAACTTGGGAATGCCTTTAATCAAGGCATTACGGTTAGTGTTGCATTGGTTATTTTTTACTGCAAATTGCTTGGTCATTAATTCATATACAACATAACATAACATTGAACGTCTATATAAAAACACTATATAAAAACATGTTGTTACTTTGAAATAGTGTCTGGGTTTGTAGTTATAATTTAAGCAGTAAGTAAAATACTGATGCTGACGAAAAGTCTAATAGCGAGATAGTAATGTAAAACAAAAGCAAATCAGACATTCTTAACAGAAGAAGTTAAATAAAATGATTGACAACCTTAAGGATAGTCATCACCCCCGCTAGCAAAAATTTTTGAAAAAATCTTTTTTTACATAATCTAGTGTCATTTTTTATGAAGTTTCAGATTCTGGAATCAGAAATATAAAATTTCAAATATTTATTGATTTATTAGCAATGATATTCTAAAACTAAGTTTGCAAATGTGCGAAACAAAATATGCGAATGTGCGATTATCTCAGGAACGAATTTTTACCTTTTTACTAGCCTTTCGCGCTTTATAAGTCCCCTTGGAAACGAGATACGATGACGCAATTTTTTTCATCTTAACCAATAGACTTTTACGTACAAAAGTTTGCCACAGTTTTTAAAAAAAATAAAAATTTGCTCCGCGAGGGAGAGTTGAAGGTGTGTTAACAGCAAAAAACACGTTTTTGTGGAGAGCTTGAACAGAAAGCTTTATAACTTTTGATCCAAGGCGTTTCACGAAAAACTGTGGCAAATTTTTTTCGGCAAGTTAGTGATGATTTGCGTAGTACAACTTTTGTGAAAAAAAAATGTGATAGAGGGGACTTATAAATCTTCAAAGGCAAGGCATCGTAAATTTGATCTTTTCTTTCTCATTTCCGTTATGCTTGTTATTATTATCCAACATTATATTCATTAAATAGACAATTTTATCAGCTTTCAGAAAATATATACTTTTGGTAGTTAAATTAAACAGATTTTAAGATATCAAGCAAAAACTGAAATCATGCTGCAAGGGGTGATGACTATCCTTAACTAACAACAGAAGCTCAACCTAAGCTTTGTTTCATATAAATATTCACAAACTCACAAATGGAGGCCCAAGCCAATTCTTATTGATTCAACATAAGCTCAACATGACTTAGATCAATCTACTTCATACCTGTTTTCTTTATTTTATTTATTTTTGCAATGATTTAACTTGTAATCATTAAAAAAATTATAGTCATGGAGAAGTAAATTGCCAATAGCAACATTTTATTGCACATTAAATAAGAGAGAAATATTGCTCTAACAGTCATGATTTTTCACTGATTGAGACAGCGGCAAACCTGGTTCTTGCTGTATGCGGTGGTAAATTTGCACTTTGCGATGACAAGTAAACAAAGTTCATACAGTGCGGCAAAAGAAATAAAGGGCATCAACTCAGAGGTGGAAATCCAGTAGATAGTAGATAGTTCGTCCAGATTTGCAGTATAGTCAAAAGTTATTTTCCGCAATAATTTGATTTGATTTTGAATAATTGCAATCATAATAAATGTTGCTGTGCTGACCTTTGATATAATATGCCTCGGTGAACCTCAAAGCCAACCTCCACATTATGGCTAATTCACCGAGTCTTGATCTAAAGAACTACATAGACCAGATCACATCTACCAGGTGTTGTCGTCTTTGGTCTCAAGATGATCACTGACCATGCGGTCCTTCACTAGTATGGAGGTGAATGAAGACAAAGCACAAAGCAAGTCTGCATTACTACACTTTCAGACGAAGCAAACCAGGTCAATGTTACATGTACGACTTATTCTTCACTAAATTTTATTATTTAGGTGTCAGATACCTTGGTCTGTGTTATTTTTAAAAATGCAGTAAATTTAGGCTTTCCTCTATAACATGCCTTCATTAGAGAAGGTTATTTCTTGTCCATATTTACTTTGTGAACATCCTTCTCGAATACTTTCAAATGTTTTAAATGAACGGTTTCCCACAACAGTAAATTGAAATTTTTGAATAAGTTCTTCTTTGTGTATTTCATTTAACTTCAGAAAAGCTATTTATTTATTGTTGTTGCACAGGCTGCTTTTTCTCCTTCACTCAGATACTGGTTGTCTGTTGATGATGCTGTATTCTTACGTTTTAATACTGCTTTTCTATGAAAGTTACTGAGTGTTTTTTTTATAACTTTTGTCCTTTGCGCTCAGTCTAGGACTTGCCTTTTTACTGTACCTGACAGGCTAAGTTTTTGTTTTTATTAATATATGCCTCACCCATCTTAAAATATGTTGTTTCTATCGTTACACCATCATCTTATCATCTTTCAATACAGTCCCAAACTGTTCATCTCCAGCCATAGTTATTTCACCATTACTGACCAGAACGCAAAGAAGTTCTTTGAACAATACAATAAAAATGCTTTCAATTCGAACATTCACAAGAAAATGCACATTCTCTTCTATTGAAACATTCTAATCCATTTCAATACAATGTAACAGCTTCCGCTCGTGATAATATTTTTCCATTCATTTTTTTAAAAAAAGAATAGTCCAGACTCAAAATGTGATTTTTAATGAGATTTCATTATTCAAAACTTTTTTGGTAACATGGTACTTTACTACATATAGGTACATTCTTCAAAAAAATTTAAACTTTTTTTTCTTCTCCAGCTGAAATGCTTTATGTGTACACATCACAAATTCCTAATGTGAGTCTTTATGACGTCAAAAAAAAGAAATGCAATGAAGAGAGTCTTTAGGCAACATTTACAAGTTAAAAAGAAGATATATTTTCCTTCTAATTTTAGTGCGATGAATTCAGATCTAATTTCAGAAATAACTCAAAAATTTTACTTTTATAAACCACTCTTTTAAAGAAAAAAATTGATGCGGAGAGATTTTCAGACTTTTGGTACGGCAATTTTTTTGCCACTGTTAAGTGAGGCAATGTCAAACACGACGGCAATTGCTGCATGCATCTGAAAAATCATGACTGCATAATATACTACTATCATTAAAGGGGAAGAAAACAATTTTTTTAAATATACCACATTCCACTGAAAATTGTTTACTGAATGAGAAAATATTGAATAAAATTTCAAATCTATATTGTAAAAGTATATTTTTGCACCTCAAAGTTCGGTGAACTTTGTTTACATTCAAAGAAGATTTTTCTTTAAACAAGACTGGGCTCTAAAAATTCTTTTGATGCAATTGAGTTCAAAAAAACTATCTTCAAACAAGTTTTGGAAGTGAGTGAACGTTGAAAATGGAAAATTTAAGCCAAAACAGTTATTCTTTGAATGATGAAAGTGTTGAAATGTTTGAAGAGAATCTGCCTTCCATATTGAAGCCTTATCAATTTGAACCTACAATCCAGGAACTCTCTCAAGACAAACACCTCACAGAGAACGATAGTACAGGCACTGATAGTGAAGCAGAAGAAATATCTTGTATTGGAAATACAGATTGGTGTCAGTGTGGTCACTGCAAACCAATGCAAACATACACAGAGAGCCTATGCTGTCGAGACACTAACGAAATCAGCGATGAACACTTTGAAGGTAGCAACAAAGATTCATAAATATATATATTACACATCATATATATAAATCATATTATAGCTGAGAAACAAATGTATTAATAACATATATTTATATAACATTTTTTACCTAGATAAAATATACACATTCATATATCTATACCTTTTATGGATTGTTTGGCATTCTAATGTTATATTATTTTATTTAGATTGTTGCTGTGTAACAGAGACAGATAACTTCAAAGTGATGTGTTTACATCAATCAGTTCTTGAGACAACATTATCATTTGAACAACTTGAGAGGAGACAGAATAATACATTCCCACGAGTAAGGTCTCAGGTTGATATTCTCAAAAAAACATATTACAAAAGAAATGAACATGTTACATCAAAAATTACACAACCATTGCAGTAAAAAATATACTAAAGTATAATAAAGTATCATCTTGCCTACAATTTCATTTTTCTTTTAGATTATACCGTTATGCTGGATCTAAACAATACACATGGTGGGTGCACAATAGGCTAGAAAAAGGGGTACGAAAGGTAATTTCATCTTGTGCATCTTTCATTGCTGGATAGTTTTGGATACGCACACTTGGTAACAATTTTGAAGTCTTCCCACCGATGAATATCACGCGCATGATATGAAATACTTTGCCATTTTCCTTTTAAAAGCATCACATTTCCTTCACATGTTGCACAGCACCACCAAAAGTGGTTGATGATGGATTTGATCCATGCTCTTAGATCTTCGCAATGTTTGATATTGGATGATTTCAATAACTTTTTCTTGATATTCTTACTGACATGCCAAATATCAAATTGATGCAAATTGAGCTTTTCATATATGATTTTATTTGGACATGTCGATCTGTAGTCAGTTGTGCAATGGCAGGGTTGCCACTCTCCTGGAAACTCCTGGATTTTTTAGGTCCTCCTGGAAACTCCTGAAAACTCCTAGATTTTTAAACGATATAAGTGTTTCTCCTGGAAATCTCCTGGAAATTTATTTTCATACTCTTCTCATTGTCACTAATGGAAGTATATTTCTTGTATTGTCATTATAGGTTGATGTTTTTTTTCTGACGTTCTTTAACTTTGAAATTCATACAAAATAATTGTGCTAGAATAGCGTTATTGACTTTGTTGTTTTTTAGATTAAGTAGAAAATAATTACGAAGATGTCAAAAAGAAAATATTATGTAACTTTTGCTGATCGATGGTTGTCAGACGATCGTTTTAAGGATTGGAGAGTGGATGGAGATAATCATTCTGCTAGATGCTCTTATTCTTATAAAACATTTAACATTAGTAATATGGATGAGAGTGCTCTTACAAGCCACTTGAAGGGGAAAAAACATTGTGAAAAAGCACCCTCTTCTTCTGAATCAGTAAAATCATTTTTCAACAATTGTTGTCCAGTGCCAATTCATCTACCAATGTTTGCAGCAACCAAAATCCTACGTCTAACAATGCTAGGTCCTCCATAAACTGTATGATAATTAGTACTACTACAGTCCATGCAGAAATTCGTTGGGCCCTGAAAGTTGTCTAAATTTTCAAAAAGCTTTTCTGATAATATTGCACAGTTATTTGCAGCGATGTTTCCAGATAGCAACATAGCAAAGTCGTTTTCTTGTGTCAAAACCAAATGTAGATATATGATAACATTTGGTCTTGCTCCGTATTTCCACCAGTGCCTACAAAATGAACTCCAAGCCAGTCATTACCATTTAATATCATTTGATGAAAGTTTCAACTGTGTGCTCCACTTTGGTCAAATGGATTTTCTAATGTTTTGGAATGTATCTAAGAACCTTGTAGAAACTCGGTACTTTACTTCCGAGTTTTTGCAAGGTGCCAAAGCTGATCAACTGGTTTCATAGCGCTGTTGCCACACTTGACCAATTTAAACTAATCCAAATATCTTCGGATATAATAATATAATATAATATAATGTAAATTTGAAATTTTTGAAAATTATTAACGAGCAACGTGAAGAAGGAGATCATCTACCTTTATTCGATATAGGAGCATGTGGCTTGCATATAGTTCATGGAAGCTTAAAAAATGGGATAAGTTCTTCTGGGTGGAAAATAGAAAATGTTTTGAGATGAATGTGGAATTTACTTAAAGAGAGTCCAGCCAGAAGAGAAGTTTATGAAAAAGTTACAAAAAGTAAAGTTTACCCCCTACCTTATTGCAAAACAAGATGGTGTGAGAATGAGCAATGTGCTGAACAAGCAGCTGAAATTTGGCCAAATTATTGCAAATTTGTAGAACATTTGATGACATTACCGAAGTTGAAGCAGCCGTAGAAAAACAAGAGTTATGATGGCCTTGTCAATGTGGTTATAGATCCCCTCATCTGTGCAAAATTTAAGTTTGTGGAACTACTCTCATGGAAATTAAACAAGTTTCTGAGAGATTTCCAAACTGATAATCCTATGATTCCCTTTCTTTACTCTGCATTAAAGGAGTTACTGCGATGGTTGATGGCAAAGTTTGTTCTGAAAGAAACCCTTGCAAAAGCTGATTCTGGACGAAAACTCATGAAGATTGATCCAAAGGATGTTCTTGTGCAAAAACCTCTAAATTATATTGATGTTGGTACTGCTTCCAAACTGCACATTGCAGAGTATAAAAAGAAAAGCAATTACAAAGAGAGCAAAGTGCAGAATTTTTGTAAAGAAGTATTGGTTTTGCTCTCAATGATGACATCACATTTTATACAAGTCTCCCATAAGAAGTGCTGTTGTTAGGTTTACGATATGTTTTGATCCTAACTACATGGGGAGAAACCATGATAATGCTATTAAGGCATTTGGTTTGCTGTCTGAAAAGCTCTTGTCTTTGAAAAGGTTGCCGTCTGCGAAATATGTTGAAGAAGCGAAAGAACAGTATTAATCCTTCATCAAACATGTTGTGACTGCTAAGTTGGAGAAATTTGAATCATTTGATAAGTTTCAACAAAGAGTTGATGAATTCTTGGGTACCTTTCTTTTACCAAAAACATATTGCAACGTTTACAACATTTTGAAGCTTGTATGCACCTTGTCACATGGGCAATATTGTATTGAAAGAGGGTTCAGTATAAACAAGGAACATCTTATTGAAAATCTTCAAGAAGAATCATTAATGGCTCTTTGTACTATCAATGATCACATGTTGTCAAATAACTTGACGCCTGTTGATATCCAGATTACAAAAGATATGATGAATAATGTCAGATCTTCCAGAAGCCTTTACATGGCTGCATTAGAAGACATAAAAAAAGCAAAAGCTTGATGATTCAAAATCGCGTAAAAGAAAGCAGTTATCAGAACAGATTGACGATATCGCAAAAAAGAAGAAAGTTTTGATGAGCTTGATTGACAAAGACATCAAACGATCAGATGTATTATCACTCCAAGCAGAGGCCGAGAAGGATTTTTCTATATTGCACATGGTAAATTCCCTGAAAGACCTTGTGAAGAAAAAGTGTGAGGAGTTAAATACTTTATCTACGGAAGAGAAAAAATTGAAGGAAAAGACCTTACTCTAGACCTTCCTCTACTTTTTTATTTTGACTGTTGTAATCACTCTTTTGTTTACATTTATCTCAGAAAGTGCATTGTTTTTTATGGTTAAATTCAGCAGTGCTGCCCTTTATTAGTTTCTTTTTTCTGTTAAGTCTGCCAGTAACGTGCTTTTCAAATTTGAATTTCTCCTGGAAAATTCAGCAAAAACCTCCTGGCAACTCCTGGAATTTCGTGTTCAAAAAAGTGTGGCAACACTGAATGGAAATATCTTTTTCTTCAAATTTTTCTAAGAGCATTGTCAAACCATGTTTCTCCATTCTAACAGAGCTTCCAACTTCACCAATGTGAACTACATAACAGTCAATGACTTTGTTTGAAGTGGAGTGCATCAAAGAATATGTACAGTATTTAGCATTGCAACCTGATGAATCACAGCGACCATCACCAACTAACTGTAAACTTTGATGTGGAAGCTCTTGTAACATTTCATCACGATAATGCTTATATACTTTATTTATTGCAGGAAAAAGGAATAGTTTTTGGATTTTATTGTATGTAGTTTTGGAGAAGAAATGTATCTTGGAAATGTTTATGAATTCTTATACTCTTTCATAAGTATTGCCAGAATATAGTATAGAAGAGGCAATTAGGAGAGTACCAGAAGCAGAACCATTGTATAATACTGGCTGAGAACGCCATTCACTTGTATGATTTCTTTCACATAAAAAGGAAACCGTCAATGAATGTTGCATTTGATGATTTGTGCTTTTTGAAAGCAAATTTGGCAAAAATTAAGGAGAGGTAGTAAACATGACCAAAAGACAAGAAGTTTGGAATCATTGTCAGGTAAATCAATCTTGTTAATGTCTTCATCACTTTCTGACAAAGCATCGCCATTACTTGAACACTCATAAGAGCTTTCAGTTGTTTCTGAACTTTCTGACATGCAATTAGTGTCTGTATCATCATTCACTGAGGAAACTTCATTTATATAAAACAATACGTCACTATCAGGAGAAAACGTCCATTCAGTGTTCATACTTCCATCTCTCATTTTGGGGTTCTTTTTTATGCATTTAACTTCTTTAACATCGGAATGAATAGAGGAGGGTACATCTAAAAAATGTTTTTGTCGATATTGAGTTGATCTTGTTGTGTACCGTTTTGAACTTTCTATTGACTTATCAATTTTCATGGGTTGTGGTTCTGTTTGGGTAGTAGCATTATTGTTTTCGTGGATCGTTGAGGTATTTAGAAAACTTTCGGCTTGAATACTATCGCCTGGATCACTTGAAAATGAAGACATGGCAACATTGAGGAGCTAAAACAAAGGCCAGGGTGTTTTTCAAGAGTAGATTTATCTTGATATATACATTATATACTTGTTTCCGTCCTTGTTCTTACAGAGTTGGTAAAATATGAATTACATTTATCTGTATTTTTACACTTAGAACAATATAAAAACAAATCAATAATTATCTGAAACTCTTTATGAAAATAATAATAATAAAAACAAAGACAAATGTTCAGCTGTAGTATTTAAGTATCTATTAAAACTCATACTTGTCTCTTATTGCGTTCTTCTCTTCATTTTTCTGAAGATACTGATGTAAAAGAAAATTTTGTTGGAAACGCACTGTCTATCAATTTTTGCTTGGTTTTGTAACCCATCAATTCACTCTAAGATGAAATGAATAGTAATTTCATCATATCGAAAAAACTTCCATGATCTCTAAAATAAGGGTCAATTCTGACCCCGCAGCATTCCCATTCCTTTCCCTTTGATAACACGAAGAAATAATACCTACTTTTAAATCACGTTCAAAACAGCTATCTTTGAAATGAGTCGAGCACAAGAAGGCATCCTTTGGGAGATCACCTTCTCTTCGAATGCTATCTAACCATTTTCTTCTAAACGTAGGTTCCTTCGGAATTCTATGAAAATTTAACTCTGGTTGTTGGTTTGACCGGTTGGTACAACCAAAGGCACAACAGTTTAGCATGGTTTTGTGTCACAATAAACGGTGTTGTTTTTTTATTATTGAACTCAATGACGTCAATCTTTTAGTTCGGGTTCAGTCTTTTATAAACACGCAAGGTAAAGGAAATATGAAAGATGTAAAACATCAAATATTTGAAAAAAATAATAATTTGGCGTTTTAATTACGTTTATATTTATTTTTGTGTTCTAAAATTTACTTTCAAATAATTATCAAAAATTTGTTTTCTTCCTCTTTAAGGGACTATTCAAACTTATCAAGCTTTAGTTTGACATTTTTGTTCATATTGCCATCCTTTTACATCAATATAATATTGTTTGATGATACAAGACCTTGAACATATATATTATACATTCTTCAATGATATTTTGTCAAGAGGTGACAATCTTTCGTATGATGGCGTTGAATCATTGGTGCTGCATTCATTCACTGATTCACAAGTTTTTGCGTTCGCTCTGTGCAGAGACTTAAAACTACGAGTGTGGAACATTATTGTAAGTCACACAAATATTTGCTTATTCTACTTGAGAAATATATAAATTAATGTCAAAGGCATTGAACATGTCTTTGTTTCTTTGTTGTGCAAATTCCTCCTTTGTCCAAAAACATCAATTTTTGTTAATGAACTTGTTGATTGTGAATTTTTGTGAAGGAATTTCTAATCATGAACTTAGAAAAAGAGAAAAGAACAGGAGAAAAAACGTCTAAGAAATTGAAAAAATGAAACCATCTTTTGTCATTGAGTAACAGATCTACATAAAGTGAATGTAGTTTTAAACATACATTGATTGAGTATTTGAAAAATATATATAGGAGTAGGTTGACAATATTAACAACTAGCAATTAAACGAATCATATTTTCTATACGCAATGACATTGCTAAAGATGAGACATTCTAAATTTGATAGAAAAGTTGTTTAAACTAGTTAGCTAGTTTCGGCTTGAAAACACAGCTAATATGAGAAATTGTCACTTAGTGTTTTCATATGTAACGCAATAAATCTTTCTAAATGGCAGACAAAGTGGACAAAGATTTTAACATGCAGAAAAGTGGAGAAATTTTAATTTGTGAAACCCAAACAATGAGAGTGTCAATTCAATGATGACTCTATCAATCTAACTTTTCTTTTCTGCTTTGGTTACAATATGTTTTTATTAAATTTGAAACATGAAAACATGAAATATTAAACATTTTTCTTAAACAATGTCACATGTGTTTGTTATAAGAGATCATTCATGAATATCATTTCAAGTATATACAGTCGACTCCGGCTATTTCAAACTCTCAAGGAATCAAATTATATTTTCTATTGCAAACTTTCTGCTATCTCGAACGTGAAAAATCATGAGCAATTAAGAAGAGTAAAATTATGTAACGTAAAATGTAAAAGAGGAAGAATTTCGAAGAGAATTGACAGACACAGGTAGTTTAAAAGTTCCATTCATTTTAGCAACAAACAAATGCAGAAGAACTATGATGCATGGATGAAAAAATATCAAAGAAATCTTTTAGTTATGTTTACAAAAATCAATGGAAATTCTAAACATTCTTTACATTTTATTGTTGTCTTCTCAACAAAAGGGACGAAGGGATATTTCATTTGCGATTTTCATATTTCATCATTATTTCCAAAATTTTAAAAGCCGCTTTTAATAGTTGAAGATGTCAAGAAAGAGAAAAAACAATTGAAAACTGTAAAAAATATCTCTAGAGGTTCCATGAAAAGCATTTGTTTAAAACACCTCATATCAAGAAAAAAATATAAATGTTGCTTGAAATAAGCCATTCTAAATTGCATAGCCAAGCGCTGCAAGGATACCATATTTTCTCTAGACTCATCTGTGCATTCATACAACTGATTTGGTCTCGCTGATTCCTGACAAATTAAATTCACAGTTTGGAACAGGTAACAGAGCCCTTTATTATTGTTGCTAATTATTACTGTTTTTGTTTTAATTCTAGTTTAAGTTCAATTTGGTTTTAAGCAACTTGCATCTGTTCCATAAAAAATATTGATTTACTGTTGCAAAGTTAAATAAGCTTATTTCATACATGCTTGGTGTACATTTTGTTTACAAATTTTTCATTGTTCCATTCTTTTGCCAGTTGAATCATTGTGTTTGAGGAAAGTATGCGATGGGTCTAACAACGGTCAACTTGTGTTAGCTGTTCATTGTGCCACCGCCTATTCATCACAGGTGAATAGGTCAACATTATACCAAGGTTCAATAAAAGTAGTAATGTGCCATTTTCAGCATCACTGTGTATAAAATATTTTCAAGCACTTTTGGTTACCAAATAAAGAATTGGAATTACAAGAACATTTTTCTTCCACTTTCATGGAATGTAAAAGAACACAATTACACTCTCAGTTTTTGAATAAACATAAATTTGTGAGAAAAAAGGATTTCCGAATTTATTAACTTTTATTAAACAAATTTCCATTTTTTTTCTTTAGGTGCCAACAAGTGCTTCTATTTAAATAAATTTAATTTAAATTTTTTTATAAAGCATTGGTAATGACATGTATCATTCGAATGATGATCATTTCTATGATGTATGATATTCTAAAGTTAAATAGTTGTTGAAATAAAATGAACATTGTAAATACTCCTGGTCACCATGAATAATTTAGTACTTACTGCTTCATACTTAGTAACTTTTGCTTTTCAGTTTGTTCTGTTGGAGGTCTTCCGGGAAAAGAATGAAATCGTTGTCCTGCACATCTCACACTTTTTCTCAAACTTTGTGAGTGTATTTTCTCATTATTTTCTCTAATTATTTTCATTCAATTCTATCAGGTTCTCTGTAATTTACTGGGATCTTAAGCCAGTGCAATCTGAACTCCATAACTTGTGATGCCAACAATACCTCTTGTGTTACAAGGCATGTAGCATGTTATTGAGATTATACAAGAGTTTTAACTCTCATAGATATGAAAAGGTCTCCTTTTGTTTAGGGAACAGGCAAACCAATTAACAAAGGTTCCTACCATGATAATTGTTTGGTTAGGTTCTTCTCAAATATGAGTGGAAAAATTTTAAAAAATAGCTAGCTAGTTAAAGGAGTTCTTAAAAACATCTAATAGAAAGAATTTTCTTGAATTTTTTACCATATTTAAATTATTGCACAGACTCTTTTGTTGCATTCTATAGTAGCATTTCCCTTTTATTGGAATGGTAAATGTGTCTGCATGGAGACAGTGGACTAGCTATATATCCCATACACATTGCACTCATTACTTATACAAATCCCCATATACAAATTTCCTGTCTCATTTCCTTCATTTTTTGTGGTAGATCATAGATTATTAATAGCTACAAAAAATTTAATTGGCAAATTTAAAATTTAATTCCTACCAAAAAATTCCGAGTTAGCCCGTTAAATTTCACAAATCACTTAAATTTTAAATCAATACTTATAAGTAAAGTGGAAATCATAAAGAATTCTTTAAAAACAATATTTAAATATACATGGATTTTTGCCGTTACTTTTTAAATTCTGAACACAAGAACAAGATGACATATTTGCTTAAGTTTTGATTTTTAAGTTCTTTTTAAACGCATATAATGAGTAAATTTTTATCAATAGAACAATGCCCAAGACATTGGTCTAACACCTCAGCATTTGTGGGTGTTATGGAACACCACAGAGGGAGAACAAACACTATCGTACGCTCCCATTGAAGGGTATGTTTTACCTTTTTCTGAGTTGTTTTTTTTAGTGTTTGAATTTTAGTCCTGCCAACATAAGGAGTTTTTATATTTAGGATTTTTTAAAATTTGATTTATTGTCTTTGTTAACTTGTTAACATTAGCTTTAACTTAATGTACCTATGGTAGATAATCCACAGACATGAGGAAATAAAGAAAAATTCTCTCAAATTCTTCAAGAAATACTTTTACAATAACAAATATTTTTAATTGTATAAAAACGATTTTTTTTTATGCAATCTATTATTTCAGTGGGAAACTGTATGAGCGTGGATGGCACTGTGTGCATATGAAGAACCCCTTGAAAGATGATGTATTTGTGCCAATATTCCGAGACGCCAAGGTTCAGATATGAGTGGTTTAAATCATCCCTTGTTACCATACAAATTGTTGATTAAATTTCATGATTTGAAAACTTTTGTTTTATAGGAAGTTTATATGGAGAGGATATTTTCCGCGCAGCTTTACGAGAGAGAATCAGTCATCAGTGCGCTGAAGGTTGGTTGGTATTAATAACGTGCATATCCAGTATTTTTAACCTTTCATGTTTGATTACGTTTTAGCATTTAATAAATTTCATTTAATGACTAGAAATTCATTACTGATTTATTTTAATACTAATTAAAAATAACAAAGAACAAATATTAATGGATTTTTAGTTGAACAAGTTGTTAAAAATGACATGAATGACATCAACTTTATTTTGTTTGTGTCCAGGTGTTTTCAAAAACAAATGATTTAACAGAAGATTTTCTCCCAGATGAAATGTCATCTTTGCTGCAGATCAAAGAAAGTGTTCTGCGAATTATCGATCTTCAGGTAGAAATATTTAAAAAGTTATATTTACACTTACAATCAATTAAACATTTCTTTATTCAATATTTAGCTCTTAGGAAGATGTTTAAATTGCTACTTTAAATGTGGCAAATTAAAAGTTACCTTTTGACTTGTTAGGTTGAAAGTAACGTGTTGAATGCAGGTGTACGGGAGGTGGGTTATCAAGGCCTGGTGCATGAATGCTGGACAACATTTTATTCATACATACAACAATTTTCACAAGTAAGCATTGATTTAAAAAACTAAACTTTAATTATATAATTACAAGTGAATATTTTAATGGAAAGCTTCTTTCAATCAAGCGTAAGTAAAATTATCCAATGAATGTCCATACCCAAGATAACATATAAAATCTATAATGTCATAATTTTTATTTCTAGTTCCAAAGAAAACCACTAGGACTTCATGTGAGCACAGACAAATTGATGGTTGTTCGACAGGTGAACTCTTTTTATTCAACTAAACGCTAACCTTAGTGTTTTTATCCCTTCATCCTGAAGTTCCACAAAAATCAATGTTTTTATATTTTCATGTGCCATTTTCCGTCATACTTAAGTTTAATCTGTATTAGTGGAAATCAACTGGGAGGCTTTAGAGAAAAAACTTTAATAATTTTTTTGATTAGGGGACATATGGAGTTATAAGGCCTCTGTCTTGGCTTGATCATCTGCACACAAGTGACATGGATGCACTTGAAGGCGTTTACGAATACATTGACATGGAACTTAATCTGAAAGGTTGCTTTTCTCATTGTACTTTATTTGCTATTTTTAAATATATGTTGTCAGTGTATTATTGCTTTCATAGGTGATCGAGTTGCACACGATGTCCTTATTCTTATTGAAGCAATGAAGAGTATTTCGAAGCAGGTGATCATGATTCAACCAATGGGAGGATTTCAGATACTATGTTTCAAACCATGGGAGGATTTCAGACAATATGTTTTAACCAATGGGAGATTTTCAGATAATATGTTTCAACAAATGGGAGGATTTCAGATAATACTTACTTACTTACTGACTTACTTTGGCCGAGCTCTTGCTCGCGCCAGATAATATGTTCTTTTAATTTGTGCTAGCATGGAAAACAGATGTTAAACCGATAGATAGATTTTTAATAAAATTCTACTTAAAGAAAATACAGAAGTCTAATTACACCTGCAAGGAAGAAAATAGTTTCAAAAACCAATGAGACATGTACCGTAAATCCTTGAATTGGCCCCCTGGAGGCTAATTAATTTATGATTTTTTAAGCGGGGGTTTATTTGAGGGGGAGGGGGCTAATAAAAAAAATGTGGTATGACTAACCCAGAAAAACGATATATGCATATGTTCATCAACACTTCATACGTGTTCTGTTCAGTTCAAAATATCAATGCCCTCGGCATCATCGATTGCTTTATTGAGGATCGAGTAAGGAGGGCAAGCCTCTTGTATATCTGTCTCATCGGGAACGAACGGATTTTCCTCCTGTGCCGTCGAGCAATTGTAACTGGGCCTTTAGCATTTCCAGTCTCGAGCTGCATGGCATACCTCGTTTAAAACACATTATTTCTTCATCCTGACTGCCGTCAGTAGCAACTGAGACTTCACATGCGATGAACGACTTTATAATCATGGGTGCTGAAAGTTGTTTCCAGCTCTCTAGGATCCATCTCACGATTTCTTGTTGAGGTGGTGCTTTTAATTTGCCACATTCGGTCTCTTGGTTAATACTGTCAGCTGCTAGCCACCTGTCGTATTCTTCAGTGTAATAGACTTTAAAAGTTTTTCCAACGTCTGGTGTTTATAATGAACCATAAATTCATGATATAATATGTTCCTGATTTAGCCCCCATGTGGGTTTAAGTAAACACAAAATTTGAGCGGGGGGGGGGGCTAATATAAAAAAATTAGATTCAATGATGGGGGCTTATTCGAGGGGGGGGGTCAATTTGAGGATTTACGGTATGTGATTAATTTTTAAAAATCGCTGCAGCATTAAAAAATGAAGAAATATTAAGTGTAGTTTTTCCTGATGAAAAACATTGTGGATGGCGTGCAACAATGAACATTTATTACTAATCAAAAGTGTGATTGAGAGAAATAAGATGTTTTAAGCGACTTTTTAAATATAACAAAATTGAAAAAATATTGGGTGTTGTTTACTCAATGGAATCTATCGTACAGTTTTTTAGGTTGAAGCTAATTAAGAAAGAAAATGAAATTTGTTTAATGTTAAATAACTTCATTTGAAATAACTTTTCTTTCAATTAGTTATACTTGATTTTCTGAATTTATTGTTTTTGGTGACTTCATGTTAATCATTAATTAATCATCGTACTTCTCTACATACACAGGTGGGATGCTCGACCATCAAAAATGCTGCTAATCAAAACCAAAACATACTTAGAAATAAAATAGCAAAATTGCGTATTTGATGTTTTGGTTAATTTTAGGATAAACCTGTTTTATATTAAATACTATACTATACTATACATCTTATACTATACATGTCACACTTGGAGCGGATCCAGGATTTTTGTGATGCCCAATAATTTTTCATAACCTTTTTGTAGATTTGAAAATCAATGAAATTGTGAGTTTGTGCTTTCTCTCTATTGATGTAGTGGTAGACCATTTCAATAGTTTCATGAAAACAGTGGTTTGTAGGGAAATAATTTCAGTTTCAGTTTCACTTTTAAGTTTACCAATCAAATAAGTTTATTTGAACTTTCTTTTAAAACATTAGATAATTTAGTAGAAAACTTATATTTTAACCAAAAATTATTTCACCAATCACTTAAACATCAAACAGATTGATCCTTATAAGTTATTATTATTATTAAATTATTAAAAAAATTTCCGTTGTTAAAACAAATAGTAATGTTAAACATGATTTTTGCCAGAAGCCATCTTTGATTTGAAATACTGGAAGGTTTACCGTAAATGACCGATTAAACGCCCTGGGCGTTTATTTTAACAAACAAATTTTACCCTGGGTGTTTATTCTGGAGGGGCGTTAATAAACAAAGTCCATCAACAAGAGTAATATAATCGAGAAGATGTACGTCGACTACATGATATCAAGTTTCTCGTCATTCTCTTCATCGTCATCGAGGAGGTGGAATGGTTTGGCGCAGCCTCCATATCTTCTTCATTAATAAAAGAAAAGGGATTGGTATCACCTATCTCCTCGTTTGTCATTACAGCTAGTTGTGCTTTTAACGTAATTATCCATAAAGTATGGCGAGAAGTGCTCCTTGTGAAAGTTTTGTAATGATTTATGGTGTTTCCTTTGAATCTGTTGTGAGAGGACATCATATCTATGAGGCAAAGTGAACTCCAGAAAAGAGAGAAATTCTTGTTTGCCGCAAAGACGAATGAGAAGAAGCGAGAGAACATGACAAGCATGTCATCGGTGTTTACAAAAAAGATGAGACAAAGATGAACAGTGAAGTAGGCCATGTTCCGATAGAGTTATCGAAGTTATTGGTGCAATTCTTAGAATCAAACTCACAAAACATGGTTGAAGTTCGAGTCACTGGGAAAAGATACAGAGAAGTTGGACTAGTTGTGCCTGGAACGTACTTGTGCTACACCAAGAGCAAGAAGATCGCAGATGTGTTGCTTAGCGAACTGAATAGAAAGAGTAACTTGTCAGAACATTTTACGCTTAAAATTAGTGAAACTGTTTCAAAATATCCACACTTTAAAGATTAAAGAAAGTAGTATTAATTTTGCTGTGAATCAAATGAAAGCCCATGGGCGTTTATTTTAATTTTTCTCTATGGACCTGGGCGTTTATTCGGGAATGGGTGTTTAATCGGGAGTGGGCGTTAGTTAAAAAATTTAACTTTAACCCTGGGCGTTTATTCGGGCGGGGCGTCAGTTCGGTAGTGGGTGTTAGATCGGTCATTTACGGTAGTTGCGTTTGTTTAGCCAAGTTAACCAATCAAATTGCATTTTTAGCGGCAAGCTGCTTTTCTTTCATATTTTTAATTTGATTTTCATTAGAAAAAACAAGTTGTAAGGTTAATTGATATACATTCAACATGGGTTATCAACATATAGCCTTAACAACTCCTGGCACATCTTGGTTAATTACTTAACCAGTTTTTTTTTATACTTTTGTCGTGTGGAGCTTTTTGTTGTTAATTCTTTCTATTACTTTCATTAGTGTTCATTATTTTGTCCATTTAGTTTCCCATTGAAGTTTTATTGGGCATTGATAATGACCTTCATGGAAACGAAGATGTGAAAATATTTTTGAGCAGTATGGCTGATGCACTTATCACCAACAGCAGGTACTATAATATAAATATTACTACGATCTTTACTTTGTTTCAGTGAATATTCCCTCTTCTTTTTTTTTCAGTGAATATTCTCTCCTTTCTTGTTTCAGGGAGCATGCCCTCCCCTTTAAATTCAACTTGTTTATTCACCATATAATAAAAATACAAAAAAATACATAGAAAAGCAAATTACAAAAATATATGGTTGGTGTCACTCGATAGCATAAAAATCTTAACAATGTAGTGACACCACAGTAGAAATATGCGTAAAAAATATCTAGAAAAATATATATATATAATTGGGAAAGATACACACAACATAAAATACAAACCACCAAGCAAAACATATATTTGTTTAATAACACTAAGCTAAACAAGGTTTACCCCTGATGCTAAGTTTGACTAAATTAGAAAATTGTTTACTGTTTAAATCAAAAATAGAATTTAACCAATGCATGTTTTTATATTTTACATCAAAAATATTTTTAATGTCTCTAATTGATTTGTTCCATTCAATGATGCTTTGGTGTTTAATTGAGTATTTTCCATAAAAAATTGTATTATATGAACAAATTTTAAGTTCATTAGCTAAGGCATTGCGAGATGGATAAAGATGAAAATGACAATGTTTAGTGAAGAAATTGCCATTCGAAGGGGGGATATTTTGGTTTAAAGAATCAAAAACAAACATAATGTTGAGGAGTTTAATAGTAGACGAAAATGGAAAGATATTAAATTTAGTAAAAGCAGCAGTTACATTTGATCTAAAAGGTTGAAAATTTATAATTCTTAGAGCTGATCGTTGAATAGAACATAATTTATTTAAATTTTTGCTTCATTTTTGTATTAGCGTGGTATCTAATTTTTGAAAGCATGCTATTTGATCGGTTCAATTTTTTACAAAGTTTGCTTACCGTAAATGACCGATTAAACGCTCTGGGCGTTTATTTTAACAAACAAATTTTACCCTGGGCGTTTATTCTGGAGGGGCGTTAATAAACAAAGTCCATCAACAAAAGTAATGTAATCGAGAAGATGTACGTCGACTACATGATATCAAGTTTCTCATCATCGTCATCGAGGAGGTGGAATGGCTGGGTCGCAGCCTCCATATCTTCTTTATTAATGAAAGAAAAGGGATTGGTATCACCTATCTTCTTGTTTGTCATTGCAGCTAGTTGTGCTTTTAACTTTTCTGCTCCTGCTTCACAAGTCGTACCCTCCTTAAAGCAACCCCCTGGAATGACAGCCATGTGCACTTTTGCAGATTGTAAGGCTTCTTTGACACTTTCCATTATGTGACATTGGAAAGAGTCCCATACTAATAGCCGTTTTTCGAAAGCAAGCGATCCAAGAACATTCTTTACATAATGGAGAGTTAGCGCTTCGTTCATCCAGTCATTCGCTGAAGAAGCAACAAAACACCGACCTTTAAACTCTTGATTCAATAGGACTGCTTTAGCTGTCAAACAGACTGAGAGTCGATTTTTTTCGTGCCCTGTTGACTTCATGGTAATAGTTTTGGCCCTTCTCGGATGAACTGTGGTATCTGAAATCATGTCAGCGCAGACAGCCGTCTCATCCATTGCGATTATATTTTCAGCTTTGAAGGCATGTTTTTTCTGAATTCTCTGGACGTGAAGAACATACGAAATCAACTTATCGATTAAATTGACAGGATTGTGTTGGGATATTGTTGTTTTTCTTTGCAAAGATAAACCATACCTCTTCATAAAATGACACAACCAGCCTGTGGTTGCATTGAAAAGCTCTTTGTATTGATAGTTTTTCTTGCATTGCTCATCAAACATAGCTTTTGCCTTTGTTCTGATAAGCTTTCGTGAAACTCTTAAGCTATTGGATCGTCGATCATGAATCCATTCAATTAAATGATCTTTCAAAACTTCATTCATTGCTTTTTTACCAACGCATTCTAACTTCTTTCGTTTAGATCCACTTGGAGTTGCAGCAGTAGTGAGAAGCTTAGCTTTATTCTGCTTCCATTCTCGAATGCATTTCCTTTCAACTTTAAATTTTTTGGCAGCAGATTGGATGCTGTTGGTCTCTGCAAAGTTCACCGCTTTGAGCTTAAACTCAATGGTATAGCTTATGCTTGTTTCACCTTTGTGAGAACAAGCGTCTTCGTTACTTGCAGTATCCATTTTTATTTTGACACTGAAGATAGTACCATGTACGCCTCTGCAACTCTTCTTTCAAGTTTCAATTTACACGTGCCTTCAAAACAAATTCACAGTTTATATAGCGCACATGATACAGGTGTTGAAAATCACACTGGTCGTGTTTTTTAATTTAAAAATAAACGGTCGTAATTATCCATAAAGTAAGTATGGCAAGAAGTGCTCCTTGTGAAAGTTTTGTAATGATTTATCGTGTTTCCTTTTAATCTGTTGTAAGAGGACATCATGTCTATAAGGCAAAGTGGACTCCAGAAAAGAGAGAAATCCTAGTTTGCCGCAAAGACGAACTAGAAGAAGCGAGAGAACATGACAAGCATGCCATCGGTGTTTACAAAAAAGATGACAAAGATGAACAGTGAAGTAGGCCATGTTCCGATAGAGTTATCAAAGTTATTGGTGCAATTTTTAGAATCAAACTCACAAAACATGGTCGAAGTTTGAGTCACTGGGAAAAGATACAGAGAAGTTGGACTAGTTGTGCCTGGAACGTACTTGTGCTACACCAAGAGCAAGAAGATTGCAGATGTGTTGTTTAGCGAACTGAATAGAAAGAGTAACTTGTCAGAACATTTTACGCTTAAAATTAGTGAAACTGTTTCAAAATATCCACACTTTAAAGATTAAAGAAAGTAGTATTAATTTTGCTGTGAATCAAATGAAAGCCCATAGGCGTTTATTTTAATTTTTCTTTATGGACCTGGGCGTTTATTTGGGAATGGGCGTTAGTTAAAAAATTTAACTTTAACCCTGGGCGTTTATTCAAGAGTGGGTGTTAGATCGGTCATTTACGGTAGTGGGGTTTCCAAGTTAAGTTTTCATCAATTATAACTCCCAGATAATTAATGCAAGTTGATTGTTTTAAACGTGATCCATTCAACATGATTTTAATTTCAGAATCATTGTTTTTATGATATTTCTTAAAAATGATAAATTCGGTTTTATTAGCATTTAAAGCGATAAGATTTGCATTAAGCCAATCATTAACTCTTTGTAAATCATAATTTACTTTTTTACATAAGGTTTTTATTGACGTTGATGTATAACAAATCAGTGTCATCTGCAAAAATCCTTTCCTGTTTCAAGTTTGGCACTTGGCATTAACCAACAACCTAAATACCTACCATTTAATGCCTTAGCCAGCATATCATTGCCAGGATTATTGACTTCTTTCTGAATATGAGAATGAAACTTTTTTTCCAGCCTTAATTTTCATTTTTGGTTTTCTTTTTTTTGAAAAACTCCTGGATTGATCTCATTTCTTTAGTGAGTTTGACCAGTTGGTTGGTGAAGATGAAAAAAGAGCAGATTTTTTATCACAAATGGAAGCAAGGTGAAATGATTAGTAGTTTTATTTATTGTTGGTCTCATTAAAATTTGAAGTACAATTTTGATTAAAAAATGCAATCAATAAATGTAACATTTAATTAATTATTTTGTGAATCAAATGACGCTTATTCTACACAAGTTGTGAAATAAACTGTCTGAAACTTAAACTTTATAAATTCTTGACTCATTTTATACATAATCCTATTTCTGGTTTTAAGGTTTTCCATTCACTTTTAATGTGTGATGTGTTATACAATCCTTGTGTTGGTTGCTAATAACATAGAACACTTTGATTATTTCAAAACCTTTTTTTCACATACAGAATATTTTTTCTAAATTTAAAATCTTTATAATAATTTAAAAAACAAACAAATGCACTGAACACAGTGTTTAAATAAGCTCTCATGTACTGACTGATTTTGTAGGCTAAAACATCTGAAGAACCCTGAGATGGCAGTAAGATTGCTGGTCGATGCTCTGAAAATTGATAATTACAGAGAGTATGATGGATATCCAATTGGTGGTAATGTTGTAATTTTGTTATTCATGTTAAAATGTTGAAATTAATAAATGATTAGAAAATAACGACTCGCTGAAAAAAACTTTCTTGAATAGCCACTGTGAAAGCAAACTTATTTTAAAGATTTCCTAGGGGTCAATAAGATCAATTGTTTGTTTCTTATTGTTTATTAATTATTATTATTAAAATATTAATTTGGGTTTATTAAAATGTAGATTTGCCAGTACAATCAGAGGAACTGATTGGTCAGATGTTTTGTGGTTGTCACGGCATCAATATTCTATTGGACACCATCACCACCACAACATACAATCGCATTCATATATGCAGAGATCTGTTTGTGCTTTTGAAACTAATGAGCATCATGACATGCATGGTAAAATGTTTTTTCTTTATTCTTTAAATATTTCTCTTTGTGCGTAAAAGGAAACAAGATTCTGCAAGCATAAGAGTTACATGTACAAATAGTAAAATAGTCTCAATATTCATTGAACTTAGAAAAAATACTATAAAAATGTTTGATGTAGATTTTTCAGTTAAACTTTTTTAAAGTAAAAATTTTTGGAAACTTGTTTGTTTGTTTTTAACGAGGCTCCCAGAACGCTCATTAAACATTATTATGAAGACCTTGAACCGGTGGTTTTAATGAAATTTTATTATTATGCTCACTAAACAACTTTGTGATAGCATGGTCTCGAACCTAGAACGCCATTCTCATTGCACTATTGCCGGTAACTTGACTTTGGCCTAAACTTTTTGGACCATAATTTTATTCCAGTGATAATGAGTCTTTAAATCTTTTTTTAGAATGGAACATTCAACTTCATTTCATATATGTTTCCAGGAAATAAATAACTTGAATTATACATGAGCAAGATGAGTATTTGTATCTGTATGGCTGTCCGCAGAAAATAGAAAGGGTGTAGTCAAAAATTTCCAAAATTGTGCCTTTATAACCTTATGTTGATCCGGGTCTTTTTTGAATTAGGTTTGCAACAATTTTACTTTCATAAATAACCATTGGGAAATATTTCACAGGTATTTATTTTAGTTAGTTAAACTTTTTTCACGAAATCGCCAAAATTCATGGAAATTAGTACCACTAGGGTAACAAACAAATAATCAAACCTTAGGAGATCAACTTTAACTTAACATAACTCACTAGTAGCCTGAAAATGTTTAAACAACCACTAGTTTATACATAATAAGTTCATAGGTAAGATTCCAAAGGTAAGATAGGTATAGGTAAGATCTCATTTAACTTAACTGAACACCAATACTTCATTAATCGTGTAAAGACAGTTTGTAATGACAGTTTGTTTTTTTATTATTTTAATATCTTTCTATCTTGCTTTTTTGCTACTCATTTTTGCGTAAATATTTCAACCTAAAACAAAGATTTTAAAAAACTTAATTGTAATTTCATTTTTTTCTGAGTTATTATATTAGATATTATTAGTTAGATATTTTAAATAAGTTCAGACAAACTGGAGCTTAGATGCTATCTACACATTACGTGTAATAATGTTTGTGTTGCTGTCTTTCGATTTCAAGCACACTTCCTGGCCACAATTTAGTGAAATAACACAGCAAAAGCCATACAACTAAATGTTTTTTCATAAACTTTTTCTTGTTATTGATGTTTTAATCTGATGTTGGTTTGTTGTTATGATCAATAAATATGGCGGTTTTGATTTGGTATGCTTAAAATCGTTTGAAAATAACTCAAGAATAAAATCAAACATTTAACATCACAAAAACTATTTAAAAACTAAATTTACAAAATACGAAAAACAAACAAACAAAAAAGGGTTTGACAGGTTTTGTTGAAACATTTGAGAATTTAAAACCAAATATAACTTGAAATAAACAGAGAAGTAAAAGTTAGTAAAAAGAAAAGAAGCTTCTGCATTGCTGACATCAGTGAGATTTTTGAAGTTTCAAGATCTTGGAAGTAATGAGTGCACTTTGCACTCGGGTCTTATTGCTAGTCTTTTAATAAAAACATCCTAAACCAGATATATTTTTATAATGAATTCTTTTCAGAGAAAAGAACATCAATTATACTGACCTGGTCCTCAAAATAATGAGACAGTGCTAAAACACCTTAATGCGGCTATATTGTTATTGTAACTAATTAATAAGGTATCAATTTTCAGTTTGCAAACAAAATGTTTTTTCGACCAGGTGATCTTCAAGTTAATAGTTTTATTTATATAAATTTGGTTAAGAATTCTAATTTATGTAGGCTTTGTGATTACTGAGTTATTTTGGACAAGCAAGTTTTTATATAAGATAAATTTAATTCTGTTATGTTATGTTGGTTTGTATTTAACAAGGACGCTCATTAAGCATTATCAAGAAGTCCTTGTGGGTCACTTGGGTGTTACCAAAGAGCGTGGATTAAAGAAGCGTGGATTAAAATTGAATTTGTATATACCTTTGCGGTGCTTTAGATTGATCTGAACTTGTCTGCCTCAAAAGAGTTTGGTCTGGTGACAACAACAACTGTATACGAGTTGCTGCGTTCTTATCATGCTGTCTATTGGGCAGCTAGCACCACAGCTTTTCCCATCGATACCGATACAGTGTAATTAAATAGTGTGCATAAATATTTCAAATTTCTTAATATTTTAAACAAATTTGCAAGTCAAACTTTAATCTTTGAAAATTTATAAGGCCTGCTTTTGATTCCTAACTTAAATTTAATTTAATTGTAGTATTTTTCCTGTGTTATTTCTAACAATATTTCTAATATTTACCAGTATTTTTTATGAGTTTGTAGACTGCTGCACAAATATTAAACAGTTTCAAATCTGTTCAGTGATGTTAACCTTGCACATCTGGCTTCCTTGCATTTGTCAGAGAGGAGTCCACTGTCCAATGTTGCCAGGAAAACAGGTGCATTTTGGAAATCTATTATAATGAACTTCTTGCTGACCTCTGTATGTTCAAATTCCAGATCATATTTTAATATAAATTGTAGCTTTATTGATATTTAATGTTGGTAAAACCACAAAAATTTGTTCCGTTAAATCCATCATTTTTATATTAGTTATTATCATGAAATTCTATCATTATTGCATACGATAGCAAAGTAAAATACCATTTTAGGAAAGGGTCATTGCTAATTACCTTTCAATGTTTTGTATACAAACTCTACAAAGAATGTTTTTATGTCTTTCATTACTTGGTATTTTCATTCAGGAAAGATTCTTTGATTATAGATTCGGCTTTCAGTGATTTTCAGTTGATTTCATTGTTGAGCTCCTTTGTAAAAGATGTTGGTATATTCCACATGCTGGACCACCTCAAGGAGAGTGCTACTAATATAATATTTGCTGACCTTCTCAATGAAGCAACTTCGTTTTTATTAAGTGAAGTGTATCTTTTCTATAGATTTCAGTTTTTTGCACATTGTGAAATTTTAATGCTCTGTCAGAATTGGCATCATCCTTTAGTAATTTTACATTTCTCCTTGACTGCATCACAAAAGCTGGATGCTGAACAATAGCAGTTGTAAATTTCTCCAGTATTTAACGGGGCATTGTCAGTATTCATTGCTGAATGAGCATTTACACCTGGCTGATGATTGGTGTGTTGCTGGGAGAAGTACAAAGGATTTCTTCCTTGCTCAGTCATACTTGGGATGCAATGAACCTGTGAAAGCTTATAAGTATTTTGTGAGTGCAGCACGAGGGATAAGTGAGTCAAACGTTTTTCTTTGCATTATTTTAGCCATTTTACATTTACAAATTTAAGGTTTGTTTCGTCAATTTCTTTTTACAACTAATACAATAATGGTAACAGTAACAATTTGACATTTGAGATAATTTGTTTTTAAGTTGATATTCAAGACCAATTGCCATTTTCAATAGTTCTTCAAAAGTTTCACATGATTTTTATTAAATATTCTGCATTACTCATGAATGATTTGTTTGTTGCAGCCCTCAAGGAGCCGCTTTTACTTGATTTCATTGAAGCACAAAACAATCCAAAACAAGAAGCTCTTGTCTGCTACTTTATCAAAGTTAGTTATTGAAAGTATATTTTACGTATATTTGTTTAAGAATCACATATGAAGTAACATTCAAAATAACAGGGTTTAAAAATAGGCGTACGGATGTCCGAAAATACAATGTTAGATCTTTTTTCATTAGCACATTGAAAGTTCTCACTACTATATGCAATGTTTCATACATACGCCAAGATTGTTAAATAACATGCGTACGCTTCACAATTTCAAGAAATAGTCTCATTAATTTGGGAAATTTGCAATAACAAATAAAGAGGCAATAATGGGAAAAACGCCAAAAGTTTATTCGCTTCAATTTTTTCAACTTGTGATCATTTAGACATTTTTGTCAAGAAATAAATACCCAATCGTCTACACAGTAAGCATGGCCTCGGAAATCAAAACAAATGTTAAATATTATTGCCCAAAAGCACAGTCTAGTTGGTCACATGATTTAATTTGTCACCTGGAGAAACTGAAGTATAAATAATAAAAACACGCAATGTGACTACCTTGTCAGGTGGTTCAGAAACCCACTAATGTGACTACCTCGTCAGGTAGTGCAGAAACACGCAATGTGACTACCTTGTCAGGTGGTGCAGAAACACGCAATGTGACTACTTTGTCAGGTGGTGCAGAAACACGCAATATGACTACTTCGTCAGGTGGTGCAGAAACCCGCTAATGTGACTACCTTGTCAGGTAGTGCAGAAACACGCAATGTGACTACCTCGTCAGGTGGTGCAGAAACAGGCAATGTGACTACTTCATCAGGTGGTGCAGAAACACGCAATGTGACTACTTCATCAGGTGGTGCAGAAACACGCAATGTGACTACTTCGTCAGGTGGTGCAGAAACACGCAATGTGACTACTTCATCAGGTGGTGCAGAAACACGCAATGTGACTACTTCATCAGGTGGTGCAGAAACACGCAATGTGACTACTTCATCAGGTGGTGCAGAAACACGCAATGTGACTACTTCATCAGGTGGTGCAGAAACACGCAATGTGACTACCTTGTCAGGTGGTGCAGAAACACGCAATGTGACTACTTCGTCAGGTGGTGCAGAAACACGCAATGTGACTACCTTGTCAGGTGGTGCAGAAACACGCAATGTGACTACTTCGTCAGGTGGTGCAGAAACACGCAATGTGACTACCTTGTCAGGTGGTGCAGAAACACGCAATGTGACTACTTCGTCAGGTGGTGCAGAAACACGCAATGTGACTACCTTGTCAGGTGGTGCAGAAACCCACTAATGTGACTACCTCGTCAGGTAGTGCAGAAACACGCAATGTGACTACCTTGTCAGGTGGTGCAGAAACACGCAATGTGACTACTTTGTCAGGTGGTGCAGAAACACGCAATATGACTACTTCGTCAGGTGGTGCAGAAACCCGCTAATGTGACTACCTTGTCAGGTAGTGCAGAAACACGCAATGTGACTACCTCGTCAGGTGGTGCAGAAACAGGCAATGTGACTACTTCGTCAGGTGGTGCAGAAACCCGCTAATGTGACTACCTCGTCAGGTGGTGCAGAAACACGCAATGTGACTACCTTGTCAGGTGGTGCAGAAACACGCAATGTGACTACCTCGTCAGGTAGTGCAGAAACACGCAATGTGACTACCTTGTCAGGTGGTGCAGAAACACGCAATGTGACTACCTTGTCAGGTGGTGCAGAAACACGCAATGTGACTACTTCGTCAGGTGGTGCAGAAACACGCAATGTGACTACCTTGTCAGGTGGTGCAGAAACACGCAATGTGACTACCTTGTCAGGTGGTGCAGAAACACGCAATGTGACTACCTTGTCAGGTGGTGCAGAAACACGCAATGTGACTACTTCGTCAGGTGGTGCAGAAACACGCAATGTGACTACCTTGTCAGGTGGTGCAGAAACACGCAATGTGACTACTTCGTCAGGTGGTGCAGAAACACGCAATGTGACTACTTCATCAGGTGGTGCAGAAACACGCAATGTGACTACTTCATCAGGTGGTGCAGAAACACGCAATGTGACTACTTCATCAGGTGGTGCAGAAACACGCAATGTGACTACTTCATCAGGTGGTGCAGAAACACGCAATGTGACTACCTTGTCAGGTGGTGCAGAAACACGCAATGTGACTACCTTGTCAGGTGGTGCAGAAACCCACTAATGTGACTACCTCGTCAGGTAGTGCAGAAACACGCAATGTGACTACCTTGTCAGGTGGTGCAGAAACACGCAATGTGACTACTTTGTCAGGTGGTGCAGAAACACGCAATATGACTACTTCGTCAGGTGGTGCAGAAACCCGCTAATGTGACTACCTTGTCAGGTAGTGCAGAAACACGCAATGTGACTACCTTGTCAGGTGGTGCAGAAACACGCAATGTGACTACCTCGTCAGGTAGTGCAGAAACACGCAATGTGACTACCTTGTCAGGTGGTGCAGAAACACGCAATGTGACTACCTTGTCAGGTGGTGCAGAAACACGCAATGTGACTACTTCGTCAGGTGGTGCAGAAACACGCAATGTGACTACCTTGTCAGGTGGTGCAGAAACACGCAATGTGACTACCTTGTCAGGTGGTGCAGAAACACGCAATGTGACTACCTTGTCAGGTGGTGCAGAAACACGCAATGTGACTACTTCGTCAGGTGGTGCAGAAACACGCAATGTGACTACCTTGTCAGGTGGTGCAGAAACACGCAATGTGACTACTTCGTCAGGTGGTGCAGAAACACGCAATGTGACTACCTTGTCAGGTGGTGCAGAAACACGCAATGTGACTACTTCATCAGGTGGTGCAGAAACACGCAATGTGACTACTTCATCAGGTGGTGCAGAAACACGCAATGTGACTACTTCATCAGGTGGTGCAGAAACACGCAATGTGACTACTTCATCAGGTGGTGCAGAAACACGCAATGTGACTACTTCGTCAGGTGGTGCAGAAACACGCAATGTGACTACTTCATCAGGTGGTGCAGAAACACGCAATGTGACTACTTCATCAGGTGGTGCAGAAACACGCAATGTGACTACTTCATCAGGTGGTGCAGAAACACGCAATGTGACTACTTCATCAGGTGGTGCAGAAACACGCAATGTGACTACCTTGTCAGGTGGTGCAGAAACACGCAATGTGACTACTTCGTCAGGTGGTGCAGAAACACGCAATGTGACTACCTTGTCAGGTGGTGCAGAAACACGCAATGTGACTACTTCGTCAGGTGGTGCAGAAACACGCAATGTGACTACCTTGTCAGGTGGTGCAGAAACACGCAATGTGACTACTTCGTCAGGTGGTGCAGAAACACGCAATGTGACTACCTTGTCAGGTGGTGCAGAAACCCACTAATGTGACTACCTCGTCAGGTAGTGCAGAAACACGCAATGTGACTACCTTGTCAGGTGGTGCAGAAACACGCAATGTGACTACTTTGTCAGGTGGTGCAGAAACACGCAATATGACTACTTCGTCAGGTGGTGCAGAAACCCGCTAATGTGACTACCTTGTCAGGTAGTGCAGAAACACGCAATGTGACTACCTCGTCAGGTGGTGCAGAAACAGGCAATGTGACTACTTCGTCAGGTGGTGCAGAAACCCGCTAATGTGACTACCTCGTCAGGTGGTGCAGAAACACGCAATGTGACTACCTTGTCAGGTGGTGCAGAAACACGCAATGTGACTACCTCGTCAGGTAGTGCAGAAACACGCAATGTGACTACCTTGTCAGGTGGTGCAGAAACACGCAATGTGACTACCTTGTCAGGTGGTGCAGAAACACGCAATGTGACTACTTCGTCAGGTGGTGCAGAAACACGCAATGTGACTACCTTGTCAGGTGGTGCAGAAACACGCAATGTGACTACCTTGTCAGGTGGTGCAGAAACACGCAATGTGACTACTTCGTCAGGTGGTGCAGAAACACGCAATGTGACTACCTTGTCAGGTGGTGCAGAAACACGCAATGTGACTACTTCGTCAGGTGGTGCAGAAACACGCAATGTGACTACCTTGTCAGGTGGTGCAGAAACACGCAATGTGACTACTTCATCAGGTGGTGCAGAAACACGCAATGTGACTACTTCATCAGGTGGTGCAGAAACACGCAATGTGACTACTTCATCAGGTGGTGCAGAAACACGCAATGTGACTACTTCATCAGGTGGTGCAGAAACACGCAATGTGACTACTTCGTCAGGTGGTGCAGAAACACGCAATGTGACTACTTCATCAGGTGGTGCAGAAACACGCAATGTGACTACTTCATCAGGTGGTGCAGAAACACGCAATGTGACTACTTCATCAGGTGGTGCAGAAACACGCAATGTGACTACTTCATCAGGTGGTGCAGAAACACGCAATGTGACTACCTTGTCAGGTGGTGCAGAAACACGCAATGTGACTACTTCGTCAGGTGGTGCAGAAACACGCAATGTGACTACCTTGTCAGGTGGTGCAGAAACACGCAATGTGACTACTTCGTCAGGTGGTGCAGAAACACGCAATGTGACTACCTTGTCAGGTGGTGCAGAAACACGCAATGTGACTACTTCGTCAGGTGGTGCAGAAACACGCAATGTGACTACCTTGTCAGGTGGTGCAGAAACACGCAATGTGACTACTTCATCAGGTGGTGCAGAAACACGCAATGTGACTACTTCATCAGGTGGTGCAGAAACACGCAATGTGACTACTTCATCAGGTGGTGCAGAAACACGCAATGTGACTACTTCATCAGGTGGTGCAGAAACACGCAATGTGACTACCTTGTCAGGTGGTGCAGAAACACGCAATGTGACTACTTCGTCAGGTGGTGCAGAAACACGCAATGTGACTACCTTGTCAGGTGGTGCAGAAACACGCAATGTGACTACTTCGTCAGGTGGTGCAGAAACACGCAATGTGACTACCTTGTCAGGTGGTGCAGAAACACGCAATGTGACTACTTCATCAGGTGGTGCAGAAACACGCAATGTGACTACTTCATCAGGTGGTGCAGAAACACGCAATGTGACTACTTCATCAGGTGGTGCAGAAACACGCAATGTGACTACTTCATCAGGTGGTGCAGAAACACGCAATGTGACTACCTTGTCAGGTGGTGCAGAAACACGCAATGTGACTACTTCGTCAGGTGGTGCAGAAACACGCAATGTGACTACCTTGTCAGGTGGTGCAGAAACACGCAATGTGACTACTTCGTCAGGTGGTGCAGAAACACGCAATGTGACTACCTTGTCAGGTGGTGCAGAAACACGCAATGTGACTACTTCATCAGGTGGTGCAGAAACACGCAATGTGACTACTTCATCAGGTGGTGCAGAAACACGCAATGTGACTACTTCATCAGGTGGTGCAGAAACACGCAATGTGACTACTTCATCAGGTGGTGCAGAAACACGCAATGTGACTACCTTGTCAGGTGGTGCAGAAACACGCTAATTAAACTGATTTATATTATTTAATTATGTTTGAATAAACTAAATATAAATCAAAGATTTTGAAATGGCAAAAGCATTTTATATTTTGGTATATGCTAAAGCAAACTTCATGTGCTGATGCCAATAAAAATTTATCCTGGATTTAAATAGATTCGTATACTTGCTCGGTATGTCGACACAATTTATCAAATGCAGAAAATGAAGTTTCAAATAATATATACTATATTATATTAACGTTTATTATTACTAATGTTGTTTATAGAACATACACCGCATCATCATCTAGATGCCAGAATTGTATATATATAAATTGAGAAACTTTGCACGTTGGACATGGTTGTATTTTGTGAGGAATGTGTGGAATGTTCTTGATTTTATGCAAAAGAATCCAAATACATGGCAAACATAAACAAAGAAATTTTACACCATGATTTTCATTTTTCCGTAAGGTTCAGTTATATTACATGACATTCCTATTATGGCTTTTTTAGTTTGAAAGATATTCCGAAAATGAAATAATTTGTTTTATAACAGAAACCAAGAAATTAATTCAATATCGGAATATTTAAACTAGATTTTAAATAGTTTGGAGGAGGAATGTAATGAGAAAATGTACTGTAGCTTGCCTCAAGGGATCACTTGAAATCATATTCAATGCTCTAGTTATTCATATATCCTTCATAATCTTAAAGCCACCCTAGAAAGACACTTAATTGATTTGTGTAGTTCCTTGACTTATTGAAACAACCCTGGACCCAGTGACAGCGCTCTATTCCGTGATGGGAATCTTCTAAAAGAAAAAAGATTGTAAGAACATTTTAGTTACTGTTCGATTAAAGATGACCGTTTCCCCAAGCACAGGTGTGTGTGAAAGAGGTTTCTCAGTGATGAAGCGCCAAAAAAAAACAAGTCAACTGGAGGACATTAATGTCAATAGTGTTGGCAATATTGAGGATTTTGATGCTTCAAAACCACTTGAGCAATGGCTTAATTCAGCTAAGAAGCGACATATAAAAGGTCTGGCAAAGAAGTTTATCCAGAACTCATCATATTTGAACAAGAGAGATGATATCAATCAGGCAGCTCAACAGACCATTAATCTCCATTGATATTTTATTAATGTGGGCTTTTATTCAACTAATTCATCATTTGTTATTTTCTTGTGTTTTGCATATGGATTATTAAAAGTTATTACTAACCATATAATGTCTTTAGTAAGACATAATGTGAAGTGAGCCCAAGCAATAGGATTATATTCACACATGAACTTGCGAAGGTGACATGTCTAAAGAGACGTATAACATAGACTTTCATAAATAGTATTTTTTCGGTAAAATATGATTCTTGAATCCATATGCCACTTTTCTTGTTGCGTACGCACTTGAGCCATAGCTTCGTATGGGAGTATACGCGAGTGTAAAATGATTTTTTAAGGCTTGATTAACTTGAAAGGTGTAAACGATTTCAGATTTGCTCCAAATATATGTAATTTTTAATTGTTTTCCTTTAAATGTGGTAACTTTTCACTCGTATACCGTTCTAGTTATTTAAAAATTATTCAGTCCTTTTGGCACATCATATCATACACATGTAGCAGTTTGAATACATAAAAAGATGTTTTCTTTGCGAGCTAATCATCTGTTAAGATATGTTGTCTGTATCGTAGGTCATGCGAATGTTCGAGCAATGGTGCTACCCTCTCATGGTGATAACAACAGCATCATCTGCGCTCACCATTGACAATAATAAAAGCTCATATGCTGTAAGTATACCATGTTCTTATGAATTATATATTTGATTATTTACTTGTTTTTATTTGTACACATAATAATTCAAATTAAGACAAGACAAATGTTTTTGTTTTGTAATTGATGAATCAATGATCGTACATCATCTTGTACTTCTTTAAACTGTAGAGCTGATTGTTTTAATGGTGTTTCAGCCAATGTTGTGGTCAGTTGTGTTCAAGAACCGTTTGGAGTTGGAGCATTACAATGATGCCTACGCTGCCATAATTCACAACCCTGACAAAACACGGTTAGTGTGAACCATCGTCGTTATTACATTGGCTTAAAACAACAATGATGGCGGATATAAGAAGTGCATGTATATAAAGCTGTGCAAAATGCATCCCATCATTGCTTATAACGTACTGAAGCAAGAAAATTGTATTTGATATTTTCAAAAATGACTAAAACCAGTAGAACTGAATAAACAGCTAAGAATTGATTGATTTTTTATTTGCTGGGAAAGGTCGAACGTCTAGCAGTCTTACTGTATATAATGGCTCATCATTTCTTGAACATAAGTGCTTGCTATCAAAGAAATCTTTCAAACTGATGTATTTAGAAACACATGGTTTTAATCGTTTTTCGTTTTACTTGAATTATTTCTTGTAAGATGTTCTTTGGAATTTAGATTTTTTTTGTGGAAATTTTCATGGTCAACAAAGTGTAGAGTTTAGATTTTTTTAAGTTATAGTAAATGTAAAGTTAAAAACTGCTATTGACTAGCAGTATAAACCAATTATTTCTTAAATAGAGTGTAGTACTGTACGTTTTGTTACTTTTACCTTCATTTGTTTGAGTGATAACTAACTGGCAAATTTAAAGACTTTGTTTGCATATATAAAAAGGCAGCAAACTCGAAGGTAATTATAATCGGAAATCATAAAGAATTCTGATTATAAAACAGTCTACCATATACTAAAACTAATGATACTCTTTAAAATTACAATTGAAACACCCATTGAAAATTTGTTACAAAATGATGCAATGCTGAGTTGATCAAATTCAACCAATCGGGCGCGCTTTTTTGTTTGGGCAGATTTTGTACAAGCCTGTCCTTTTATTTCATCAGAGGAAGTTTGATTTTTTTAAAAACAAACAAATCTCAATGATTATAAGGGGTTATATTTTTCATTGATCTTCAATCACTTGTACATGTAGAAAACACGACTGCTTGCGCCATTTCATAATCACACTCTGCGAACGTGGTATGTTTAAAGACATATGTTTGTATCCATATGTTGGTCTCGAGGAGGAGGTAATACTCTTTCAAATATGAAGCTATTGCTTACTATGATGATGATGATGATGATGAAGACAATGATGGATTTGTTCACTAATCAAAAATTTTTAAAAAATCATTCAATCAAAATGGGATAATTTTTGTTTTATTTCTGTTACAATTTATCTGTTTAATATTATGTAATTTAGCTAAAAATAATTCCTTTGTATTTCTATCTGTAAAAAGGGAATATTTGTAAATACATAAAACGTTTTGACCTGTTGTAAACTTTCTTTTCTTTTCTCATAGGTTGTTGAGATCATAGAGGCAAGAGCGCGGACTATGGACATCACTGTGAATAAGTACTATGATCTGCTCTATTCCTACCACATATTAAAGAGTGATTATAGGAAAGGTATTGCAAAAAGACTTGGGGATTTAAACATCTCTTTTTCATTTTTTTTCTCTTACTTTTCTCCTGATAAGATACTATTAGGGCTGTGTTACTGGTGTTTATTAATTTATACTAAAAACAATTTTAATTTAACTACCTACACTAGCAATATAAATATAAAACTGGAGCAAATTCCTTTCATCGCTACATCAAAAGCAGAACGTTGGTATTTGCGACGGGAATGTTGGTATTAGCGACGGGAATGTTGGTATTAGCGACAGGAAGATGTTATATACATTGCTTTGTTTTCTCAATATTTTTTTATATTGCAGCTTCTACTACAATGTACGAGCAAGCTTGTCGCTTAGCAACTGAAATGCACGGCCTCAAGTCACTACAGAAACAAGTTTGTTAAAATACTTTCTAAATATAATAATGATTGTTTTCTTCACAATCACAATTCACCACGGCTATTGGTTGCATTCTTTGTTTCTGAACTAAACTATGTTCTTTTTTGCCATTCATTTCCTTGCTATTTGATAATATATCATTTTATTTTATTTTAATATGCATGAATGTCTCTTCTGTGTTTCATATTACTCTTATAATTTTATTGTTCCTTACTCGCGTAAAACTAAACTTTCCATCTTAATTTAATTATTTAGCTTTTAATATCTTTGTACTAATAATATATTAACCAATTCTTAATTCATCACAATACATCTACGAAATGCATTTCATGAATCATCTTAGTCCGCACACAACTTCTTTCCACAGGCTAAATGTTACCTCGCTACATTAAATGCTCTCATGTTGGTGGATCGAAAGTATGCGTGGATCATTCGTCCAAAAGATCAGTCAGAACAGAGCAATATACAGGTCTACTTTGTATGCTTTTTGTTCTTTTAGTGGCTAATTACATGAAGAGATTTACTGTGTGTCGGCTTGTTTACATTTTTAAAACACCACCAATAGTCTTGTTATTATATGATTCTCTCATTTTTTTCCTCGAACTTATGATTACACGCGCATTAAAACTAGAATGTCTACAGCCAAGATCCATGAAGTAACCGTTTGAAATTGCAGACAACTTGAACACTGAAACAAACGGTTGTAGTTATAGTGAGATGTTGAGAAAGCACTGTAGTAGTGTTGATGGAATGTGAGTGTTATCATGTATTCAGATGGGAGTGTTATCATGTATTCAGATGGGAGTGCCACCATGTATTCAGATGGGAGCGTCATCATGTATTCAGATGGGAGTGCCATTGTGTATTCAGATGGGAGTGTCATCATGTATTCAGATGGGAGTGCCATCATGTATTCAGATGGGAGCGTCATCATGTATTCAGATGGGAGTGCCATCATGTATTCAGATGGGTGTGCCATCATGTATTCAGATGGGTGTGCCATCGTGTATTCAGATGGGAGTGCCATCATGTATTCAGATGGGTGTGCCATCATGTATTCAGATGGGAGTGTCATCATGTATTCAGATGGGAATGTGAGTGTATTCAGATGTGAGTGTCATCATGTATTCAGATGGGAGTGCCATCATGTATTCAGATGGGAGTGCCATCATGTATTCAGATAGGAGCGTCATCATGTATTCAGATGGGAGTGTCATCATGTATTCAGATGGGAGTGCCATCATGTATTCAGATGGGAGCGTCATCATGTATTCAGATGGGAGTGCCATCATGTATTCAGATGGGTGTGCCATCATGTATTCAGATGGGTGTGCCATCGTGTATTCAGATGGGAGTGCCATCATGTATTCAGATGGGTGTGCCATCATGTATTCAGATGGGAGTGTCATCATGTATTCAGATGGGAATGTGAGTGTATTCAGATGTGAGTGTCATCATGTATTCAGATGGGAGTGCCATCATGTATTCAGATGGGAGTGCCATCATGTATTCAGATGGGAGCGTCATCATGTATTCAGATGGGAGTGTCATCATGTATTCAGATGGGAGTGCCATCATGTATTCAGATGGGTGTGCCATCATGTATTCAGATGGGAGTGCCATCATGTATTCAGATGGGAGTGCCATCATGTATTCAGATGGGAGCGTCATTATGTATTCAGATGGGAGTGTCATCATGTATTCAGATGGGTGTGCCATTGTGTATTCAGATGGGAGTGTCATCATGTATTCAGATGGGAATGTGAGTGTATTCAGATGTGAGTGTCATCATGTATTCAGATGGGAGTGTCATCATGTATTCAGATGGGAGTGCCATTGTGTATTCAGATGGGAGTGTCATCATGTATTCAGATGGGAGTGTCATCGTGTATTCAGATGGGTGTGTCATCTTGTATTCAGATGGGAGCGTCATTATGTATTCAGATGGGAGTGTCATCATGTATTCAGATGGGTGTGCCATTGTTTATTCAGATGGGAGTGTCATCATGTATTCAGATGGGAATGTGAGTGTATTCAGATGTGAGTGTCATCATGTATTCAGATGGGAGTGTCATCATGTATTCAGATGGGAGTGCCATTGTGTATTCAGATGGGAGTGTCATCATGTATTCAGATGGGAGTGTCATCGTGTATTCAGATGGGTGTGTCATCTTGTATTCAGATGGGAGCGTCATCGTGTGCATTCATATAAGTAAAATGTTGTAGTAGCATGATGGTGTTCATTAAACAAACATTTCTTGATTTGTTCTTCATTGTTTACTATATGCATTAGCCATTTTGTGTCATTTTGACTCGTTTTAATTTATAAAAACAGGTCAGGTTGTAAAGAACGCAGCACATCAGATCACCTGGCTTCTTCTTAGAATGGATTTTGTTTTATTTTAATGATTAGTGTTTTATTTTTAACTTACTTTTGTAAAAACCTTTTGAAAAGCGTTTAGTGTTTGTCCTGTACTACGTTCATTTGCAGACTACAGAAACCACCTTTTCGCAATCCCCCAAACGTCGCGGAGATGGGGAGAAGATATTTTACTCGACCAGCAAAAAGAAGTTTACACATGGTACTGCTATCATTGAACTGCAAGATGTGGAGCGGGAGTATCTGTTGATACTGGCGCGATTAAAGCTCGTTCAACACGGGAAGAATGAAGCAGTTGTTATTGGTAAGCCACATTGCTGACATCATCATGATTCTTTCTTAAACTATTAAAATTAATAGCAGAGCTGAAATATTTTCAACGGAATGTTTATTGTTTTCAAAAGATATTGTACATAATTTTGAGGGAGGGCGTGTTAATTTTTAGTGAGATATAAGTATAGAACGGGCTGCAGCAAAATATCTAAAGTTGGTGGGGGATAAAACACAAACTATAATTATTCAAATATAACATCTATACATCTTTTTCTATTAAATTTGTCAAATCCGTTTAAAATATTTAAAAGCGCTGTCTGGATATTTAGAAAATTGTTAACCACATCAATCAGTGACATCTTATGAAGGATCACTTCACATGCATTATGGTTAGCTTTTTGTTGTTGTGTGGTTTCTGTCGCAGATAGGTTATCGGAGAGAACAAACTCACCAACCATAGAGACAAGCAACATTAACACATAGAGACAACACACAACCTCCCTCCTGTTAAAAAATGCAAAAGAAACAACAGTGATAGTCACATAATCCTCAAAATCTTTATCTCTCAAAATGAAATTTAATCTCTTCTGAGTCAATATTGAACGTCAAAATGTCTTTTATTGTCAACAAATCCTGATGATGTGGCTAGTTATCGGAAACAAAGAAATTTAGTTGTCAATATGAACAGGACTATTAAAACCTCTTTCTATAGTAGCATTAGTACGTTGTCTCAGAGTAAAAACTTCTGGAAAGCTTGTACACCCCTCTTTTCTAACAAAACAAATGCTATGGCAGAAAGGATTTTATTAGTTGAACATGAAAGATTATTGATAAAGATTGTGACATTGCTGCAATCTTTAATGGATATTTTAATAGAATTACTGAAACTCTTGATGTTCCCTCTTGGAATATCGAATTCATATCGAAAAATGACGATAATATACGTAATGCTCTTGAAAAGTACGCGGACCATCCAAGTATTTGCGCTATAAAAAAACAGTGCGAAGTGAATCAGCGTTTTGAATTTTGTCACCTTTCTGTTGAGGACATATACCAGGAGATTCTTAATCTTGATAGTTCTAAGAAAGTAAGCGGTCATGTTCCCATAAAGATTCTTAAGTTGGGCGTAAATCAATGTGCTCCTATACTTCAGAAATGCCTAAATTCTTTCATAGACAAATGTGAGTTTCCTGACGAACTGAAATGGGCCGATATTATTCCAATTCACAAAAAAAATAGCACTACTGACAAAGAAAACTATAGACCTATTAGCCTCCTTCCAGCTATTTCTAAGGTCTTTGAGAAAATCGTTTGTAGACAGCTAAGAGGTTTTATTGATATGAAACTATCGAAATTTCTATGTGGGTTCAGAGAAGGGTATAGTTCCCAACATTCTCTATTGAATCTTTTAAATAGCTGGCAAAAATGCCTTCACAATAAAGGAAAGGTTCCCGCTGTTTTAATGGATTTATCAAAAGCTTTCGATTGTCTACCACACGATTTGTTAATTGCTAAACTAGAGGCTTATGGTCTTAGTGCTAAGAGTCTGAGTTTCATATACAACTACCTCAGAAACAGGAAACATCGCGACTGTATCGGCTCGTCTTTTAGTGGTTGGTTAAATATTTTATGTGGTGTCCCTCAAGGATCAATATTGGGGCCAATTCTTTTCAATATATTTATTAATGATTTACTGTTGCTGATACAGGATTGTGAAATCTGTAACTTTGCTGATGATAATACCATTAATGCTTGTGATAGTAGTATCGATAATGCCCTTATACGCCTTAACAATGATTTAACCAAAGCATTAAATTGGTTTAAATGTAATTTTATGGTCGCAAATCCAGCAAAGTTTCAGGTTATTTTCCTTGGTACCCGTAACAGGGAATTAAGCCTTAATATTGATGGAAATACCATTTATGGCTCTGATCAAGTCAAGTTATTGGGTGTTATGCTGGATAATAAGTTAAACTTTTTACCACATATCAAAGAAATTTGTGCAAAAGCGAATTCCAAAACAAAAGGAAGTACTTAAACATCTCAAAAGCTAAAATTTTATGCAGCTTGTTCATTTTATCTTGTTTTAATTACTGTCCCATTGTCTGGATGTTTACAAACAAGGAGGGAAATTCGTTAATAAACACCTCGCATCGTAGGGCGTTGCGGGCTGTGGTTAATAATTTCTCACTGAGTTATGAAGATATGCTAGAGCAAATAGGAGAATGTGAGTTGCACAAGAAAAATCTGCGATGTTTAGCTTTGGAGGTGTTTAAGTCTATATACAACTTGAATCCTGAGTTCATGAACGAGTTCTACTCATTTAAAAATTGCAATTTAAATCTAAGAGGAGGACAAATGTTAGCAATACCATCCTCAGTGGGAGTAGACTCGTGGTTATACAGAAGTGTTTTGCTCTGGAATCATCTCCCAAAACATATCAAAGAAGAACCAACAAAGAGAAGCTTTAAAAGGGCAATCATTGCTCATGAATTATACTGCAAATGCAAAATATGCAGATAATTCGGCCTAGATAGTTCTTCATTTGATACCTGTTTTGATTTTAATGTTTACGTTGTTTGTTTGTTTTGTTGTTTTGTTTTATTTTTGCTAATATTAAGAAGGAATAAAGTTTTTTACGAGTTTTGTTGGTATAAATTAGTTCAAATCAACTATGTAAAGGAACCAACGTTAAATAAAGAATACATACATACATACATAACAAATGAGTAATGAGTTTTAAGCAATGATAGTTACATTGTACATTTGACCTCTAAACATCTAAGCTCCGGTGACATCTTTACGAAATATTCTTGATTGTCTTAAATACGGTTTCGCTTTTGATGTTGCTAATCTCGTGGAATCCAATGAAATCAACTTTCACCACTGTTGCTCGAGGTTACCAATATCAATCTCCTCATCTGTCATAATTGAAAAGATTTTATGAATTTGAGAGGCCCTGATTATATTCAGAAACAGTCTTTCTTTCTTCATACTACCCGGGGTCTTTCTTCATACTACCCGGGGTGCTTGATCACACAATCCTGGATCGCTTCATCTGTATCATGCTCAGAAAGTTTTTAATGCGCAATTTGTTTGATGGTACAGTGATTGATCTATATATATGTAAGGTGCAGGTGTCAGATGTGAAATATTTGTTCTCAGAATGTGAGCTAGTCATTTTAGTGAAGATATTAAAGAGTATTAACTTAACATCATCACTGATGTTACAGACTGCATATAAACATTTAGTCTGGTTGCATACACTTTTTTGGGGGAGAAATGCTCACTGACTTTTTTATTCAATTTGGATATGCTGATTTCCAAAATCTTTCTCCATGGTGTAAATGCGGGGCAAATCACACTTTTGACCCTTGAAAGTTCTGACATCAGCATGTTTAAAATGAGCTAAATTAGAGCAATAAACTTAAAGAAGCTTGATATGATTAATTCTTTTATGTGTATTTTGCAGCCTATACTAACTACGATTGTGAATATTTTAACTGTATTCATGATTATTTCAATAACAATCGATATTGTTTAATATTATATGCAGTTTAGAATTATTTTACTATCTCTGGTTTAAATGTTACACACTGAACGTCTTTAATTATCGTTTTTGTTAAATTAGATAAGTGTCACACACAAAACAAACAAGCCTTTAGTAGAAAAGGTAGAAAACGCAACAGCAATGTTCTGCCAAACTAATTTAAAAACCCATTTCTTGTCAATTGGTATTGATTCTGAACTGTGGCACTCAGCTGACTCGCTTAGCTTGATCATATGAAATACTACACAAGCATTGTAATTTTTGCACCTGTTGCGCTATGTAGGCCAAAACATAGAAGATGTGTGTAAAGATAGTAAAGTTTTTCCATTTGATGTGCAAAACAAAATGAGAAATTTTTATGTCGCTCAGATAGTGTGAGTCGAATAGCGTTGCGCGCAGTTGACGTCACGGATTTTAGACCCCCCGCGAGTCTCAGACAAATAAACTTCTTTCTCCTAAAGAACTTGTTAACTGACCTGCGAAAATTACACAAGTTGCAAACGATTAAACGTTACAAGAGTGTGCTAGTGAAGAACAAACGATTCCCGAAAGTGAAGCAATAATAGAACGAGAAGTCAATACCAATAGTGCTCCGAGAAGATCACTCCGAATCAAGAAAGCTCCTGTTAAATTTGTTGACTGACTATGGTACTTCAGGGTGACGTGCTAGTAACCTCTCCCCTTTTTCTTTATACAATTAATTCAAAGTCTAGCGTTTCCTGTTGCTTTCTATATTTTATAATCTAAGGAAAATGTTATATATTACTTTTGTTTTATAGGTAAATAAAAGCCTTACACTAAACTTAATTTGGCTCTTTTCTGTAGTGACATTTCATTGCAGTACTAGTAATACATATCTCAATGAAATGCTTCAATAATACTTTGATATTGTTACAAAACTAGCATACTAGTTACAAAGCTACCACTACACCATCTCAGTTGCAAGAGGGGAAAGAGACAGTGGAATTTTCCTGCCTACTAATCTAAACTGTTTTACACGTTCATTATATCGCTCTATGTGAATTCTGGCCTTAGCGATCTTTCTGGTCTCTAGTTCCTCTGCTACGCTCAGACTCTTTCTCGGCGGTATTCTTACACTGACTTGCAAAGGATTGAGCAAATCCTGGACAGTGAAGCCTCTGTCAGCTAAAATTACATCATTTGCCTTTATTACCTTCAATATACCTGATTCTCTGAATAACTCCCTCAAAGAGATAGGAAATGAAGCAAGCACCCCCATTTGGGGTGACAACAATCAGGCATTGAAGTGTGTTAGACTGCTTGTATGACGAGAAAGTGTTGCCTGCCTTGCATAATTGTGAGAAGCTTCAATGCGAAACTTGGTGCAGTCCACAACACAACAAATGTTTCTTAGGGTTTTGAAGGCTTTTGGCAAAAATGCCTGAATTTGTCTCTCATAGGGAACATAAACTCCTGCATGTCTCGAAATACTTTGTACATCAGCTGAATATATGTTGTAAAAATCTTCCTTATAAGGGTTTCCTTGATTGTTCTATCAGGTGAACTTAGTAGCACTGCCAATGATTTCACAGTGTAATCTCTTTTTAACCTAACGTTGATATTTTTCCATTCTTTGGGACGGTTTAGGAAAAGGTATAAACGCTTTCTTTGCTGCTATCATTACATAATGTCTAATTCAAATTATCAGGATTTATTTCTCAATCTTTATACAGGATAAAAACATCAGTATTTACACATATATATTGCAAATTATATATATATATTACAAATAAAAACTGTTATCCTAGTTTGTCCTGTTTGGGAGGGAGAAAGTAAGAATGAAAATATATAGAATCAAAAATGGGGAAAAGGAAGTGCAGTTAACCCTTTACCTCCCAGATTAATTTAAAAAAAAAATTGTTTCCAATTTTTTTCATTTTTGGATATTGTTATAATTATAGTTAAGATAATGTCCGTTTAAAATTTGATGCCTGTTGCTATAGCAACTAGCCAGATACAACACGTTACCATATGGTAACGCTAGTAGAATACGGGTACATTTATTTCAAGCTAATCTCATAGTAAAAAACAAACTTTGTTTTTGAAAAGTCAGCACTATATTTGTTAGTATTGGCAATGTACGATCACAGCATAGGCGCCAGAGCAAAGTTTGGCATGCCACGTTTAAACTTGCTGTAGGTTTACGTAGGGTAGTGATGCCAGTGTTGCCATTTGATATGTTTGTATGTCAAATTTCACAAACCTCCATAAGATTTTTTGAGTTTTGTTGTTGTTTGCTAGTAGGCTATATGTGTTTGATTTCACCTAACATGCAATAAAAACATAAACCAGATTTATTAAATTTGGTGAATGATAATAGCCTACCAAGTGGCAACCCTGGTATCATCTGCGCATATCTAAAGCTAGTGTGAACGCATCGTGATTTATAAAAGAAATCAATTTGGCACTGCGTTATTTTACAAAAAAGAAACAGCAAAGTAATAACTTCTGTAGTTGCGGAGTATTTACTTCGTATGATATACAACAAAACATTTTACGCACAGTCCTACATTGCATTTTAAACATTCGTTACGTCCGTGTGATTTGCAGTCTTGTTGTGCGCACCTCCTCCTTTTTCCATCCGGTACTGGACGCACAAGATGGCCAGTGCCATCATAGCGTAGTTCACCACTACCTAATGCGTTTATTGGCTTTCTTCCCGCAGCTTTTGGAGCAGTTCCAAATCTTGTTATGTAGGACATAGCAATTTCACGCCGAAAGTTCAAATGTGTGATGCCACGGTTATGAAGCTTAGAAAGTTGCCAAGCATTGTGCACGGTGCTATCCAGCAGCCATGTGAACAAACTTCACCACCATTTTTTCCCTCTAACTTCAATTCGGTAAGCGTTGATGTTTTGATCCATGCGATCTGTTCCTCCCATCTTTTCATTATATTGTCGAACAGCAAATGGTATGGGAACATCAATTCGTTGCTTGGTCGCTTTACTCCAGCGTCGTACATAACCTGTTGGCTCAGCACCAAACACAGTTGATGCCACTGTAACAACAGCATTGTCCTTCCACCGCGTAAGAAGGACATCTGTGTTGTCTATATCGACAGATGCGGTGGCAAAATAACCCCGCTCTTTTTTGTCCATCTGCTTGCAGTCCATCAAAGGGCAACTTTTTGAAGTTCTATTTGAGCGAATCGTGCCCACATACTCATAACCACGAGATTTCAGCTCTTTGAGGAGTGGCAAGGTGGTGAATAAGTTGTCACAGTACAAGCAATATGGTAAAGGGCCTTTGTCATCGCTGTATTGGTTCAGAAGATGAAGAATTGTTGATGGACATCGTCCAAACTTGGTCTCTTCTTCAGAATTTCCTTGGTATGTTTTACCTTGATATGGATCAAACGCAATAAGGTAACCAGATGGTGTATTTTGGCACCAAATTTTGTACCCGAATCGGATTGGTTTATTCCTAAGTGCTTGCTTACAACTGTGTTTCCCAAAATATTCCACCATGGCTTCGTCATGAGAAATGTGTTGCGACGGTACGAAATGTTCCATAAATTTATTTTGCAGATGAAGTATGAGAGGTCGCAGCTTGGTATATTTATCCTGGCAATCTAGTATCGCATTATTGTTGATGTGGAGGCTTCTCATTATATGATCGAAACGGTTTCGTCTCATAGATTGATAAACCGCTTCATTTCGAAGATCGTTACCTCCGCTCCAAAACAGTGCTTTGCTTGGAAGCGAATTATAGCCAGATATAATAAGTATTGCGAAAAATACTTTCATTTCTTCCTTCGTTATTTCAGGTGCCGTTAAGTTTTTTGAACGGCCGTATATATTGGACTGTTCAACTATAAAATCAATCAAATGGTTGTCAAAATATAGTTCAAAAAGATCACACGGAGACAGTGTTTCATATTGAGCAAAACTGCATTCTGGAAAAATAGGCAGATTTTTTCTGCCCTGACTTTGTTGCCATCTATACTGTGCAGATGGCCGAGCACGTTTTTGTCGTTTTTTAGGTTGTTGAGGTGTAATATCTTCTTCCTCACTGTCACTACTGAAGTTATCATCTTTGTTTCGGTAACTGATCTCTGCAGGAGCTCGCAACTGATTTCCACACAAGTTGTCCGGACTTTGAAAAGTGCTATCATCTTCACTACCTGAATCTTCATCTGTTAATTCTTGAACTTCAGGGGGCTCAAGAAATATATCACACGGATTGTCTTCATCAAAAACTGCATCCAGTGCTTCATTCAATGTTAAAACCCTAAAATATAAATAACATATCTAATTCATACATAGTAATTTCAAAAATTGATTTTCAAGTTGAAAATGTGACTTATTTCTTTCTAAGCACTAAATGTACTCATATTCTACTAGCGTTACCATATGGTAACAGCGGTATACGTACAAATTTCTTATGAACTAGAATCGTTAGAATTGTAAAAAATCGTAATTATACTGTCAACTCAATGCTTTCCAATATGTATTTGCCAAATTATAAAATATCGTTAAAAATATGTTATAAGTAACTTACCTTCTAGTTTTACTTTTAGCTTCCATCTGTCTAAACAATTTTCTTCGTGCTTACATCAAGATGTAACTGTAAAAACTACTAAACTGTTTTCTAACCCTTGCCTGCAGTTGTACTAACTAGGTTAATCCGATTATAAGTTGATCTGACCTCGATTTAATTCTTAAAGAACAAAACAAAATTTTAGAGAATGCGTTACCATATGGTAACGCTAGTAGATAAAGGGTTAATGGAACTTCGATTAACTTTGAACTTTGATAAAGCAGAATTTGATCAAATTGGGAATTAGATCAAAAGAAACGAAATGTTAAAACGATTTAATCAGGCTAAATAATTTAACTTAAAATATCTATATATTTACTAAAAATGTGATTTGCGATAGAAGATCGAAACTCAGCTGAGCCTTGTTTGATCTTAACTTGCAAGGGAGCCTATTAAAAAAAATTACACTGTTAAAATAAAAACTATTTCATGCAACTTCAAGTTTAACTGGTCAGTTTTATCGAAATATGGTTATTTCTTGTAAATCGTTCATGTTCCACAAGATCAAAATACTAATTAAATATAAAACTTCCAGTTTCCTTATTTAAACATTTTTTCACTAACAAACAATTCTGTCTCATAATTTCCTGTTGTACATCTTTAACATTTTTGTTGTTAGTGATTCTTCTTGCTCTGCGGTTAATGGATGATTTTGATTTCTTTACTGGGTAGAAACTGTCTCTGAAAACATTCTCTCAACAGTGATTCAACAGCAGGACCAGGTTGAGTCTCAATATCTCCAGATAACATCAACAGTAGCAAAAATAAACCTATCTTTCGATATGTCAAACATAATCCATTTCGTTGATATACACAAAAGAAAAGAAACAAAAACTCTCTCTGCCAGTATACAAATCAGTTTTGTGAAGTGTAATACTAATTCCATCAGATTGTGTGGTTGTGTATTCCATCATGTTTTTCCTTTCGCATAGAGCAGCTAATACTTTTGAAATGTTTGTCTGAGTCTCGCGGGGGGTCTGACTCAGACTCATCTATTTTTAGAAACTGCCCGCAGCGCTATTTGATGTTAACATTGAGGAAAAGAACACTTTCATTTTTAATGTAATCTTCCTTAGAAAACGGATACTTTTCGCTAAAAAATGAAGTTGCAATACATTCACTGCTAATAACAACCTGGCTCATCTTCTTGTGTTCTTAATAATATCAAAACAAAACGAAACAATACTATTCTGCCATATATTTTAAAAGTTGCTGATACCTTGTAAGTAAGTTCCAATCAAGTGCCGAATCATGTAAGTTATTTACAAATTGCCATGGAAACACATTTTTAGTTTTCCTGTACTTCAAAGTCAGTATGTTGGTATACAGCATCATAGTTTGCTTTTTCATAACAGTTGCTACTTTCATAGATTTGCTTCTCCCTCCTTTACATGTGGTTTCCTCAATGTCAAGATCAAGATTTCTTTTGCTTACATGCAATTTTGCGTACAGTGTTATTCAATTATTCGATTGGAAAGTGAAAAAGCTCATATTCAGTTTTTGTTTACTGGAGCGCTGAACGAGGAAGAAACTTAAATTTCATTTATTTCAGGAACAAATTTTGTCATGATGGCCAACTTTTATGGTCAAACAAAACATGACTCATTAGATAGATAATTTTATAAGTTTTCAGAAAATATATACTTTTGATAAGGAAAAATAAACACATATCAAGTTATCGACGAAAAACTGTGAAATCATGGAGAAGGTATTGACTACCCTTAAATGCAGGTTTTATTGCCAGAAAGGTTTTTTGTTTTACAATATTCAGGGAATAGTTAGGCTTTGAGATGCTGCGTTGTTACTGTTACTGACATTATTAAGTGCTTGTTTTTCATGACTTGAATCAAAATGACCGTCTGACTTTCGTTGATTTGCTAAATGCGAAACGTTAGTAATGGAGTCAGTCAGGAACCTTAGCGCACTGCTTGCAACACGTTATTGATTCACAACTTTCTGTATTTACTTTTATTAAACATTCATCTTTAAATTGATGAATCATACATTTCCCATTACACAACATAGAAAATATGCACAATAACAACAACAACAAACACAACAATTGTATAATTTACAGACCTAAATAATCTAAAGAATAACTCTTAGATACAAACCAATCATCGTTTACATTTTTGAAATTAACATATTTAAAATGTGTAAAAAAGTCCATGAGTGTTTCTTCTCCAGAAATGGTAAGAGAGGATACTGGAGTTGAACTTATTACAAGTATAGCTTATTAGATGATGAAATGGTGTCATTCCAATAGTCTGACAGTCAAGCACCTGACCTTTGATATGTTTTCAATGTTTGCCATCTAGGCTTCAATAGCAACAATTTTTGTTATAATTTTTGATATAAGGTTTGACTCAGCACTACGTCTTCCTGAGTATTCAGGAAGTGATAGTTCCATTTGGGCAAGGAACCTATTGCACACACTTTTGAAAGAATTGACTTTTGTTCCAGAATGGTCACGCAGTTGCCTTTAAAGAATGTTGGACCGAGTCTTGGACCGATGTGGCAAAGACTGCCGTACATTTTTGGCTTGAGAGACTTTGGAATATTAGGGAGGACAGTGGGGGGATATTACAAAGTCTTCCTCTGTGGAGACGTGTAAAAAGAGATTGCTGGGTGATTATCTCCAAAGTCAGGCATTGCACCTTCTAAGATCTTCCAGGTATTATTTGATATCGCTCACGCCAGCATTGCAATGAGTAAATGTTGGTCCAGGAACGAGATTGCCAATAGTCTCTACCTTTGGAACCAGACATTTTGTGAAGATAGCTCCATTGTATCGCTTCAAGGGAGGATATATCTCCTTATCAAAGTTGTGAGGAGTACTCGAGAATTGAATTTCCACAAGAGTTTCATGACAGCTGGAGAGCGAGATGCAAAAACGCGGAAAACTAACTAGCAACATTTTTTATTCCTTTGGCGATTTGAGTGTCGTCAGCAAAACTTCGAACCATTGGATTGTCTACTGCTTCATTGATATCAACGATCAGAATGAGGGATATATAAGCTGCCAAAGAACTGAAATCCACTTTATCAAATGCCTTTGTAAAATAAAGATAAATATCGTCAATGTTTAAGACATCAGCTGGAAGATTTTGGATATTGTCTTAAAGGGCTAGAAGCTTACTCAGGCAGGATCGTCCTGTTCTAAACCCTGGGAACATGCGTGCTGGGAAGCATTGGAGAGATTCTTTTGATCCATTAAAGCAACTAATGATTTTCTCAAATATTTAATAATGTGAGAAATGAGTGCTCTAGTTGCCAGGTAACGCACAACTTTTATGTGTTGGAGTAATGATGGCAGTTTTAAACTATCAGGGATAATGGTTGTTTCAAAACAGTTCCAAAATATAGTTAGAAGTTGCAAGTTGTATCTTACTATTTTTAAGAAAAGTGAAAATTATCATGTGGAAAAGATTTCGTCGAATGTTTCATTAAATGATGTTGTTTAGCGTTTGGTTTATTTAGTTAACACTGAGTGATCCTGTTCTGAGAGTATGTTTGTCAGTGACTCACTCCCGTGTTTGTTTGGCCTATGTTAGATTTCTTGATAGTTACAAGTTTTAAATCAGTCGTTCTACCGCTGACCATGTGTTCACTCATTTCATTGTCGTTTATTTGAGCTATTTATGTATTTTGTTTTGTTAATTGAATTTGAAATATTGTTTCATGCTTACCTTCCATTCGTTAGGTCCCGGTCTCTCCGCAGAAGAAAGCGTGGCTTTACTTTCACAGAGCGGTCTATTTGACATGGCTTTCACTGTGGCGCGCCACTACCGGTTGAAGTTGAACAAGATATTTGAAACACTGGCTGGAAAGTAACTCGTCATATCTGTCAATCTCATTTATTAAGTTCTGCAAAACCACCATTGATGGGAAGTGATTACAAAATAATTAGACAGAAGAGTAATCATAGCGATGGCTGAAAATAATATAATCTTTGAAGTCTTGAACTTTGACATGTCTTTGAAGGTTAATGTTTTTAGAAGAAGAGAATGTTCTTTCTTGTCTTTGTATTTAATAGTTTTCTCCTTCATTTCAGATGCGCATGCGTAACAAGGAGCCATCAACATCATGGGTGCGAAGGATTCTTTTAATAACAGTCTACATTCTTCTAAATTTCTACCAATTAAAATGATCGATTTTTGTTCCCAGGGAGACGGATGACGATTGTAGCTGGTTGCTAAACAATGAGATTTTTCTCACTCAACTTGTGCCTGCCGGCAGGTAGGCTTCTCTAAAGCATTATGCTGATATCAACTTTTTACTTAAATCAAAATGGCGTTCTGTTTTTTGGCGGTTTTTTCTTCATTTTTCCCATCAAAGTTGTGTATGTTGTAAAATTTCCCACTTTAACTTATGATCCTTTGAACTGCATCGTTACCTATTGATCAATCAGTGCCGCCAAACAAGCCTTCCTACTCCTGCAGAATTACCTGGGAAGATTTAAAGACTCCTCTTCTTACTTGAAAGCTGTCACGTGGAAGTTGTTGAGTATGGGTTGTCCCTTGCCGTCGTGGTTGGTGAAAGACTATGAGGTAAAAATATTTCGTTGTTTAATAAATCTATCTTTAGCTTGAATGCTTTGTATGGCTAAAATCTACTACAAAAAGACTGTTGTAACATTTCATGATTTTAGCTTGTTAAACCAGCTGAGCTCCTTCACTTGTACCTATGTTACGACATGGTGGGCGAGGCAACGCAACTGGCAGTGAAATACATAGACGCAGTGCTTGGCGTTGGTAAGGAACAGCTGGGTTTGCAGGTGATCATTTTTATGCTTTCTTTCCTTCGAATAAAAGCATTTATAGATATCACAAAGGAACGTTATATTTGTTAACAAACCGAAACATAAAATATACACTGAATAAAATAAACACTGGGTTAAGTTCTGATGATGTTAGTGATCTTTCGCGTGCAGCGTCTTCCATTTCTTTATTTTTTAACGGGGCTCGCAGAACGTAACCATTATCCTGAAGACCTCTACCCGGAGTTTTAGTGTATTCGATTGCTCCCATTTGTGCTACGATTATTGTGATGGAATACAGTGTTTTTATTTATATCCACCCACTAAACGACTATGCGATAAACATGGTCTCGAACCCAGATTGAGAGTAATACGCTTTACCGACTGCGCTATCACGGTCTTGATAC